>CM069526.1:69602500-69987500 GCA_035773235.1 Eospalax fontanierii
TGCACAAATGTCCAGTAACGAAGCTTCATAGCCACAATGTCATACACACAGAAAAAAATGAGTTGGTGAATTAACTTACTGATGTGGGATAGAGCACAAACTGTAGATTAAGAAACTTCATTTTTTTTTTACTTCTGAAACTATATGGGTTTTGGATATATTACCTAACATATGTCCTTTGGGTTTGCAAAACAAGCACTAATTTGATCCATGGATAAAAGAACTGACTATAAAACTTAAACACCATTTGAGTCAACAAATATTTAAAGAGTCATGAGGTGGATGTAATGATCCCTAAGTGTGTAAAGCCGTCCAAGATGAGGTACAGGAAGTGTGATCATCACTCAGCCTCTCACAGACATGCAGAGTTTGGCTAGAGGTCTTAGAGCAGTGGTTCCTAAGAGGATGACCCTTGCTTAGAGCACTGGTTTGTTACAGAATAGTTTGACCTTATGGGGATGGGGTACACATTTGAAAATGCCTGGAGACACTTTTGCTTGCCCCACCTAAGGAAAAAGGAACTCTTCAACTTCTTAGAATGCACAAAATGGTCCCTGACAAAAATGAGTACCTTAGAACCAAATGTCAATAATTCTGAAATTGCCAAATTCTGATCTAAAGCCTTTGTCTTTATCCCCAGGGTACAGAACAAGTCCCACCACATAGTGCACTATTTATAAATATGTATTAAAGAATGAGTATAACTGTAAAGATACTATTCTGTTCAATCAGAAATTTTGTTTAATACATAGTAATCAAATGGATGAATTGTATGTTATGTGGATTAGCTCAGTAAACTGTTAAAAATGTAGTAATCACCTCATTTTTCCTGTTTCATTTTTTCTACATTTCTTCTACAATGCATTTTCCTTTTTGAACTTGCCAAATTAGAAAACAGGTAACAATTTAATTAAAAACAGTTTCTTTGAAGTCAGGCAAACATGAATTCAAATCTTCAATGACTATCATTTTCTGGACTATAAATTAAGATAAAAGCAAATCAATGTGACTGAAAGCATATAAAACATGCTCCCTTTGTAATAATAACTACTTCAGTCTCGTAGCATAGCCCAGGATACTGTCATGTGGATCCACCTGGTTGTATATTTATACCTTCATGCTGTTGGCTAGCAGACAGGGTAATTTTCTTTTTGATTAAGAAATTGCTTTATTCTCAGTCTGGGCTGTATGATGGCATCATCAGGTTGCCTAACTAGCTCTTTTAAGGTAAACATTGCATCAACAATGTCAGCCAGCTCAGTACAGAGAGCTTCTTCATGCCAAGTGCTGTGTTAACCTTTTACGCATATACCATTCAGCTTCAAAAAGTATTTTAAGGTTGGCATTTCAAAATTCAAAGAGCTTTGGCTACACAGGTTAGGTATTGGATCAGTATTCAGCAGCAAAGGTGTCTAATGCTACTAGGAGAATTCTTTTCCATCATTATGATATTGTCCCTGAGCAGTTAGGAGAAAGCTTCCTTACAGGGGATAGAATTCCACATGCTTATGAGAAAAGAAGGGCTGATGAAGATAGAATGGAAATGAAGTTAAACCATGCAATGCAGTGGTTGGGTTCATTGCTAGTGAACTATTAGCGCATCACTGGAGTGGACTTGAGTGAGTATCTTTAAGGAGTTGGGTAAGTGACAGAGAAGACCATATAAAAGCACTGTAGTGAATGAAGGTGGTTTCGACCCATTGACTTTGAAAGATGGTACATTGGTTATAAACATGACAGTGAGTTATAGAAGGAGATGTACTTGGACTCTTGTGTTGTAATCAGAGTCATGTATACATAATTGAGAATCTTGACTAATAAGAGAGATTATGCAATAGAGAGAAAAACTTTTGACAGAACTTTTGCTTTATGTATGACTATGCTTCTTCACACCTCTCTCTCTAATACATGCATTCAAATGATAATATGATTACAGTCCACATATATATTTTCAGTATTAAAAATGCATTAATTGAACACAGACTTGCTATGTGCTACCATGGCCAGGCAATAGTCCTATAGATGTTTGAGTCTCGTCCTTATTCTGCAAATCATGAACAGCACCAACAATATATGAAATTGTTTAGATGACTTTTAGAATATATCTGGGCAGAGAGTTCATCTGACAGCCTGGACCATGTAGGTCATCCTAGAAGCACAGGGAAAATGGAAGACCATGTACATCTAATGTACTTCTGGTATCTAATACACAGGTTCTCCTGAAGGCCCTTCCATGGTGCTGGGTGTGTAAAATTCAGCCCATGCATTCAGTTCACAGGAGGAGGAACCATTCCTGGGAACAGAGAGGATGGAGGGGACTGTAATATGACTATTTATTCGTGGAGTACTTTGCACAGATTCTGATTTTTATGGCACTATAAAGTAAGATTTTCAGAAACTTGGTGGTGGGTAACATACTGCCATCAATGACACTATTAATTAATGAAGAATTCTACTTAGTGAGGGCGAGCATCATATTTTTCTGAAAATGAATCTTGAGAGCTTCCTTGATTATACTGTGATTCAGCTTCCATGATCATTTAGAGATTGAGGCATGAGATGGGACTGGTGATTATAATGATTTAAGAGGAGAAATAATATGTCAGAACTATGGGAGATTCTATAATTTCATGGTCTATAGAATAAAAAAATACACCACATCGCTAAGTCTGGGTGTGTTGTATTTTAATATTGGGCATTGTGAAACTTCGCACTGTACACCTGATTGCAGGTTTATGCTGTATGCTCCTGACATTGGTGACATACATATTATTTTTACTAATGAAGAAAAGAGAATGTAATATACTTTTATTAGAAATTTCTTCGGGGTTTAGACCATAATGGCACATATTTGAAGGGAGAGAAATTATTTGTTAAGAATTTCCCAGGAATGGTTCATAACTTCTGCAAATATTACAGACCCCAGACCTTCTAGATGCTTCATCTGGCACTGGATGGAGCCAATCAGATCTGTAAGGCAGGTAGCCATATGGAGCATATTATACCTCTGATCTGTAACCCACAATGAAGAGAGGGTTTTTGTTGGGTTACTTTATTTATTTTATTTTATTTTGCCTTTTGGAGCAATTTTAGGTTGTGAAAATTTAGTCATTAATAATTTGAGCCATCGCATCCTTAGAAATATGAATTTTTAGATATCTCAATTTCTGTTCCTGAAATAATGTGGGGTCATTTCAAAATTTCGTTTTTTTTAAAGTCTTAATTTATTGTACATGGGCTAGGGCACACATGGGCCACAATGTGTGTGTGGTGGGGAGAAGAGGGCAGCTTTCAGGAGTCAGTTCACACCTTCCACCTTGTTCTCTTTTGTTTTCACTGAGTTAGGTACTCTGGGCTAGCTAGCACGTGACCTTCTGGTAGGTTCTCTTACCTCTGCCTCCAGTATTTCTGTAGTAATGCTGGGAGTACAGATGCATGCACCATATTCAGGTATTTAAGTAGGTTTTAGGAACTGAAGTCAGATCATTGGGCTTCTCAGTGAGCATTTTTATCTACTGAGCCATCTCCCAGGCCCAGAGGTTTTCTTTTTTTTGAAGCTTAACATCTCAAGCATTAAAATGAAATGTGAACTAATCCAGAAGCTTCCCAACATAGAGAAATGTGTCACTAGGATCCATAGTTAGCAAACAGGGTAACCAAATCTTCAATTACTGTCTGTGTATTTTATGTTGCTTATGAATAGATAAAGTCTAAGAATTCTAAGCATCGAATTGTTTTCTATGCACAATGATTGCTTAAAAAAATTGAAGTTATGTGGATTTTCTAGGGTTTTGCTTTTAACTTTGTAAAATTAGATTTCACTAACTCTCAGGTGCATTGGCTATATAATGCACCATTATTTTATAGACTTAGGTAAATCACAATTTTATGACTAATCTCAACTTTGAGAAATAGATGAAAAACATATCAATGAACCAATGAGTTTGCTAATGTCACATAATAGATGCTTGAGAAAAAATCAAACAGCAGATGCATACAGGTACCATAGCCACTTTTCTTGGAAAGCTCTAGAAATCATTTGTTTGACATCCGCTATCATTGAATATGCCTACAATTATTTACAAAATAGAATCATTTTATAGGTTCTCTATTTCAGGTGGCTTTTATCAAGTGACTGTACATTATGAACACTCTTCTGTGGCAATTGTCTCACTTTCAGTGATTTAAATGGTGTTCACAGTGTCTTTTCCACATTAGCCCAGAAGTGGTGACTCAAGGATCACTATGTACTCCAAACATTTGGAACAAAACAGTACAATGCTGCACGCTGGGTTTTGTTTTTTCACACATTATTCACTCACAAAATTCACATAATTTCTCATTGCCTACTACCTCTACCATCGAACTTTGATTCCAGCCAGTATTTCAATATCTGAATCAAACCTTTTTTAAATCTCTCTTCTTTAAGACTAAAATTAGATGATTTATTATTCTAGTTTTATTGACATGTTTATATAATTATTCTTTACTGCTATGTGAATCTTGCTAGGTCCACCTAGACCCTCCCCTTCATGCCCTTCTACTGGCATTCCTTCATTCATCTTCATTTCAAATTGTCTGGCATTGCCCACCCAAAACACAAGTGCTCTTTTCTACTGTTGACTACTCCAGCCCTGTGGCTGCAGTCTAACCTGATCTCACTTTTGACACTTACTCTCTTAGAGCTGAAGAACTCAAGCTTCCCCTTCAGCACCTCTGTTTCTTTAGTTCTCAAATACTGTGGAAATGTTTGAGTCCTCAGACTCAAGGAGCTGAGGCAAGAGGATTGCAAAGTCAAGGCCAGGGCTATATGGCAAGATCCTATCGCAAACATATACACACAAAGATTTGCTGGTTCAGTTGCTGCTGTGCCCAGTTCCCAGTCTTGTTGAAGTCTTTTAGGAGTAATACTGGCTTGTGATACCCGACGTGAAATCTCAGTTCTTAATAAACTTAAAATTCATCATTGAAATTTATTTCAGGAGAGGTTTATAGATATTCTTGGCATAATGAATATGCCACTGGTTTTTAAAATGTGAGCTTTTATATCAAATAGGTTATAAAATAATTTAAGTGTAGTGTTTATATCTGCTCTGCTTTAAACATGGAAAATACATAGCACTGAATGTTTTGAAGTTGTACGAGTATCTGTGACCATCGTGAAGTATTTATTCTGGTGTCTAAGTTTATATATGTCACAACTAGATAAGGTCTTTTTTCTGTGTCTGTCTTTCTCTTTTCTTTGCCTAGAATGTCATGTCAGTTGTGGTAGCAGAAGAGGTTGTTCCCATGAGGAATGATATAGCAGGACCCAAAATGACAGTTTTCATTAAGAGACTGAACTGTTGTGGTGTTAGCTCTTGAAAACAACCATGACTTTTAGGTTCCCATGCAGAGGCAGGAAAGCTGAAGGCTACCTGATGCTTGCTGGTAGACTGTGCCCTCTGCACATAAATTAGACACAGCAATGCAGACATTAGGAACTTTTCCAGACTTATTCTTAAGAAGTATTCCCTTCCTGAGCTCTCTGAGATCGAGCTTCTTTGGACTGTCACAAGCCCAGCTTGAGAATCATGTCTGTTCTGTGCAAGTGGAGAATCATGGGCAGTCAGAGTGGAGGCAGCTGTATGGAGCCATTAGATGTGTCTACAGTTCAGAGTCCTTGAACTATCATTGCTTTCCTTTATTAAGCCACAGGTTTAAGACATGCAAAAATACTATCTTACCATGTTTACATATCTTTAACCTCATGACTGTTTCTAAAGTTCTGATGTCAGAAGAAAGTACTCACTTTCTAAAAGAAACTTAAAAATGAGAAATAGAAAAAGAAAAGCTGTGGCAAGCCAGCATACAGAATCACCCTCTGTTCATCTTCGAAGGTTCACACTCATTCTACATGAGATTATTTTGTGAGGCATTTGAAATATCTGAAATTATACCATGCATACGTATTGTGACTTGCATATATTGTACATACACACCTATGTGCATGGATATGTCAGAAAGCATATATCAGAGGTGTTTTCCCTAGCTCAATGAAAATTTCTAAACACATAATTTATGAGAATGCCTGATGTGTCAACATAATAGTATTACTACATCCTCCTCCTATTTTAGACCATTTAAGTTTTTATTTCCTCTGTTTTTTTCTGACTATAAACAATTAATTGCAAAGCATTTGTAGTGATTCTTAGTGAATGAAATAAGTAGGAAAGAGATGAAAAGTTTTAAAAACTCAACAGCATATTGTCAAGTACTTTGACAAAACCATAACGGTCTTAATTTCATTCATTCATCCTCAAGTTTAACCCAGTCTCTTTGGCCTGGACTAACCTTATTTTCCAAAAATTTATTTTCATAGGTAGCAAATAGTATCTCATTGTTGTTTGAAAATCCATTTCTTTTATTCTTGGTCAGGATAGATATTACTCGATGCAAGCTTCTGCTTTTGTGGGAATCACTAAATTGCTCCAGGCAAGGGTGGCCTCCCAGACTGCATTGACTATGCCTGTTTGTGCATGAGCCTTATAAAAAGGTGCTTTTCAATTTACAGTGCTGTCACATACACAATTACCTAACTGGAGTCTTTCAACCAACTTTTGAATTAGGAAAGAATAGGTATTATTTCCCTATTTAAAACTAACAAGTAAAGCTGAGAGAGAATCAGTAAGGAGCCTAGGTCACCCCAGTTAGGTGTAGACAAGGCTTGTGCTGTGCCGTGCTGTGCTGTGCCATGTTGTGTTGTTTGTTGCTATGTTATCCAGGGGTTCCAGAAAAAATAATAGCATTTATGTAACGTGAGGTCCAAAAAAGACAAAATGGAGCAAAGTGAAGTTGAAATTACTATTTAATGCCCGCTCTTATTCTCTTTTTTATATTTTTTATTGAATCATTATGTATTTCATACAGAACATCTCAGTCAATCTTAATCATCTTTATAACCCCTTCTCCACCTGCACCCTCCATATCTTCCCTCAACTGGAACTCACACATTCTTTCATCTGTGTTAAGGTCTATTGTGTCAAGTTAGGGTTCCCAAATGACCTCAGTGCAGGTCCTTCCCTTGAGGGTTAGCCAGTCTTCCCAGAGTCCCTCACTTTGAGAAGACCAGCTCATCCTCATCCAACAACAATCAGTTGCCAATATTTCTTCAGCAAACATTGGGGTCTGCTGCCCATTTCTCCAGTGCCACACTGGGCTTTTGTCTGCTGGAGTTTGCATGGTCTTGAGCATGCCTACCTCATTGCTGTAGGTTCATATGAGCAGGGTCCCAGGACCTTGTAGGATTCTGTTTCCATATGATCACACATCTCCTCACTGACTCTTACAATCTTTCTACTCCCTCTTCTGCAATGGTCTCTGAGCCCTGGATGAGTGAAGTTTAATATAGGAGTCCTCTCCAGGGACCCACACTCTGCAGACACCTAATCTCCATGCTTTGGCCATTTGTGGCCTTTTGTGTTCCCTGCCCTCTATTGCATGAGGAAGCTTCATTAATGAAAGTTGAGATATTTATTAGTATCCTCTTTACCTATTGTTCTATGTTGTGTGGGCCTTGGGTGTAGAGGTTACATTGTAGATGTACCACTTAGGTTTGGGCAATTCACGGACAATGTCTGTGTGTGACAAGTTGTTGTACTCTGTAGTAGTCTCCATCTGGTGCAACAGAAGCTTCTTTGCTGAGTGGTGACTGGGACACTTGACTGTAAATATAAGGATACATATTTTTCACTTAGTAAGAGGTTACATTAGCCTAGGGATGTGATGGCCTTAGGGATTTCTCTAAGGTCTATAACTCTCTTCAACCATGTGTATTTGGCTATGATTACAGTACCACATGAATTTCCTCCTATTGAGTGGGCATTAAGACCAATTAGGTAGCCATTGATCGTTCCCAGGATAAAAGTGCCACTATTGCACCAATGTCATATGCTGTGCCAGTCACTGATGTGGTTATTTTATCAAGAAGCTGGTGTTGGGCCATTGGTTGATGCTCTCCCTTAGCTGCTTGCATAGTGCCCTCCAGAGCTATGAGAGCTAGCCTTCAGGGGAAATGACTTCCAGGTCAGTTCCAGCTTCATTGCTCCAAATCCGGTCTCCAAAGTATGTCCTGTCTTTATCTTGAAGTTCTGGGAAGCAATCAAAGGTTGTGGCAATAGCCTGTGTAATTTGGGGAGTCTTTCACTAGAGGACAGGCATTAAGAACCTTCAATTCTGAATAAATGTTTAGAAAAAGAAAGAAAATATTAAACTCAAGGTCTGTTTCTCTGACTTTTACCTCAGAAAAATGTTAGATTTCAGCACTATGGACTTAAATAGAAAGTGACAAATGAAAGTGTTTGGGAGGTTTGTAGAGGACTGGCAATATTTTAAAGGAACTGTTTCAAGATGCCAAGAGTCAGTTAAGTAGAGCTTAGAATATATATTCAAAGTGAAGGGTTTGCTTCTCCTGTATTATTGGATAAAAGTGTTTGCTGATTGCAAAAAAAAAAAATTTCTTTTCTGTTGCTTATTCCAGAGTAAGAGCATACTATATATGCAAGAAGATCTCAGTTTTAACTATGGAACCTTATTAAAAGCGGTAGTTTCAAATCCTTTATTCAAATCTTCCCATAAAGGCAAACAATGCAAATTTCAAAAAGAACCTTTCTAAGATTTTGTTCCTAATTGTGGCATTATATGCCACGTTACAGTTAACACCTGAATATAACAAATGTCTCTTGGAACTATGCACCAGAGTCAGACCTCACCCACACTTTTATTCAAAATCATTTCTCCAGCAACAATTTTAGGGATCCTCAACCTTGGATCCACCCTTATCTCATCAGACAATCTTGCCCTTTCATCCCTAGTCCTAAAACATCTCATACACAAAAGGTCAAGCAAGTCTTCTCAGTTTTCATTGCTTACTAGGAAGATGCATGCTGTCTTTCAGTGCGCTGGTATGTTCTCAAGCATATCCACATTCATTCACTATCTTGGGGTGCAGTAGCAAATTGAGATTTCCAGGAGTCAGGCTCAGGTGCCCAGGTCACATAAGTACATACATGGTTCAGTGAGTTTTCCAAGGTTAATTAAAAGTCATTAATTAACCAGCTTCTGTCTGTTTTATAAAAGTCATTCCAACACCTAATAAATTTCTTCTAATTAAAAAAATGGGGGGGGTGTGCACACATGCATATATGTGAAGGTCAGAGAACACCTTCCTAGAGTTGGTTCTCTCCTTCTACCATGTGTGTTCTGGAGACGGAACTCAGGCAGCAAATGCCTTAACCTGCACAACCATCTAATCAGCCTTCCTAATAAATTTTATTCATTTTTATTGCTTACAAAACTCTCAGAGGCACTGCACAGTTTTTTAAACCAATGAATGGTGCCTGTGTTTTGGTGAAATGTGATGTGTCTTAACTACATAGCTGTCTAGCACCTAGGACATTTGGATGCTGTCATTAGAACCACAACACCTGAAGAGTAGCAGAGTGATTAGTTAGAACTGTTGGTTGAAAATAATTAAAACTGATGCTAGTACACTTGAATAAAAATAGAACTTACCACTAGGTTATCAGGGGCTCATGATTATCAGCAGGGGCATGGGAGAACACTATTTGGGAAAGGTATATACCTGTAATCCTCAAATGCTACTGAAACCAGAACCACAGTAAATGTTCACAGCAAGGAACAAATCAGACATAATCGGCACAGAAAAAACAGGACCCCAAGCACTTCCGCATACTGGGTCATTAGTATAGAAGGAAGCTGTAAAGGAGCCTCTGGGCAGACACAGGATCCAGTTCCTATCCTCTGACAGTGGGAAAAGAGGCCTAATTCACATTTGTGATTAACAGCAGCTGCTAATGTCTAAATCTATGTTTAATTTAGGATTATCCAAAAAAGACCATAAAACAAAAGCACTTTTTGATAATATGAAAGTGGGATTTGGTTTAAAAACAGACATTCAATAAGGGTTTATAGGACTATCAGTCTGGGGACATACTAGTGGGTAAGTGCTTGCCGTACAAGTGCAGTCCCTAGAACCTGTGTGCAAAAGGCAGGCATGGCTGTGAATGTTCATAATCTCCGCAATGGGGAGACAGAGACAGATGGATCCCGAGGGCTTGCTGGTTACCCAGTCTAACTGAGTCAATGAGTCACAATCCAGTAAGAGACAAAGTGATGGGGCTGGAGAGATGGCTCAGCGGTTAAGAGTACTGACTCCTCTTGCACAGGACCCAGTTCAATTCCCAGCACCAACATGGCAGCTAACAACCATCTGTAACTCCAGTTCCAGGGGATCCGATGCCCTCTTTTGACCTCCTGATGTGTTGCGCAAAACAAGTGTACTTGCATACATGCAGGAAATACACTAATACACATAAAAAAAATAAAAATAATAAATAATATATACTTTTTAAAAGGTGAGAAGTTCCTCAGGAACAGACTGTCCTCTTTTGTATATGCTCTGTATTTCCCAAATTTTGGATTGTGTTCCTGCTTCAAGAAGTCATAGAGAATTGTTTCTCAAATTTTCATTGTTTTCCCATAGTAATAAAATAGATGACTGCATGAGAATTTATGTACTGTTTATACTACTTGTTAAAACAATAGATGTGAGCCTTCTAAGGACGTGTGCTTAGATGGGACCATGTTTCGTTGATCTTCTGATATTTTGTGAACTAATTAGTTGGCAGTAACCAGAAGATATAAAGTTTATATTTTCAACAAAACATTTTACTGCTTTTATCTGACCTACAATCACTCTAGACTGAGCCCCAAAACATCATGTGATGGTAGAAAGGAGTTACTGAAGCCAAGAGAACACAGAAGACAACTAGGAGAAAAAACGGACTCGCACCACAAATTACATCAGTGTCCCTGCGGCCAAGTGCTGTGGGAAATGGCAACATTAAAGTCCGTTGATCTTCACCGACTGACCCCAAGTCTGCTTATGTGCCCTTCCTCTTCCACGTACCATTGATTTGGGCAGCAATGACCAAGCACACCCTCCATGCACACCCAGGCCTTGTGCATTTTTGGAAATCTAATTTTCATTGATACATTAAATCAGAAGTTGTACATATGTCACATCGTGTGATTTTTTTTAACACATTTACATTGTGGATTTGCCTATCTTTCTCCTTGAACAGTTCATTGTTCCTTTGAAATGGAAAAAAGTTCACATTGCTTCTGGCATTTTCTTAGAAAAATATTTTATTTTTATTTTATGGTATGAGTGTATTGCCTGCATATATGTGAGTGAATTCATGTTGTGCAGTGCCCACAGAGGACAGAAGAGGGCATCGGATTCCCCTGCAACTTGAGTTATGGACAGTTGCCAGCCACCATATGGTGCTGGAAGCTGAACCCAGGTCTTCTGCAAGCACAGTTAGTATTCTTAACCACTGAGCCATCTCTCTAGCCCCCCCATATTTCTAGCCTTTAATTTTTTTTTAATTTTGTATTCATTTAGTGTGTATATGTGTGTGTAGGTGTATGTACATGGGTATGTCTGTATATGCCCACATGTGTGTGTATGCCAAAGCCCATATGTGGAAGTCAGAGGTCAACTTGCAAGAGTAGGTTCTCTCCTTCCATGTGGGTTCGGGGGAGCAAACTCAGGTCATCAGACTCAGTGGCAAGGACCTTTCCCTGCTGAGCATTCTGGAGCGCTGTCTTCTAGCTTTCTGACATAAACAGAAAATTATGTCGCCTTTATTCACCCTGCTATGCAATAACTTGCAGAGTTTCTTCCTCTTTTCTAACTCTGGCTTCCTATCCATTCATCTGCCTCTCCTTCCCTCTCTTCCCCTCACCTACTTTTATCTATTGATTATGAAATACCTCATTGTAATAAAAGAATTATAGCATCCCTAATGTTTATATTATTTTCAAATAATACAAATAAACACAAAGAAGAAAACAAAAAATTATCCATAGTCTCACACCACTATCCACAGATAACCAGCTGTTAAGAGATTAATGTGTTTTCTCGCACTTTTGTCCTCTGCATGTGTGCTGGTTCGAATGAGAACGTCCCCCATAGACGCCAAGTATTTAGACATTTTGTCTCCACTTAGGGGCACTGATTTTGAAGGTCTTAGAAGGTGTGGCCTTGCTGGAGGAAGCACGTCACTGGGAATGGGCTTAGAGAATTCTTCTTTTATTTCTATTTTTTGTTATGTATATTTTTATTGAGTTTTTGTGCATTTTGTATAGATCTTAAGAGATCATAACAGATCTTATGATCAATATAGATATCATGATCAACATAGATCATAATAGATCTTAATCAAATTTAGACCCCCTTCCCTCATCTGCAGTCCTCCCAAAATACCTCCCACTGTCTTTCATGTACTCTGTCATGTATGTTAAGGCCCACCCCGTCAGCATTTGTATTCAGATGTCCCTTGGTGCAAATTCATCCACTGGTATCTAATCAGCCCTTCTAGAGTCAATCCCTTATAGATCAACTATCCCTCTCCTAGTGATAATCAGTTGCCAATAGTTCTCAGGTTAAGGTTAGTGTGCTGCTCATTTCCCCAGTTCTATGCTGTTTTTCTGTTTGTTTGTTTGTTTTTTTCCTGATTGAACTAGCAAGGGTCTTCTATATGCTATCATCATTGTTGGAAGTACATGTGAGCACATTTCCAGGAGCCTATAAGACTGTTTCCTTGTGTTTATGCACTACCCCTGGCTCTTAACGTCTTTCTGCACCCTCTTCCACAACGGTCTCTCAGCCACGGTGAGTGAGGTTTAACATAGGAGGACTCTCTCTCTCCTATATCCAAGGACACTCACTCTGCAGTCTCTTCTTTTCTACATCTTGGCCAGTCGCATCATACGCTGTTACACGAGGAAGTGCTGAGGGTGCTCCTGCTCCAGCCACCTCCTGCCATCATGCCTCCCCACCGTGATGGGCTCTAATTTTTCTGGAACCATATGATCAGATAAACTCTTCTATAATCTCCATGGGTCACAGTCTTTTATCACAGCAAAAAACAGGAACTAATACAGCATACGCATGCATGCATTCAACAATGCCCATTGCTTTATATGACACTTCTCTGTGTATGTAAATAGTAATGTAAGATTCTGTGAACAGACTACCTTGGTATTCTGATTTTTAAAGTATTGTGGTCTTTTTTTTTTTCAGTGATTGATCGACTTTTATACTAAAAGTTAAAGCTGACTATCATTAAGCATATCAGTAAAGCATGCATAAATGAGAATATTCCCACCTCTCCTAACCCACCTCTGTGAAGTAAATATTATTCATGATTTGTTATCTAAGTTTATGCACTCTTTATGTTATGCTCCCTATATTTGTAAAACTATAAATAAACAGAAGCAAAAGCATGTGTAATATTTTAACTCATTAACTGCTGCTTTCATATAGTTTTTAATCATTGTAAGGAAAGTAAAGTTAGAAAGGTCAGCATGTCAGTTGTTTAGCTGATAAAACTAGCACATTAGGGGTTTGGAGAGATGGCTCAGCAGTTCAAAGCACTGGCAGTTCTTGCAGAGGACCAGGGTTCAAATCCCAGCACCCACATGTCTGCTCACAACCATCTGTAACTCCAGTTCCAGGGCCTCCGACACCCTCTTCTGACCTCCATAGGCACTGCAAGACATGGGTGCACTCAGATAATGCAAGCAAAGCACTCATACACATAAAACAAAAATAATAAATACATTTTTTAATTAGCACGTTAAAATTGAGTAAAAGTTGATAAATATGATTTTATTTGTGTTAAACTCCTCATTACACTCTGTTTTATTAGTACTTAGATTCTGATCTACATGGTCAGTCTTTCTTTCTTAGGAAATGTGGTTCTTATGTAGACACATGATAAGCAATAACTCCTTTGCAATTTTCACTGGGGTCTCAACAGATGACTATCTACTCAATTTAATAATCACTCAGCATTCAGAGAAATTATTTTCTCTCAAGTGCCAAAGAAATATTTGTTGTTACCTTGTTTAGTAAGTAGAAAATTAGACTCACATTTTTCTAACCTTTTTAGAAAGTTCCCTTAGGAACAGACTTTGCGCAATGAGACACCTATGAAATTATTAAAAACACTTAAACTCACAGAGTTGCTTATCAAACTTACTTTAGTCTAATTAAATGGTTGTTTCTATCGCTTCTTAGAATTTGTTTTATTCTAGATATAAAGCAAATATATCAGTCCCCAAATGGTATTAAATATTTCTCTCATAATGTATCATCAACAAAGTCCTGATGGATTAATGAATCCTGTATGTGTTTGAAAGTGGGATTGTACTTGTCTAATGGTGGCATCAGTTGTCATGGAGACTATCAGCCAATCAGTGAAAAACACCCTTACTTGGCAGTGTTTGGGTAAAGAAAGCTTTGTATGGTTGTCAGCCTGAGATTTATGATGGTAAAACTATATTTGGCAGGCCAATCAATGTGTTGACCACTCTTTGTGTTTCTTTTGAGTCAACCCCCCTGATATTCAACTAGAATATTAAGAAACCCTGGGTCTTTAGAGCAGTTTTGTTATTAATAGATCACTTTTATAAACTGTGCATGGGATCTCTGGCTATTTGTATACATATCCAATGAAGGCAACCCTTGTTATTTCTTTGTATTTGTAATTACAATGTCAGATCTTGAAAGCAAGTGGGTATTAGAGAATATCTTTTTATGTCTGCTATTAAAACATGTCGAGTGATCTATAAATTACCCACATAGATAAACAGTGGATTAAAATTAGGCACTCTCTTCTGTCATCACAGTAATATTAATCATTGGAGTTTGGGTCTTTAATGTTAATATATACCTTTTAGCAGTATATGTCACTATATATTAAATTACATGTTAGCTGACAGATTTTTTAAATCAAAACATTTTTTTCTTTCCTAATGTCATAACATGATAAGAAGTAAGAGTAATTTTTGCTTGCATAGAATATTGTTTAATCTTTCTACATGCTGTTTTTATTGTTTATATTTGTAATGGACTAAGATGTTTTTATTAGTAACTATCTTTATTCACATACCAAAATAAATGATCAACATTTCATTTAACACCCAAAGAGCCATATAAAGGAATGCCCATAAATCAATACTAGTATGATAATTTTTAAGAATACCGTATTTTCTAAATTATTTCCTTTCTTTCACTAGAGCAATTGCTATCAAAAAACACTATCTAAAACATTTTTTAAAAAAATCAAGACTTTTCGGTCTTCATCAATCCAAACAGTACTCTTTATTAAATAATATCTAGTAGAGAGTAGTTCAATTACTCTCACTCCTTCTAAACTCTAAACATTAAGAGAAATATGAACAAATTGCATATAGTTGACATAAAATAGATTCAATGGGCAATGAGTTTAGATTGTTAACATGTCAGTTATGCTCCAAACAAAATTTTCTGCAAATATTCTGTCCTGGTTTTCCCACCTGCTACAGCACAAATCCATTATGGATGCTGAGCCGTATATCCATACGTGAAGTAAGCACACAGCAAGATCATACTTGGTACAGAGTAAGAAATGCATAAACCATGCTGGGCATAGTGGCACATGCCTTTAATCCCAGCATTCGAGAGGCAGAGGCAGGTGCGTCTCTGTGAGTTCAAGGCCAGCCTGGTCTACACAGTAAGTTCCAGGCCAGCTGGAGCTGCAAGGAAACCTTGCCTAAAAAGGCAAAACAAAACAAAACAAAAAAACAAAGGAAAGAGAGAAAGCAAAGGAAATAAATGCATAAACCTCTTCTGCCCACTCAGCTGAAGCACCATTATAGCCTGCTTCATAATCTGGTTCTGTTGTAGTAAATTTTTTCATTCATATGAATATATGTTTGTCTCATCTGACTCTCACATCTGCCAAATTGGAACCATAGAGTATTTGTCAGTGTATCTTTAAAGTTTTGAACAATTTCATTCATTCACTGTGAACTAGAAAATTGAGATACTCTAAGTCTTTGGAGTGGTTTAGTAGATCACTTTCATAAACTGTGAGTGAACACAGTCGGCTCTCTGAAAAATAGAAAAAAAAATCTGAGCAGATGTTGAGTGCCCACGAATGTTTTGCCTTTCCATTATAAGAGAATACAGCAAGAGGCAACACTCGTGAACTTCAGAGAAAGCTGCACCAGACACTGGATCTGTTGGAGCACTGGTTGTAGAAACTATCCGTGTAAGATTCCATGTAGAAAATATCCGTGTCTATTGTTATGAGAAAACAGAATTCATTAATGGAAATTGAACATTTCTGACTAAGAAGCAGATTTTTATTCTCATATTCTTCTATATCAAACATATCTACCCAAATAAAAATTATCCTATTTCTCACGGATACAGTTCAAAAATTAAACCTATACAACTGAAAAGAATATCTTAAGAGGTAATTCAAAAGATAGTTTTACAGTAATACTATATTAGTAATTTTTAAAAATAGGTTTCTAATATCATAAGAGCTTAATAGAATAAAATAATTTTTATTTTTATATTCACTTATATTTCTTAAGGCATTTTTCTACATTTATTTCCTTATTTCTTGAGTCTAATTTTATAGATAAGAAATCTAAAGGACAGAAAATTTGAAGAACTTGCCCAAAAATAGAAGGAAGATATTCTGGTGCCAAACTTAGTAATATTTCTGCTATCATAAATGAATTTTTAAAATTTCCACATCATATATATTTCTTTATTACAAATACCATGTCTGGACTAAAAGAAAATTGTCTTGGCAGATTTGATACGTCACAAAATTTCTAAATGTCCTTTTTTGTAGCATATTGATATTAACCAACGCTGTTGTCCATTTCTGAAAAATGAGTACCCCAGATTGTGACAGGCTTTTAAAGTAGCATTTAGGGTAGGATAGCATCAAGAACATGTAGCTGGAAAAAGTGTCTCCACTGGAGCATAAAATCCTTGGCCTAGAGCCACTGAGAGTTAATCAGTGCTATGGAACATGTTAGCTGCTTTGTACACACACCTTACAGGGAATGAACAGCTTGAAACTGCACGTTCATTCACCTTCCTCCTGATCTTAGAGAAGAATAATGAAGCAAGTCTGAGCAACGAAGCCCAGCACAATCATCTCTTATACTCATTTGTCTTGACATCTCACCTTGATTTGCTTGGATTTTGTTTCATTTAATATTCCTGATTTATTCTGTTTATTATTATTATTATTATTATTATTATTAATTCTTAGCCATTATCAGTTGGGCAAAGTTTCAGGAAGCAGATCATCAGCCCTTTTAAAAACTAACACTTGAAAATCTAATAAACTTTACATTTAGTATGGTGCCTCCTCTTCTTAACATCTAAATATTCTGTCTGGGAAAAATCTATTCCTAGTATAATTTAATTCAATCTCTCTCCTGTATTCCTACGTGCAGTGCCTATAGGTGCTGTTTACCTAGACCAGATGCAAGCTAGAAAGATCACTCAGTGGTTAAGAGCACTGACTGCTCTTGTAGGGGACCCAGGTTTGGTTTCCAGCACCCACATGGCAGCTAATAACCATCCATAATTCCAGTTCCAGGGGATCCTAAGCCCTCCTCTGGTCTTTGTTGGCATTGCACACTGGGTGCAATGCATGCATGCAGGCAAAAAACTCATAAACATAAAATTAAAAATAATAAGAAATAAATACATAGGACAGATACATGTACACTGTTCTAATCGTTACATTTCAAGGCGTTTCTTCATCTTGTAGAATACTGGCAGATAAAATTCAGTATGTGTAACATAAACTTACATGTCATTGTCATTTATATGAATGAAAGGAATAATAAAATGGTCTTTACTTCTGTCTATTTTAGGCATACTCAGTAACATGTACAAATGAACAAAAACATCAGGGAATGTTTTCTTCAAAATATATATTGACTATAAAACAGTATCGATACATGTGGTAAAATATATATTCATATTTCACTGCACAATTTAGATAAACATCCATAGAATATCTACTTAAAATTGTATCTCTCACACACAAATTCAAATGTTAAATACAGTAATTACAATGGTTTACAGATTTGAGTACAAAGTATTATGTAATTCATAATATACATATGCTTTAATGTAAGTTATTCAGTAATCAGCAATACATGAAATTCATGTTTAAAATTTCTCTGCATAAGTTCAAAGTTTGCTATCATTTTCTAGTTGATCATGATTATATTGTGTTCTTGCTGTCCTTCCATCATTTAGCCCCCTTAAATCTTTTGGAATTTTTTTCTTTTTCATTGCGTTTTTGTGACTTTCATACAATATAACTTGACAATTTTTAAGGGAAATTTCTTTAAAAGCAGAAGTTAGACAGGAAATTATATTTATTCACTGTCTTGATTAACAGAAAAACATCCACTTCTGACCTTATTGATAAATTCCAACTTTTATAGTCAAATGAAGCATAGCTTACAGATTTATGATATTTTAACTTTATTTTTGTTTAAAAATTAATGTAGTGTGGGCTGGGGAAGTGGCTCAATGGGTGAAGCACTTTCTATATAAGCCTGATCACTGGAGTTTGGGTCCCCAGAACCAATGTAAAAGCCAGATGCAGTCCCATAGATGTCTAATTCCGACACATCCCTATAGACACATGAGAGATGCAGGCAAGCAACTCATCAAGATGACTAACAGTCAGTGAGCCTGGGGTAAATAACAGCAAAATAATAATAATTCAAATAACCAAATGTTTTCTCTCAGCTGTCTGGTGTTTCTGTTACAGCAGCTTTTTCTTTCCACAGGAGTTGAAAATTAAATCTAGCAATAATACATGATATATCACTGATAGTGACCATTTCCTTTGAAATCAAAAGAGTCTGTATCAAGTCTAAGTGAAGTTCAATGCTACATCTGATTTGTCTGTTTGCTTTTGAAAAAAATATTTATGGACTTGCATGTTATTTCAGGAGCTACTGATCCACGCGGGGACTAGATTCCAACTCTCTCAAACCATCTGCTGGAGGCGGCGTTGCTGGCAGCCTTTTTCCCTTTGTTACTGTTTAGTCAAAATTATTTTTTACTAATTTTGTAAAATTGCTTTAAAAATCTTGCTTCTCTGAGTATTACCCTTAGGGAAATTAGCACTTATTTATCACAAAGAAAATTATTTTAGTATCTTTTGAGATATATAACAATGGCTATGAAAATATCTTTCCCATTGTTTAGGAAAATATATTGTTTGGTATAACACAACATTAAGAGGTGAAAGTTCTAAAAACCCTCATGATTGATTTATGAATTTTTATATTTAAGATTAAAACCATTCTTCTTCCATAGGCATTTTGTGTTATATGTGGATTTCTTTTGTTCGGGTTAATAATGTAGCTGGGGTATTCGTAACTCTTAATTCAGTAACCATTCAGTAGCAATGCTTTTCTCTGATAAAAGAAGAACATACAGCTTTTAGTCCAGTTCTAACTTAATTGTCTGGTTTAATCTAATTAATTGCTACAAACAGTTACCATTAATAAATGCAAACAAAATTGTTGGATCTACATTCCTTAGATTATGGTTTAATAAGATATGAGAATGGACCAAAGAAATTGCTTTTCTAACAACTGCCTGTGTGACTGTAATGCTGCTGGCCTGATCTGTTATGAGAACTCCTGAGTTTAACCATTCATACTGCAAACTCAGAAAGATGGATGGGTAGTCTAAACATCTATGTCAAGAAGTTACCAAAAAAGTATTACCTTAAAGTTGGACAAATGGTAATCATCAGAACAGAAATGAATTAAAAATAAAAATAAAATTGAGCATCTAAGGGCCCCAAAGAAGTTTCTTAAAAGAAGAAAATAGTTGAAATCTTGATAAATCTAAGAAAAATAGAGAAGACACAAAAGATCAAAATAAAATATGAAAAGGTAACCCCTCTCTATCCCAAAAGATAATACCGAAGGCTTACCACAGCCAAGTGCTGATAACTATGTAAAATTTGAATGGAATTGTAACATCTGAAAATATGGTGTTTTCTTCTTATTCAAGAAAAATAGAAAATTCTGTATCCTTTTTTTAAAATTAGGTATGAAAATTATAACATACAGAGCTGAGGACATAGTTCAGTGGTAAAGATCCTGCCTTGGGCTGGGGACATAGCTCAAGATGAAGTTGCCTGGTGTGCACGAAAAAATTTAAATTTGCAGAGAGATTAGAGGACGAGGTGGAGGTAGACATGCAGGTGGACGTGGAGGTGGGGTGCAGGTAGAGGTGAATCTAGAGATGGAGGTGGAGCTGGAGGTGGATGTAGAGATGCGGGATGGAGGTGGATGTAGAGATGGGTTTTGAAGAAAAGAAAACTAAAACTGCCAACAGTGAAAACTCTAGGCCAAAATGCAGCTATCAGTTTTATTTAAAGACGAAATATAATTTTAATCTGTCCTAGAGAATAAATCTGTTCTTACTTCACCCTTTTTCCTAAACGATGGTTTGGCTCAGTTCGGAATTCTATTTTAACAGTTAGTTTCTCTCAGAACCAAATATATTTTATCTTCTTGCTTCCCTTGTTCCAGCAAAGACCTCTTCTGTCAATCAAATTTACATTCAATTCATCAGTTCTTTCTCTTGAGCTCCTTTCAAGCTTCTTCTCTAACTGCGATGTTCTGTTCACCACAGCTGTCCAAGTATTTCTTCATTTATGCATTTTATGTTGGTGCTTTTTACATTTGTGAGCTCATGTCTTTCATGAAATTTAGAAAATTTCAGATACCCTCTTCTCTGCCATTACTCTAGTGTGTTTTTCTGAAATTTCAGCGGGGAGTTTCTTATTCTTATTCTGTTCATTGTGTGTCTTCACATCTCTGTCTCACTCTGAAGCACTGAGGTTATGTCTTTGACTCTACCTTTTCCACTCTCTAGTTTTCATAACAGCAAAATTCACTCATTGGCTTAATTTTCAAGTTGCATTTCATTTCCTTTTTAAATTCAGTTTGCTTGGCCATATTTTTGTGTGTATGCTTTTCTGCGTGCTTATAAGTGTACTATGTGTGCGCCTGGTGCCCACAGAGCTGTAAGAGACCATCCATTCCCTGGAACTAGCTACAGATGGTTGTGAGCCACCATGTGGGTGCTGGGTATCAAACCCAGGTCCTCAGCAAGAGCAGCCAGTGCTCTTAACCACTGAGCCATCTCCCCAGCCCCATCCTTTAGTTATTCTTGGTGGTCTTTTTTTTTTATTTCCTCATCTGTACTGTACTTTGTATTAATATTTACCTATATCACTGTTTTATAGTCTGTGTTATTTTAGTTCCAATATCTAAATTCTTTAGATGCATATGTAAACATTAATTTGGTTGTGAAGATTTTTACTTATGGTGTCCTATTTCATTATTTTAGCTTATTAGTTTCTTTTTGGTCATAAGCTCAAAGTTTGTCAAATTTGATCTGCAGGAATATCATGACCTCCATTTACGAGCTGTTCTGGTGAGAGAATGTGTGCATTGCTGTCACAGGGCTACTTTGGCAGTTTGAAGTGTACAGCTTCATGAAGAAATCAGAGGTCCATCACCTCAGTGTTTAGATTCTTACTCCTGACACTGCTGTTGACATTCGCACCTAGCAGACATGTCCAACCTTTTGATAATGCAACATGACATTTTATCTACAAGGTTCACCCTGGAAACATGCAGTCAAATTGTAAGAAACAATCACATACACACAAAAAAATCTCATAATGTTTTTAGGAAGTTTATGTTTGTGCTGAGCTCCTCCATTCATGGATATCCTTAGCCACATGTGGCTCGTGGATCAGATACACCTGAGACTTTAGGACTTCTCTGGTCCTCTTGGGATCAAGTGGTTTGCCAGTAGTTTATTTTGCTAACGTTTGCCAGAGCCCAACATTGTATCAAAACTCTGTTTAGTGTACATTCCAGAATCTAGGTTGTATTTAGGTTGAATCTAGCTTGCACCTAGGGCATATCTAGGGTGCATCTAGGTTGAATTTAGGTTGTATCTCTGCTGCAAGTAGGATGCATATAGGTTGGATCTAGAATATATCTAGGTTGTGTCTAGGTTGTATGCAGGTTATATCTAGGTTGTGACTAGATTGAACCTTTGTTTTATCTGGGCTATATATAGATTGTATCTAGGTTTCATCTAGGTTGAATCTAAGTTGTATCTAAGTTGCATCTACGTTATACCTAGGTTACACAAGATACTTTAGGAGACCTCTTCATCTGTCCTACCATGATGGAAATCCCTGAAGTACTATTTTTCATGTATAAAATGTTAAGTCAAAATAAAAACCATACATAACTGTGTTCTCTAGCTGACTCAATACTGTTGTCACTCAAATCTACACACTCATTGGATATGAAATGTTTTAATATATAAATAGAATTGTTTTCTATTGTGTATTGAATGCCCAATGCATGCTCTGCATGTCAAAACTTAACATCAAACTCCACCCATGACAGACAGCATCAGCCAATTGCTACCTTGTAATCCCTGGGACTTGTAGCTTCATGTCATTAAAAGAATCAGGGCCAGCCCAACAGTGAGCAAAGGTGCTTACTTGCCAAGCTTGATGACCTGAGTTTGATCCCCAAACCTACACAGTGGAAGGAAATATCCCAACTCTAGCAAGATGTACTCTCGTCTCTACATGTGCTATATACATACACAAAATAAATAAATAAATACATTTTTAAATATATTGTAAGAAATCATAGATGATAATTATCAATCATTTTTACTGACTAAGTTTATGGCCCTTTCATCTATTTTTAAAATGTTTATTTTTCCGATTAGTAGCTAAAATCAGTAAAAGCAAGTTATAAAACACAAGTTAATAAACTGACTATTAGTTGAGCATGATGACATACGTCTTTAATCCCAGGACTCAGGAGGCAGGCGTATCTCTGTGAGATCAAGACCAGCCTGAACTACATAGAGAGTTCCAAGTCAGGTGGGGATACAGGAAGATCTCTTCTTTAAAAGAACAAAATGTTTTCTAAAATTAAATATAAACTGACTCCTAGTGACTTATTATTATACCCATATATTAATGCATCTCTCAGCTCTTACCAGAGAACTTTTCTTATGCAGCAGATAGTAGTGAACACAGAGAACCACAGCTCGCCAATGTTCAGAGAACAAGAGGCTACAGAGTTCTTGTCCCTGCTGAACAGAATGTCTATATGAAACCTGCTTTCCAAGGCTCAGGGATCATTGTGGAAGAAGAGGTGGAAAGACTGTAAGAGCCTGAGGTAGTGGATGACCACAAGGAAATAAGTTTCCAGATAGTTGGTCACCTACTCTTATTAACTCACAGCAATTGTGACAACATGCACAAGCCCCATGCAGGTCAAACCAGACAAAATATCAGCATAGACATGAGGAAGTAGGTAAGAAACCCAACCCAACCTAAGGAACTTTTGGCAACTGATGACTGCTGGGAGGGGCAGAGACAGTCTTTTTTAAGGATGAGACTCTTCCTAACTTAAACAGACTGCAGTGGATGGACCCACACTGAAGATATTTGGGCACACAAATTAAACTCTTATAGGCATATATAGAAAGAGTACAGTAAACTGGACATCAGGCAGCAAGGGGAGGCGGGGAGAGGGGAGGGGATCTAAATTCCATCAAATTATGTTGTACGAAAATCAGAAAAATTCAATTAAAAAACTTAAAACTCAAGTTAAAATAATTGCTTTAACAAATAAAACATGCATAAAGGGTGTTATGGAGAACTTATTTAGGAAGCAAAACTGTCACCTCTAAAATAGTAAATGTCAACACAAATACAACAGAAGAAAACGCTCCAGGTGTCAGAGTAGATGAACAGGTATATATTATAAATGAGATGTGTTATGCTGCAAATAGTCTTCACTCTTAATGAATAATACATCTTTATTAAATATCTAAAAGTATATAAAAATTATGCTGTAAGTTAAAGATGTAACAGTGATGTAGCCTTGCTTTCATAGGTCTATATTTTGTTGATAAAGATCCCAGGTTGAGGAGTTAACCATCTGTAGCCTCATTCTGGCCTGCTATCTGATAGGTAAATAACGTTCTATTGAATGCATCCATGTCTATTTGTTTCATGTTATGTAGGGGTGGTCTGGTGTTGAACTGGCAGAACTGATGGTCTGAGACATTGGAGATGTGCCTGAACATATTCAGATGTGTACTGACTCCTGTTCAGGCATGGATTAGACAGTGGAGCACAGTAGGAAGAGCCAGCGAGCATGGAGGTGGCCTTCACTTCCTTCAACTTCTTTGCTTAAAACTTTCTTTGCTACTTCCTCCAATTTCATGAGTGTCCAGCTTATATGTGTGTCTCTTTCTAATCACCCCGCTTTAAGATTGGGTCTGTTACCTGCCTTATGTATCGCCATGACCTCCCTGGAACTAAGTAACTCCCAGGAGTGTGTTAAACCTTGGTTCCTTGACTCCTGTATAATTCAGAAGTGATTGTTTTCTTTTAAGAAAATGTTAAATCATACATTTTTATCTTTACCCATCTCCTCATTATTATTTCCTTTGAACAGAAACTACTAAAGAAAACATAAAGTACATAAGAATACCAAATTCATGTTTCCAAAATTAAAGAGTTCTCTCTTTGAGAAAAGATGACTATTGGGGGGAGGGGGTTACTAATTAAGCTAGACCTTGGGGACTAGAGAGATTCTGATAAGGATGAGCAGGGGGGAGAGTCTCAAAGCTAAATAGAAGGGCAGAAGAAGAGGATAGCCGTGGGAGGGCGCTTAAGATGCTCAGAGGCAGAGACAGGGGAATAAAACAATGAGCCTGGAATAAATTGAAGAGAACTGAAAACAACAGCATGGGCAGCAGTGGATGGAAGTTGGAGAGTGTTCTATGTGTTGATTGTTGGTTGAGGGAAAGTCTGGAAACATGTAAGGCCACTTATTTTGCTGAAATTGCCAGGAGTATGTACAGTTTGTGGCATCATCTTTATATTGGTCCAGCATTTGCTGTTTAAGTATGCATGTGTGTCACCATGTATGACTGTAACTCTATCTGCATATCGTGATGTGCTCATTAAAACAAATGAATGTTGTTGCCTTTGTATCTATGAGAAGCTGATGCTCCTCAAAAGGATTCCTCAGGCTGCCTAAGGTCACAGAGTAGAGGATGGAGATTTAATACTAATCAGTACAACATTAAATTCCCACTCTTAATCTTTCTCCTCTATTGCCTGAGATCATTGAAGTTCTATCTATTGATAATGGCATTTCTACCTCATAGCAAAAAGGAATGTAAGCAGAAATATCACAGTAATAAGGAGAGAGAGAGAGAGAGAGAGAGAGAAAAAACACGAAAGAAAAATGTTTAGCAAGGGGAACTTACAAGTATGACTCAAATACCCCTTACTGCAATAAAAGAGAAATGAAGTATAAAATTATTGAGGGAGGCAGTAGATGAAAATGAAAGCATTGATACTTCATTCAAGCCTCTTAATATATAAAGTTAAATATTCACTCCATTTTTAAGTGAATGATTCTGTCAAAAGAATTAATTTTCTGAGCAATGAGAATATTCATTTAGCATGATTCTACCATCTGCAATTTATGAACCAAATTATACTCTTGCAGAAAAAAGGAAGTTCATACAATGCATTTAAACTACATCAAGACCAAATCAAAAATGTTTCCTTAAAATTGAAGAAATCGCCAAGTAAAAGTTAATCGCCTGCACCTTTAGTAGACAGTGACCATTGCAGAATAATATATAACAAATGCCTTCCTCAGATGGTTTTTAAAACTTTAGCGCATTATTCATGATATGTGAAGTCAGGGATCAATTCTCGACTGAAAAGGCATATTCTCGCGTCAACAGACCAGTCAATAGTCTCCGGCATCCCAGAAAAGACCTTTTAAAACATGCTTTCATTTTCTATGAGTTTACAGGGATTCCAAAAACAATGCCCACCAGAACCTGGCAGGGAACTTGAGAAAAATAATTTACATGGGTAATATGCAAAACAGAAGAACCTCCTCTTTATGCTAGAAATGAAATCATCTGAGATCAAGCTCATTGTGATCATAAGGGAATGGGGCTCAAGATTATTGGTTACTTGGTTTTTAAGGGAAGCTATTATCCCAGATTCTAGGGGATAGATAGATAGATAGATAGATAGATGGTAGATAGATAGATAGATAGATGATAGATAGATTGATAGATAGATAGTTAATAGGTGAGATAGTTCAGTGACTAAGAGCACTGCCTGCTCCTGCAGAGGACTCAGGTTTGATTCCTAGCACCCACATGTTAACTAAGAACCATTTGTAAGTCCAATTCCAAGGAATTTAACACCCTCTTCTGATCCAAACGGGCATTGCATAACACAGCTCTATTTACATATGTGCAGGCAATGTATTCATACACATAAAATAAAAATAATAGAATATTTTTTAAAATAAGTGACTGATAGGTGATAGGTAATTAGGTAAATAAAAGATAGATTGCTTAATAGATAGAACGATAGATAGATAATTGATAATTGATAGATAAGCAGATGATAGATGATAGAGGAGAGATAGATAGGTAGATGGTAAGTGACATAATACGCAGACAGACAACAGGTAGATAGACAGATACATAGATAAATATATAGAATGTAATGAAAATGAAAATGTTTAAGATGCTAACAGAGTAAAGCCACCAGAGTCTACAGGCTAGGTAGATAGCATGTTTGCAATAAGCTGGCTTGTCTGTAATTTGTCAGAGTCAGACAAAACATGAGAAAGCACAATAATTTTTTAAAAAGCATTAAGAGAAAAACACAGGACTCTCATACATGAATGGGATAGTTAGGGGACTCATATACGTGACCGAGATGGTCACAGGACTCACATAAGTGACTGAGATGGTCACAGGACTCTCATACATGACTGAGATGGTCGCTTAATTACCAGATTTGTCCTTCAGTTTTTCCACTTTGTTCATTTATTCATTCTCTCACTTAACAAATGTTTGCTTGTCTTCTTGATGTCAAGCTTAGTGTTTGAAAAAGGAAAGACATGCAGGGGAGTAGTAACTAACATTTCTTACCCTGTGCTCGTAACATTCTACAGCAAAGTACCAGGACAGCGTGCAGTAGAAAGTGTGAACCCTCCCCAGGCAACTCAAAGCCTCACTAGATTTAGTGGACAACTGTCTGGCAAGCCTTCATCTCCACCTTTTATTCCAGAGACATCTAAATTGAAAAATATGCTAAAAGGTGTTAGTAAAAGCACTTTCAAAATTGTATCTTTTGCTCACATTAAGTGTTCTTCAGGCTAATATTCCACACATGATAGAGAAGCTTTTGTTTAACCACATGCATTCACAGACCAAGACTGACAGATATTCCTCCTTCTTTAGCTACAGGCTCTGACGTACACATCAAATAAGCTGGCCAGTTTTATGCCAGGTCTTTTTCCTTTCATTTTATGCGTGTCACATCATTCTAGAGTTCATTGGTCTGAGTTAATCAGTAGTCTCATCTCACTTTGGGTGGCTTAGAAATGGGTGAGAACACACAGAACCATCATCTCATGTGCATCGTTAGTATGCCAACACCACAGCTGATACCTGAAGAGTAATTGTCTGACTCTTAACTAGTTTTTAAGAGTGGGCCAGACTGGACATGGTGGTGTATGCCTTTAATTCCAGCACTAGGGAGGCTGAGGCAACTGGATCTTTGTGAGTTCAAGGCCAGCCTGGTCTACATAGCAAGTTCTAAGCCAGCTGGGGCTATAGGGAGCTCCTGTCTCAAAAAAAAAACAAGAGGGAAAAATAAAGAGAGAGGGTGGGTCAGAACTCAAGGGTACCAGTTCCCCCAGATGTCTCCTTTAATTGTGCTAATGAGCCAGGCCTCACCTATATTTTTATTCAAACCCATTTCTCCAGCATCAATTGCAAAGCTACAAACTTGGATCCACCCTTAATAATCTTACCCTTTGATCCCTAGGCCTAAAATATTTCATATACACAATAAAATATCTCATATATACAATATGCTGTGTTCAGCACTTTGATTTGCTAATTTAATTTCACCTACATTAATTCACTATCTTAGGTGAAGAAAGCAGAGTGAGATTCTGAGGAATCAAGGTCAGGTACCCAGGTCACAAGAGTACATGGCTCAGTGAGCCTGTTTGCACTATAAACAGGTCAAGGAAAAGTCATTAGTCTACATCCTGTCCATATTATAAAAGTCATTCCTATATTCATGCATTGTGAGTCTTGGTGATACTGTCAATCAAGATGCCCTACCAGACATTGGTTAAGATACAGATGTGCTACCAAGCTAAAACAATGGATAATATGTAACTTTGACTCACATCTTGAACTGAATCTCATAGTGTGCAAAACTTAACTTGGTTCATCCAAGAGATTTATTTATGAAAAAAGGCAATCACTAATTCCTGCAATCAGGTCCTTACCATTTTCTGAGGCACAGATATTCTGTTTGTGTGTTCTTTCTCTGAGCTAGCTAACTCATAATCTTTTTAAGAGATGTTATTGCCCCAACTAGTCACAGTTCTTTATACAAGCCACTTATAGTAACTGGTACATGAGAAGAATCACTATTTCAGGAAAGTCCTAAAGGGGAGGAAGAGATTGAAACACTGCAAAGCACTGGGATGAGAACATGTAGTCAAACACAAGAGAAGCTCAGAGGCAGAAGAACAACGTAGAGTCGGGTTCAAGTAGTTCTATGTTGCTAGAAGAAAGGATGTACAGATGTACAGCTATAAAGATGTTAAGGAGTTAGGAAAGACCCATAGGCAGAGAAACAGCAATATGAACTTCTACAGTGTGTTAAAGCAGTTCACACTCCATCCAATGGATGACACATAAACCCCAGTGAAATAAAACCAGCTATGGACAGGGAGAAGCTGTGGAAGGCCTTTGAACCATACCTCACAATTCTTTAAAATTCTATTGTTCACTCATTAACATTACTGAGATAAATACGTACCATAAAATTTTTACCCATGTAAAAAATTCATTGTTTTTAAATATATTCATCGAGGCATTAAACCATCACAACTAATTTAAAAACATTTAAGAACCCCCAAAGGAACCCCATTTCCACTCAGAGTCACTGCCTATTTTCCATCCTCTGACAACCTCTAGTCTACATTGTGTCTCTCTCTGTCTGTGAGTCTGTCTTTATCTGTCTGTCTCTCTCTCTCTCTCTCTCTCTATATATATATATATATACATATATATATATATATATTTTAGTATCTGTATTAGTCAGAGTTCTCTAAAGGAACAGAACTGTAAAATGAAATCTATATGTTCACTTTGAGACTCAGGCAGTTGCTCAGTCCATGAGGCTGAATATCTCAGAAGTCCCAACCTGGTGCTGAAGGCCTGGAGGATTCCTGGAAGTCTGCTAGTCTTCAGTCCATGATGGAATATGAAGTTGGTTCTACTATCAGCAGAGGAATGCCACTGCAGCAATATGAACCCACCCATGAGAGAGAGAAGGCAAGCAGGCAGAAAGCAAAGGCTCCCTTCTGCCATGGTCTTTTCTATGGGCTGCCACCCAAAGGTTCTACCCACATTTAGGGTAGGACTTCTGCTTCAAATAATCTGATCAAGAAAGTCTCTCACATTTCAGCTAATTGCAGATCCAGTCAAAGACAATGAAGATCAGCTATTACACTTTCCTTTTTGCCTATATATCGCTTACCACTTCAAAATATAGTGGAAAAAAAAACACCTGTAGGATTATATCCAATGATTGTGTGACCCACATTTAGACCAGGCTAAGTTCCTTTAGCCCAGTATTAGCAACTGAAGAACAATTTGCTCACATGCCTATTGTCTAGATAAGGAGAACAGAAAGCTGAGGTCAGCCTACTTCTATACTACAGCTATACCACTGTGTTCTCAGATCCTCCCTATGACATCACTCCAGTAGATCAGTCAGACTTCCTACGAGGAGAGACTCACAGTTTTAAGAACCCAAGTCAGTACTCCAAGAGGTGAAGCCTGGTATTGGCATAGTGTTTCTCCAGTGATCTGTGAAATATAGAAACCACAAAGAAAATCACACACAAGGGGAGGGAATTAATCTCAGCTTGAGTAGGAGAATGTCAATAACTGTAATCTAATACATGTGTGTGTATGTGTGTGTGGGTGTGGGTGTATTATATGCGTTGATGCGTCAGTTGCTGCTCCCTAGATTCCAGAGATGCCTTATTCCTATTTGTTAGGGTTAATTTTCCAACCCTCTAATTTCTCATGTACCTTTCATCCACCTCCCTTGAATACCCATGTCTGGATGTTCTTTCATCCAAAAAGTGCCAAGTGAAACAGCCATAAAAGTGTGCAGTGTACATCCCTCAGTGAAGAAAGCTGGTGGACAGACGCGTCTGTGATTTCTCTGATGGCTGCAGATTAAAATGCTCATGCTGCCACTCTGACGCATGGGAGGCACTGCAGCAAGGCGGCCGAAGTAAAAAGAATGAATCCCACTCCTGAGTACCCTGGAGTGGGTCATCACGACAACCTACTGACGGTATGGCTGGAGCTTGTGACACATACTGGTAGCTGGAGCCCGCACTGTACAAGTGATGTGTAGGGTGCAAAGGCAATGCCAGTGAAGGGATTCTTGGTGCAACAAGATGTAAAAGAGCCAGAAACACAGAAATCACACGTGCAAACCAATTCAACAGACTGAAAGTCTAAGGGAAGAACCAGTGAGAGGGAGCAGAAGGTGGACTCAGAAAATAAGGTTTTATAGGAATGGAAACAAATCAACCCCAGACTATTTGAGAAGAATTTCCATGGAAATATTTTCATGAATTCTGGATTGAGGTTCTCTAAGCAAGCCATTCCTCTTCTAGACAGGGGGAGAGAGAGTAAGACATTGAGGGTGAAGAGTAGTGTAACTAGAAAAGAGGTTTACTAAAGGGGCTCTTTTTGGTTTATTCTCTTTCGCTTTTCTAACTACTGACTGTTCTTTATGCCTTAGGTTAAAACCAATGTGAGGCTGGAACTAATATTTTAAATTTCTATCCCCAACCCCAGCGTTTCCTGTCTGCCTGCCTTTTTCTTCCCTATGTGATTTTTCAGGCCCTTTTTCCAATTCTCTGACACTTGCTTCTATCAGAATATTCTATTCCTTTCCATATTGATTCCTTTAAAATACAATTTCTTTATGTGACCAACATGCACATATCAAGACACACATTCAAATTTGCAAGCCCATCACTTTTTCTCTACTCAATTAGCTACTTACTGTAAGATCTACTACCTGTGTCCACAAATACCTACCTCAATATGGGGAATGTCGTCTATTCTCCAACTTCAAGAATTGCATATTATCCCCCAGCTTCCTTCACTTGTTCTTATTTCAGGGCCTCTGACCTTTTGTAACCCACATAAATGCCCCTCCTGCATTGATACTATTTTATCTGTGTCTGTTTCTCAGTCTCAGAGTCTATAATGTGATGAGAGAAAGATCACTCACCTTAAATATTATATGTATAAAAGACCTCCAACTTTCCCCCTTTCGTACTGATAGAGAGACAGATGATCGATAGATAATAGATAAATGATAATTGTATTTCTTGGTGTTAAAAGCATCGAGTTTTATGTATAAATTATTAAAATATCCCAATTTTTATGATTCCATTTACCAAATATTTACTGATACAGTCACTGCCTCACTCAATGTAAATAATGGGACTGGAGAGATGGGTCAGTGGTTAAGAGCACTGGCTGTTCTTGCAGAAGACATGGCAGCTAACAACCAGCCGTAACTCCAGTTCCAGGATCCAACACCCACTTCTGACCTCCAAGAGCATTGCACAACAGAGGTGCACTTACATACAGGCAGGCATAGCACTCATACACATAAAATAAAAATAAATAAATAAAAATTAGAAAAACTGTAAATGACTGGAGCTCTTCAGAATTCTGGGAGTAGCTGTTGAGGCTTACTGCTAACACTGAACATAACACAGATTTGTAATTATCAACACAACAGTGGTATGATACATTTACCTTATGAGTACTTGGTATTTTTAAAAATTCCTTCTCCACAGATGCATGATACCTTATTCCGTGATACAGATTCCACTATTATTATCTCCCTGTTAAAGAGGAGGAAGCTGAGGTATGCTGAGCATCAGGTCCAACACAGCACAACTGAGCGCCACCTGCTTCCAAGATGGTTAACGAGTCTGATGCACAATGTTTCTCCTCTGACCACTCCTGGCAAACATTCATTTTAATTGGCTCTTTGTTTTGTTTGATGCCATAGCTTGGTTGAAACTTGACTAATTTCCAAAGTTCTTATCCCCAGTGCCCACATAGAGCAATGTCCACAACAGGACTTCCCAGTGTCCACTGCAACTGGTCAGTTGCCTGACCACAACTAGTCTTTAAACAAATCCAGCCCTCATGTAGGAAAGAAAAATGAGGGTCGATGACAGTGTAATTACCAGTATAGTGAATCAATAAGTGCTGAAAGCATTCACTGCATAAAAAATATGAGTCCAGAAATGACCAGTAAAGGGAAATTGCTAAGGCTGTGCTCAAGACACAGACTCCCCTCTCCCTTGTTCAGTCCCCCTGCCCTGACCTGGCATCCAGGACAGCCTTTTGTTCTCCCTGCCTTAATGTCATACCTTTAAGCACTTGCTGGGTAATGAAAATGACATGTAAAAAATGCCCTTGCCACTCCTGGTTTTTGTTTTAAAGGTGAGAAATAACCCCAAAACTATGCGAATCAGGTAGTAATCCTGATTAACTCAGTTCCGCGCTCTCCTGCAGACCACAGAGCACACACCACATTTCTCTGTATCTGTCCTTCCTTTTGTAATTGTGTTTTTTTATGTCTTCTGAGAAATCATAGTCCGTTCTTCTCCTTTTTCTCCTCACTGCTTGGACTTCATTTTTCTTATTTTTCTTCCTTTGCCCTGTATCTCTCTTATTTGCTAAAATAATTTCAAATTTCCTGTGAAAATCCAGAGAACTTACTAAAGAGAATTTAAAAATAGAATCAAGTTTACAGTTTGAAAAGAAATACACTTTGCCCCATAAAGTGGATTATAGAGATTTATTTATTCTCTCTGTGATCATCAGAGCTCTGATAAAGATGCTGTAAAACCACAGAGATATCTCACGATATGAATCATAGTAATTCTCATTTTCTCATGAATAATTCATTCACTTTCTTTTTGGTAACATCAGGCCATTGGTTAAGTATCCACTATTTACTGCTCTATACATATGCTTGTATATTCCAGCATTCTTTCTCTCTCTTTTCTCTTCTTCTATCCCTCTGTTTCTGTCCATGTATACACATATTTAGTGATAGATGTATATTTGTGCATGTCTGTGTTCTAATTTATAGGATTCAAGGCAGCTAAAATTGTGTTTATATTATCGTTCAATGCCTTGTGAAATGTTTACTAAAACTCCATTCTGTGTGTTCATCTTCTAGTTTAATAAAATGTCTTGTGTGGATAGTCTTTGGACACATAGAAAATGAGTAAACCAAATCAGGAATTAATAAAAATAAAAGATTTCTGGTTCCCATTAGAGCTTGAGTATAATTTGAACAGAACTCTTAGGCTTGTATGACATCTCTTCATGAGGTGCAAATGAAAGATTTGGCCCTAACACTAGGTTCTAATCCATACCCTGCTAGAAACTGGAAAGAGTTAGAATTGTGGTCAGAAATCCTCAAGCTTCAGAGGGTGGGAAAGAGACTTATAAGCAATTCTCTAGAGACTCTGTGTACCACCATCCTTCACCCAGCATCTTGTGCATTACTTCACATCTTGTTTCAAAGAAAGTGCTCAGTGCACCCACCCCTCTCATGTAAGTGTGGGAAGAAATTCTCAGAAAAAGACCCAAGCTAGAATATATGGGAGTTTGGCCACGTTACTAAGATGAAATCTACATGTGAAGGAAACTGAACACTTTTTTCATATATATGATTACTATTTCCACATTTTTAGGTCAGAAGATAGAAGGCATTAGAGATCAGGAAAGGTATTCTACTGCCTACCTATAGCAATTTTCTTTTAATTAAAATAATCATAAAGATAGAGATTTACTACAATTTCAAAGAATTATTTTATTCTTTCTCGATGATGTGTATGTGTGTATGTGTAGGTTATGTACATGTTGAGTGCAGGTGCCCAAGAAGATCAGAAGAGAGCGTGGGATACCTTGGAGCTGGAATTACTGCCAATTGTGATTGACCTGATATTGATGATGGGAATAAAATTCAGGTCCTCTGCAAGAGCAGCAAGTGCTTTTAACCACTGAGCTATCTCTCCAGCCTCATAATGTTTACTATACTTTTTTAAGAAGACAGGGGGAAAGGTTTATTTCAGCTTACAATATAGTCCTTCATCAAAGGATGTCATGGCAGGAGCTCAAGCAAGAACCTGGAGACAGAAATTAAAGCACAGGCTGTGGAGAAATGCTGCTTACTAGCTTGGTCCTCTAACCTGTGCTCTTTCTTACTTTCTCTTTTACAGTTTCATACTTGAGTATTATATTTGTGTTATTTCTTCCCCCAGCCAACTCCTAACCCCTCTCATAACCCCTCCACTCCCTCCTGATTTCTTGTCCTCTTCTTTATTATTACACACACACACACACACACTTCACTGAGTCCATTTAGTGGCACTCATGTCTACCATTGTTTAAGGCTGTCCACTTGGGATTAGATAACTCCACAAGGAACTAGTCCCTGGAGAAAACTGATTCTTCCTCCCTCAGCATCCATTGATTGCCTACAGCTCTTCATCTTGAGATAGAATCCCTTGAAATTTCCCCTATCCACTTTGGGTATCACTGGTTTTGTCATTCTGTAGATCTTGTTAGACTGCCATACTGTGGAAATAGTGGGTATAGCTCCCCTATCATGTCTAGAATGTGATAACTAGCAGCAAGTATCTTGTCTCTCTGGCTCTTATATTCTTTCTACCTCCTCTTCCATAGTCCCTGAGCCTTAGGTGTAGAGGCTGCACCTCTACATGTATCACTTAGGATGGGCACTTCACAGTCACTTATACTCTGCAGTTGACCAGTTTTGACACTTTGTGATAGTCTCCATCTGTTGCAAAAAGAAGCTTCTTTAATGAGTGGTGAGAGGTGCATTTGTCTGAAAAATATAAGGATACATATTTAGAACATGATAAGAAATTAAATTGGTCTAGGAAAGTGACAGAAATCGGTTCTTCTCTAAAATATATGACACCTCCAGCCATGTGTACTTAGCCAAGTATCATGCAGAAATTCCCTCTCTTTAAGCGGCCCTTAAATAACAAATAGTTGCTGATTACCCACAAGATAAAAGTGACACTACTGCATCAATAGAGATAATCAGCCATTGTGGTTCATAGCTATACGGTTAGATAGGGCAAGTGATTCGTTTTCTCCCTTGAGTTTGCTTAGTGTCTTCTGATACTATGAGAGCTAGTCTTTGGCTTCCAGGTCAGTTCTAGTTCAATTGCTCCAAGTCCTATGTTCAAATATATCAGTCTTTAGCAGTAGAGTCTTACCTTCAAGTTCTGGTAGGCGATCACATACTGTATCAATAGTCTGTATTATTTTGGGAGTCTCTTGGACCACCCTGACCAACAACTTGAGGGGAGTTACCTAAGCATTCTATGTTTCTCCTTCCTCTCCCTCTGAATAGCTCTCCCTCCTCCTCAGTTTAAGTTCCCACCCATGTTCCCCTTGATAATGCCTCTTTCCTTCTATCCCCTTCTTTAAAGCTCCATCCACCCCTTTACTCCTATGACTCCTGTTTTCCTGACTCACCATTGAACCAGGATATATTTACAACTAGGGATTTGGAGCTGGGATCTACAAATGAGAGAGAATATACACCACTTGTTTTTGTGAAGCTGAGTTATCTTACTTGGTTTAACAGATTCTAGGTCCATCCATTTACTTGCAAATTTCATAATTTTGTTTTTCTTTTCCACTGAATGGAACTCCATTGTGTAAATGTAACGCATTTTCATTATTCCCTCATGGGTTGGGGAACATTTAGGTTGTTTCCACTTCTTAGCTATTATGAAAAGAGCAGCAACAAACATGGCTGAACAAGTATCTGTTTAGTAGAACACTGAGTCCTTAGGGAATATGCCAAGGAGCGCTATAACTGAATCATGCGATAGATCTACTTTTAGCTTTTTAAGAGTCCTCAACTCTGATTTCCAGTGAATGCATCAGTTCGCAATCCCACCAGCAGTGAATAAGGATCTCCTCTCCCCACGTCTTACCAGCATTTGTTGCCATTCATTTTCTTGATTTTACCCATTCTGACTACAGTAATATGAAATCATAAAGTAGTTTCCATTTGCATTTCTCTAATTACTAAGGATATTGAATACTTTTTAAGGTATTTCTTAGCCATTTCATTTCTTCTTTTGAGAAATCTCTGCTCAGATCTGTAGTTCATTTTTTAATTTGGTCACATGTTTTCTTGATTCTTTGTTTTTTGAGTTCTTTGTACATCTTGGAAGTTAATCCTCCATCAGATGTATTGCTGGCAAAAATTCTTTCCCACCCTTTGGACTTCTTCTTCAACCAGTTGATTGTTTCCATTGTTGTGCAGAAGTTTTCAGTTTAATGTAGTCCCATTTGTCAATTGAGACTTTCACTCAATTCCTAAGTGAAAGAAGTCCAATTTTAAAAGTTCTTTCTTACACCTATACATTGTAAGGTACTGCCTATGATTTCTTCTGACAGTTTCAGACTTTCCCATCGTGATCTTTGATCCATTAGGAATTGACTTTTACACAGGATGATAGATACGTCTCTATTCAGTTTTCCCAGCACCGTCCGTTGAAGATACTGACTTTCCTCCCGTATGTGTTTTTGACATCTTTGTCAGTTATCAGGTGGCTTTAATTGCATGCATTTGTGTTTGGGTCTTCTGTTTTGTACACTGACCTACATGTGTGCTTTTGTGCCAATAACATACTGTTTTATTATTCTATCACTGTAGGCTATAGTATGGTGTCCCCTTTACCATTGCTTTTTTGCAGGATTAATTTAGCTATCTGGGGACTTTTTTGGTTCTGTATGAATTTTAGGATGGGTTTTTTTTTTCCATTTCTTTGAAAAATGCCATGGGGATTTTTATTGGGATTTCAGTGGGTTTATAAATTGCCTTTGGTAGGATAGTCATTTTCATAATATTGGTTCTAGCAATCCATGAACACCCATTTCTTTTTGGCTTTTAATTTAACAGATGATAGGTTTTTAAAATATCCCTTTATAATATCCTAGATTACTTTAATTTCTAATTTTTCTGTTTCATTTCTGATTTTGTTGATTTGGGTTTGCCCTTTCTTTCGGTTAGCTGGACTAAGAATCAATCTTGTTTTCCCTTTCAAAGAACCAGCTCTTAGGGTCATTGATTCTCTATATTCTTTTCTTGGTTTCTAGTTCATCGATTTCTGCTATGATTTTTATTATTTCTTCTCATCTACTAGCATTGAGTTTGTTTTGTTCTTGTCTTTCCAAATTCTTAGGTTATATCATGAAATCATTTACTTGTGCCGTTTCTGAGTTTTGATGTATGTGCTCAGAGCTATAAACTTTCCTCTTAAGACTTCTTTTTAATGTGTCCCAGAGGTTTGTTATTATTTTCATTCAGTTCCAGGAAGATTTTTATTTCTTTCTTGATTTCTACTTCAATTTATTTATCACTCAGTAGTATGTTGTTTAATCTCCAGGAGTTCATGTAGTAACTACAGCATCTTTTAAAAACAATAGTTGATTTTAAGATTTAATGCATTGTGGTCTTATAGGATACATGGAGTTATTTCAATTTTTTTGTTTTTGTTTTGTGCCCCAGTATGTGGTCTATTTTAGAGAAACTTCCATGGGCGGCTTAGTAGAAGGTGTATTCTTTGGTGCTTGGGTGAAATATCCTGTAGATGTCTGTTAGGTCCATTTGGTGTATTATATTCAGATATTTCTCAGTTTATTCTTTGTCCAGATGACCTGTTGTAGTGGTTTGAATGAAAATGTCTCCCATAGGTTCCAAGTATTCGGACATTTTGCCTCCAGTTGGTGGTGCTGTTTGGGGAGGTCTTAGAAGGTGTTGCCTTGCTAGAGGAAGTTTATCACTGGGAGCGGACTTAGAGAGTTCTCAAGCCCTAGTGGATTCCAGTTATGGTCTGTTTCCTGTACCTTCTTGAAGATGTGAGCTCTCTTTCTGCTCTAGGCACCTCACCATACCTCCCCACCATGATGGACTTTAATCCCTCTGGAACCTGGAACCGCAAACTTAAATAAACTCTTCCTTCTATAAGTTGCTTTGATAATTGCTTTATCACGGCAACAGAAAGGTAACTAAAACACCACCTGTCTATTAGAAAAAGCAGGATATTGAAGTTACCGACTATTATTGAATTGGGGTTAATCTGTGTCTTGAAGTCTAGTAGTACTCTTTTTATGCAACTATATGCACCAGAGTTTGGTACACAGACGATTATAATGTCTTCTTGGTTGATTGTTCCCTTGATCAGAAAAAAATGACCTTCTTTATCTCTTCTAATTAGTTTGAAGTTCATTTTGTCACATAAGAGGATAGCAACACTTGCTTGTTTCTTGGTTCCATTGGCTTGAAATATGTTTTTCCATCATTTCATTCTAAGGTGGTGCTTGTCCTTGAAGGTAAGATGAGTTTCATGCAAACAAAAAGATGAATTTTGTTTCTGAATCCATCTGTTAGGTTTTGTTTTTTGATTGGGTAGTTGATGTTTATTAATGAGCTATTAATGTTTAATGTTATTGAAAGATGTGTGTTGGTTACTGTCATATTATTTTCTGTTTGTGTTCTTAGTCCTATTTTGTGTTTCTGGAATTATACCTTCATTTGTTTCCTTTTGATGGCCTCTTGGGTACACTCATTCCTTTCTTTAGTCCTTTGTATTGTTTCCAGTATTTTCTGTGAGGCTGATTTGTTGACATGAATTATTTCAGCCTATTTATAGCATGGGAGATTTTTCTTTCCTCTTTAACTGTGATAGACAATTCTAGTTGGGTAAAGTAGTCTGGATCAGCATCTGTGGCCACTTAGAACTTGAGATGCACTGCTCTAGGCTCTTCTGACTTTTAAAGTTTGCATTGGAAAATCAGCTGCAATTCTGATAGATTTTTCTTTATATGTAACTCATTGTTTTCTCTTGCAGCTTTCAGTACCCTTTCTTTTCTTTGTACCTTTACTAACATATGCCATGGGGAGTTTCTTTTCTAGTCCTATCTGTTTGGTGTTCTATGTGTTTCTTATATCTGTATGGGTGTGTCTTTCCTCAGTTTAGGGAAGTTTTCTCCTATAATCCTATTGATGATCTGGTCAAGACCATTGCCTTGAGATTCCTCTCCTTCCTCTGTGCCTATGATTTGTAGTTTTGGTGTTTCATGGTGTCCCACCACTCCTGAATATTTCATTTCTGAGTTAGTTTTTAAAAATAATACTCTTTGTTTAAGTTGTCCAATTCTCCTACTTTATCTTTGAGTCTTGATATTCTGTTTCACATTTGATTCATTCTACTGGTAAGACTTTCTCCTGTTTTTCTAATTAATTTATTGAGTTTTTCAATTCCAGCTTCATCTCAGCCTGAGCATTCTTCACTACTTCTCTCTTTCATGAATTTACTTTTCAAATCCTAAACTCTCTTTGTTGTTTCAGCTCTATATTTGTACCTTCTTGTGTTGGAGACTGTTCTCTTCAAACTCTGCAGAAAGCATGCTTGATCACATGTGCAAAGTCATCAGTAGCCAAGATTGTCGATGATGGCAGAGCCAGATGGGCATGTGTGCCAGTTGCACAGTTCTGAAGTACAGTGTTCCTTATATTTATATTTAGGTTAGATTAAAAAAACTATGTCTTATTTATACTGTGTGTGAATATCTGCTCTTTACCACACAAACAGGCCATACTTTCTAGCTAATTGTTTCTTGAGCTCCTGCAGATAAATGTTCTTTCATCTGCATCCTCTTTGTTCCTGAATATATATTAGAGCCCCCCATCCCTGTGAATAAAACTTTCAGAGTTAGAAACTCAGTGCTGTTTGTTCTACAAAACAGGGTTCCCAGCTTTCTTAATTATTAAATTGTGTGTGTGTGCGCGTGTGATTTTTTTTATTAGACACTTCCCCATCCCTCTTTATGTCCACCATCACCCAACCACACCAGACAGCATTCTTGAGCTTCAGTTGGGAGTTTATTTCTATTCTCTTTGAACTCTTTGAGGTCTCTTTGTATTCTTGAATTCCTTAATCATGTTTATGATTTTGTTCTTTTAAGTTCTAAGTTCTGGGGCTTCTCTGGGTAGTTCTCATTGCAGAACACTTCTGTAGAGGGATGGGTAGATTTTGGTGGGAGTATATGATCATGTTTCTTTTTTACATTATTTGTGTTTTGGTGATGTTACCTGGGCACATGGACTTATGTTGGTTTTATGTATGATATGAAGTTCTTGCCTGCCTTTGTTGAATGGAAGTTTGGCTCTGGTTTTATTGTTGATGTAACTTCATTGATTTCTGATTAGATATGAATAATTAGTTGGTTTAGTCTGTCCTTCAGTGTCTTTCAGTCTTTTGCTGGAGGGACAGAGTGATTCCAAGGTCCATGTGTGAAGTAGGCAATCACAGCAGTGACTGTCACTGTGGAAATCGTGGCAGGGAGGGATTCTGGCTAGCTCACTTGACTGGGCCTGAGCTGGAACACTGAAGTCTGGGTCTATCCCAGAGAGGGAAGATGGTGATGAAGTGGGTGGGCTTCTGACTGGTTCACCAGGGTGATCCAGAACTTGAACAGTAGGTCATGTTCACTACTGTTGATAGCTTTGGACTAGAAGAGAAGTTTTGCGAAGCCACCCGGAAGTCCTAATGCACTTTCCTATTCCCAGCCTTCATTCATATTAGCAAAATGCAGCTGCTTGAAGCCAGCATTCCACATCAGAACTCCAGTCATTAGGAGGGAGGAACAGAAGACAAGCAAAGTCCTTTCTGAAGATCCTTCTAGGGTATCTTAAGCAGTATTCGTACTTGCATCTCACTGGCCAAATCTTACACACATCTGTGAAGAAGAGAAGAGTAAAAAGAGTGGGGCATTTTCTCCATAAATAAAATCTGAGAGCTCAGCTCACTGCTAAGTTATACAGTGATCTGAGCCATCAACTGCGCAAGTGAGCACTGCTGACTGCATTTGGGGATGGGGCGGGGGTGACAGTAATAACAATAACAAGTAATAGTAGTTATTTTGGTATTCAATATGTCTCCCTAAACCATGTAAGATCATTTAAAAATGCTAAAGCTCTTTGATTAAACATATAATTTTATTATCTATGCTTTTCTAAATTCTTTAATAGGTATTTATAATTCATTGTAAACCAAATGAACTTGTAGACATTTACACCATAACTGACTGAATTGTGACAGGAACCTGGGGTAGTGGTAGCGTGGGGTTCAGATCATTGAACTTGTGATTAAAAACTGGACATTATCACTGAGGAGCAATGCGTAGTCTTCCCACCAATGACTCACTCTCTAAGCCTCAGTTTCAAACAATATAACACAGGGATAATAACAAAGCAAAAATATTGAAATTGAAAGCTCATTGTGAAGATTGATGAGGGCATGTATATATAAACTGCATGGGAGTGAAAAAAAATCTTATTTTAGGATCTTCTCAATAAAATATAAAAGATTGTATTCTAAAACGGAATAATTCCCCAAGGTTAATGTATTCCTAAACAATTTCTTAGGATACATAAGGATTACAAAACAACAACAATTTTAAAAACACAACAAATTGGCCACAGTGGTATACACCCTTAATCTCAGCACTCCCTGTCTCAAAAATAAAAAACAAAACACAGCAAGAAAAACACCCCATGAATATTTCTTGAGACAGGGTCTCCCCATAGCCCCAGATGACTAGAACTCACTCCAAAGACCAGGCTGCCCTAGATCTCACAGAGATTTGCTTACCTCTGCCTTCCCAGTACTGGAATTAAAGACGTGTACCACCACGCCTGGCATCCTATGAATTCAAGTTGTGTAGAAGACAGGGGACATCAAACTCCTCAGCCTCCTTTGTCAATCACCCAGGTCTCTCCTTCTTCCTATGTCTATCTCCAGATTGTCTCCTCGCATTCTTTAACTTCCTCTCTTCCTCGTGTCTTAGACAATTTTAATTAGTGCCTCCTTTGAGTATCATTCATAGAAATAAAATATTTGGACAGTTGTTTTTAAATATTTACATATCCATTTATTAAATACCACATCTATACTTACTGAAAATCTATTGTAACATTTATATAGAACTAATAAATATGTATAAGTTGATTAAGAAACAAAAATCACCAGCTTCAAGGAGTCCATGATTTTTCAGCTGAAAAGATAAATCAGAGTACTGCACAAGTTTCATCTGATAGAACAATTTCGGAGCTACTCATGGACAAAGGGATACCAAAGAAGGATGAAACATCCTTTTATTTGTGTTCCATTAGTCTAATTAGATTATATGATCTTTGAGCTCCAGGTACATGTCTTATTTGTCTGTTTTTATCTTCTATTCTGCCACAGTTGTTAGAGGTACATGTTTATTGAATAAAGGACACGACTCAGACTTGCTGGTCCTGGGAAATTCCTAAGTACAGATCATTTCTTTAGACTGTGCAAAGGGCAAATTGTAACATTCAATATGATCCATTTGTATCTGAGTATGAATTCGTTATATACCTTCTTTGGAGCAGGAAGAGGTATATAACCAACAGTGGATGGAGGATGAAGGCATGCAAAGTGTGGGGCTGTTATTTATCCTAAAGACAGATAGAACACAGAGCAAGTGATTGATGGCTGGGGGTTCTAGTGGATGAGCTTTGCCTGAAGACTATTTAACTCTGATCACTCAATGCTCCTCCTACTTGTCAAAGGATTCTCACTTGTATTCAGAACTGAGCTTAAATGCATAACCACCGGAAGTGAAGTTTCCTTTAGAGACATGAAGTCTTTAACCTCTAACCATACTGCAAATACCAGAGGTCCAGGAATCCATGATAGCATAAACAATATCTTTGTAATCAACTTATGAAGAACTAGAGGTTACCAGAGAGATACAGTGTGGTTAGGAAATTCTCAAATAGGTAACTGAAACTTCTTGTTCATAGTCACTCTCAAATTAACAAAGGACAGTGGGGACCCTTTCTGTTTTTTAAACAATGAGATTATTTAGGAATGATGAGAAAGTGCTAATGAATTATTTCGTTTTAAAACAATTAGTTTAAAATATTGGTGGAAGTTATTCATTTCAGCCAGTTGACATTTTAATGTATAAATATAATTACAGACTCTTTAAGAATGCCTAATATTTTGCATTGATATTTATGTCAGCAATTGTGTGTTTGAAAGAGAATCATAAAATGTAAAACTTTATGTTTAATCACCAGTGTCAAAAATTATTAGGTAATAACCACCAGAGAAGAGAATGTGGTAAAAGATACAAAGGCCCATATTTAAGACATAATTTTTCTAATAGTTTCTCTGATTTTAAGATGTCATGGCGTCATATGAAGGTTAACAGGTCAGATACCAAATGGACTTTTTAAAAAATGTTAAGTGATCAATTTGCACTCATAAAAGGGTTAAGATTACTGGAAAATGCAATCGTCTTTGACCATCATGTGGGTTCATCACTGACTACAAAGACAATAAAACCTGCCTCAGAGGGAACACATGGAAAATCAAATGTTTTTGTTCTGGGTGAACACCCAGAAAACCAGATGAGTAGCGGCTGAGCCAACACATAGATACTGAAGGACGGTGGCCCCCAAATGGAGTAGGCTATAATTCCATCCAGTTTTGTAAAGCTAGAATTTTGACACTAGAAATCATAGTCGGATCATCTGCCTTATTAATGCCAACCAAAGTCCCAGTTCCCCTTTACCCACTGCGATACTAAGCACAGGCCAGGGGCATAGCTTCGATGTTCCACTAAAGAAGAAACAAGGTCTTGTCAAAGCTGAATTGCCTTTCGGATCACAATTTTTTTTTTTTTTTTTTTTTTTTTTTTACTATTGAAAGCTTTGGCTCTGAGTGTGTTTGAAATCCATTAGGATTGTAAATATAATATACTTTATTCAGTCCTTGTCTGAATGCCAAAAAAATAAAACTTTAGGGCAGGAATAAATGAGAAAAAATAATTCTTTTAGCTTCTTAATAGAGCAGACATTTTCCCAACAAAATATGACATTTAACTTTTAAGGCAGCATGAATGTTAGTTAGCAAAGTATCCTACTGCAGGCTTTCTACAGGAAGGTTTGTAGTAAGTAAAAAATTGTTTTCAACAAAATAAAAAGCACCTGGCCAGCATAGAAAACAGCAGAGTGAAGAGAGAGCTCTGTGTTGGTAAAGTGGGAAAAAGGAAAAGTGTTGTAAGCTAACTAGTGCAGGTGTGACAGACAGAATACAACTAGACACCGGCTATTTGGTTATGTATCAAAAAGACATGAAATCAGAACGGTGAGGAGACCACAGCCCTCCCATGCTCACTGCGGCACTATTTCCAGTACCCAAGCTATGAGACCCATATTAATGCCTGTCGACAGATGACTGGGTAGATAAAATACATTAAAGATAGCTACATAACCATCAAGAATGAAAGGAAATCCTGGCATTTGTTATAAAATAGGCAACTCTGGATGGTATATTAAAAGAACTAGGGCAGGCATAGAAATTACATGACATCATTTACATATGGTGTGGAAAACGTTGAACTCACATTAATAAAGAATAATGTGGTAGCTACCATTATATACTAGAGAGCATGGAGACTGTGCATGTCTGTCAAAGGACGTAGTTGGAAGGAATCAATGGAGAAATCTGGTTTTTTGTCTTTCTGAGGGGCTCCCTGAAGTCCCAGCTGGCCTGGAACTCACTATGTAAACCAGGCTGGCCTTGAACCCACAGAGATCCTCCTGCCTCTGCCTCTCGAGCGCTGGGATTAAAGACGTGGGCCACCATGCCCAGCTAAGAAATTTATTTTATATTGTACCTATTGTGGTTTATATTGATATGTTATATGCTTGACTGCTAAGAGATTTTAACTGTCCTCATCAGAAAGAAAATGACAACTCCATGAGTAGATACACAATTTGTCACCTGATGAAGCCATTCCACACAGTATAAATGCCTCATAGCATGTCTCATATAAATATAAATTTATATTTATATACATATTTATTGTCAGCCAAATAAATTAAATTATTTTGAGTACAGAAGCACTTTTTAAATTCACTTTAAATTGAATATACATTCTTAGGAAACTTGCATCAGCTGAGCCAGGGAATCCCAAGTAAAAGAATTGTCGTGAACAGTCTGGCTACCTTCGATTGTTGGAGTACTATCTCATTCTGTTTTTGGTCATGTTATGATAACGGCTACATCTGGAGAGTGTCAAAATATCCAGATGCAAAAGGAAAAACCCCTCCAGCAGGCTGCTTTGTGTAGCAGCTCCCAGGCTCCTCCAGTTTGGAGGTACCCTGATGCCTGGGCTGTTCCTCCAGCATCTGCATGTTTGATGTTGTGTGGCCTCAATGAAAGACGAAGCGCTAAGCGGTACAGCTGTTAGCCTAACACCCTTTTTTTCTTTCTTAGGCTGTACAGAAATCTTCTTTTCCAGGATCGTTCTTATATCAGCTTATGTGTTTCCTGTTGCAATCCCAGAGAGCATAATTCCCCACTTGAAAGAAGAGTTACACAGCACTTTGCAACTCAGAACTCCAAGGGGAACTGGGGAATGAAGTACAGAAATTATAGTTTAATCCAAATACTCAGATATACGATCATCTAAATAGACATGACAGATTGAACGGAGGAAGTTGAAAGAAGTCAAGAATGAATTTGTAGGAAATTATTGAAGTGAAAATAATGAGGATTTATTTATACTTGATGTAGGACACAGGAAGATTAATCATGGTATTAATCTATAAGCTGGTGCTGCAGGAAAATAAGTGCTACTTATTATAAAAATATGTGACTGTTTATAAAAATGAGGGCTACTGGTCTGACTAAATAAACTGAGCTGAAATAAACATCCATATACACTATAATGTTTTTAGGGAAAATGGGTTGCATTGACAATGGTCCCATAAAATTATAATGGACCTGAAAATTTCCTGTTGCCTACGGATGTCAAAGCTATCATAGTGTCACCACAGTATAACACATTATTCACTTGTTTATGGCGATGCTGGTGTAAGCACCCCTGCTGCGCTGCCAGTTCGTACATTAAAGTGCAGAGCACACACTGGCGATTAGAACAGAACACCTAATAATAAATGGTGGTGCTCCTGGTTTATGTGTTTACTGTACTATACTGTCTGTCATTACTTGAAAGTGTACTCCTACTTAACAACAACAAAGACCACTACAAATCAGTATCCCGTGCTACGCCCGCAGCAGCCTCGCACGCACACCTGACATTCCTGCGACTTCATTGTATCAGGCCACTTCCATGCTCCAGTGCTGTAGCAATGCAATGGCCTGATGATGTGTTTCACGCAATGCATCCCTGTTGTTAAGTGATGTGTGCTGTATGCGCAGATCCCACTGAGATTAGCTATATTGTTACATCTTGGGAAAAGTTAATGATTTCATAATACTGTTAATGTTTATTTTAATAGTCTCAAACAAGATCAACTCTTTTCTCTGAAAACACACATATTTCTGTGGCAGCAGTAGAAGTTGCTATCCTTTGGGTGATATTGTTTGTGTGTGTGTACACATGTGTGCATGAGCATATACATATGTGCACATGCATGTGGGGGCCTGAGGTCAGTGTTGGATGTATTCCTCAGTCTCTCCCCACTTATTTTTGAGACAGGTTCTCTCACTGAATTCAGCTAGTCTGGTCAGTGAGATCCATCCCAGTTAGAACTGGGGTTACAGATACATTTCCCCAGGCCCACTGTCACACGTTTCTGGGATCCAAACTCAGGTCTTCTTGCTTGAATAGAAGGTATGTTACTGACTGAATCATCTCCCTCCACAAGCTGTTGTGGGAAAAATGGGTATGATTTCTCAAGTTTGACCATGGGATTTTCCATATGATAAGGTGATTACTTTTGTCTGTCTTGATTTCTATAACTACAAAGTGGAATCCAATCCTTAGCCCTTCCCTGGTTAAAGGTCTCAAATTCTTTCCAAGCTGACAGATGTTTGAAAATATATTAAACACTAGGGAGTATTTGGAGTTGCATGAAATTGAAGTTATGGGAGTTCTATGAAATATCAAACACACAAATTATCTTGTTTCATATGAAATTATATGATTGAGGTCAGATAACCTCTGCTGCTCACCTTCACATTGGAACGGAGAATGTTTATATGAAACTTCTCTTTTCTAGCTGATGTGTGTTTGTGAAGGATTCTTATGCTATAAAATGTCTCCATTTAAGGAACATTATAAAGGAAAATACTGAAAAATGATACAGACGGTGTTAGAATGCTTAAGTTCTCAATAGAAAAAGCATAAAATCATAAGTATATGAAAATAAAAAATGTCTGATAAAAATAGTTTTTACATAAAATATGACTAGTCCTTTGGAAAATTATTAAGTATTTGTTAGATCTACTCTCTGCCCCAAACTTGTTGAGGTGTGATTGTGTGTGTGTTATATATGTGTGTACAATAGGTTTCTCTTACCTTACCTAGTTAATGTGTATGTTGGAGTGTGTAATATCTGTGTGTTGTATGTGTATGTACAATATGTATGTCTTAGCTCAACTAGTTACTTTGTATGTGTGTTGAGGTGTGTTGGGATGTGGGGGGTATTAGGGTGTGAGCATGTTGTACACATGTGTACACTAGATATCTCTTACCTCACCTATTACTATGTGTGTGTTTGAGTATGTGTTCTGTGTACATGTGGTACATGTGTATACATTAGCTATTTCTTACCTCATCTAGTTATTGTGTTTGTGTTGTACATGTGTATACACTACATATTTCCTATCTTTCCTAGTTACTGTGAGGTGTTGGTATGTGTGTATGGTGTACAAGTGTGTATGCCAGATATCTCTTCCTTACCTAGTTATTTTGTGCATATTGATATGTGTGTGTTGTACATGTTTGTATACTAGGTATCTTTTACCTCACCTAGTTACTCTGTGTGGTATGGGTGTGGGTGTGGGTGTGAATTCCTAAGCGTGCAATACATTATGGTTAAATATAATCATTATTTTATGTGCTCAGTTTCCAGAGCTTGTTCATCTTAGAACTAAAAGTCTGGGCCCTTTAATACTTCCTGACTTCCCACATGGCTCAGTCCCTTGGAATCCCCAATCTCTGCTCAGTTACTATGAGTTTTGCTTACTGTTTTTTTGGTTCTACATGTGAAGTCAGATAGTATTTGTCTTTCAGTGTCTGACTTACTTAACATAACACCCTCCAAGTGTTGTCCCAAATGACAGAAATTTCTTCCCTTTATGACTGAATAATCTTCTGCTCTGTGTACCTGTGTTTATAGCACATACATATATTATGTGTTCTCAACCACTCCTCTCTTAGGAGGCACTGGTTGCTTCCATATCTCAGCTACTATGAATAATACTGTAGTGAAATGCTGATGTCTCTTCATGGCAGACTTTTATTTTCTTTTGACTCATATTCAGACATGGAGTCTATACGATTATGTTTAACTGTGTAAGAAAACTCCAAATTGCTTTCCACAGTGGCTATAGCAATTTACATTCCTAGCAACAATGTGCAAGGCTTCTTTTTGAACACATCGCCACATACATCGTTGCCTTGTGACTTGGTGGTGGTAAACATGCCAGCAGGACTGAAGTGAGAGCTCACTATGGCTTGTGCTGCATTTCTCTGGTGATCTGAGCATCTTTCCATTCAGTCATTCCCCTACACACACATTTTATGGGGTTGAGTTCCTTATATAGTTCAGTATCAACCCTTGTACTAGTGAGGGTTTAGAAGAAGCACAATCAGTAAGATACAACTAGTTATATATGAGAGTATTATTATAAGAGTTGGCTAACGATTATGAAGCCCAACACGTCCAACAATGCACTTAGAAAAACCTGTAGAGCCATGAGATTCTGCCTGAGGCCAAATGCCTGAGACCCAGGAAGGGAGTTGTGGAGAGCAAATGGGAAAAGCATAAGTACAGAGGAGTGATGACATCCACGGAGAAGGGCAAGGGCCCGGCTTGAGAAGGTATTTTCCCTTCTACATTGCCTTGACACTGAATGGACTGGATAATACCCAACCATGTGACTGCAAGAGTGCCTCTCTACGCAGAAACATCCTCACAGCCACATCAAGAAATGATGTACCACCACCAGCCACCTTGGGATCCTTTGGCCCAAGGAAGTAGACATAAAATATTAATCATTACAAGGGCCAGTGAGATGGCTCAGCAGCTAAGGCCACTTGCTGCCAGATCTAACAAATCTGAATTTGATCCCTGAGACCCACAAGGTAGAAGGAGATAACCACAAGTTGTCCTCTGACCTCTAGATAGTATACACTGACACCTCTACACCTCCCCACATAAAACAAAAATAAATAAGTAAATAAATACAATAACAATTAATCTTTTCAAACCAACCATTTTTCAACTTGCTATCCATGTGGCTTTCCTTAAACCACACTTGATCCCTAGGTAAAATCAATAATACGATCATAATTATACCTAACATGGCACAGTTTTCCTTCATACAGCTGAAAGCTCGCTCAGCCCTAGTAAAAATTCTAAAGTGATGATTACTCTTCTCATCATAGCCCATAAATTATATGTGATGATGTAAAAGTTAACAGCAATTAAATATGTGTATAAAGCCTCTAAATCTTATGTTACATATGAAATTGGAAAGAAAAAAGAATAAAATGTATTTACATGATTTATGTGTGTATATATATAAATATACACTTATGTATCATACAGTTAGTACACATCTATAACTGTTCTTGACTTTTGCCTTGTTCATTTTGGCAGTTTGTTGGGTGATCATGGCTAGTGTTTATAAGGACCTTCTTCACTTACTTTTTGTATACCCCTTGTCTTCAGTAAGAATGTCAGTTGTTGGCATTGTATACCAGGTAGATGGCTCAAGCTTCATTTCTCCAGGATTTAAGGTCATTGACAGTCCTACTTGGTTTGAGTGGTTGCAGTTTTCTATTGCTCTTCATCTCAGAGCACAGTAATTTTGAAGCACTCTAAGTGATCTCCTGTGTTCCTGTCACACTCATCCTTGTCTAGTTATAGATCCGTCCTGCTGTCGTCCTTGACCGTCTGGGTCCTTCACCCCTGCCAATATCATAATTCCTTTCCTGGCCTGTTGACTCAGAGTCATGAGGCGCCCAAAATGCCTGGGTAGCACTCTTAACTTCCAGTCCAGTCAATCATTTTTCCGTCTCCTTGTAGAAGCTAATCAGTCTCTGGAACTAAAAATTTAAGGCCTATAGAGCATATATTTGAAAGAAAGGAGACAAACTTTTGCTAGTGGGTCCTAGAGATAATCATGGGTGGTGCCATTCATTTATCTGTCCCTTATTTCTGGAGAACAAGCACCATATATCGGACACTGACTTAGAGTTTGTACAGCATTCTGGAGAAACTTATCCCCCTTCTACAAGATACTGTTATCTAATTAGTGTTGTAACTGAGTCTTCAAAAGGCCATTCCAGAGGCCAGAGAGAGAAATCAGCATTACTGGCTGCTCTTGAAGAAGATCTGTGTTCATCTCCCAGCATGCACACGTTAGCTAACAACCATTCCAGTTCCAGAAGAAATGATACTTTCTTTTTCAGGCACTGCATACATGCGTGTACTTTCGTACATGCAGGCAAAACACTATGAATATAAAATAAAAATAAATAAATAGTAGAAGTTTTAATTAAGAAAAGTCCACTCCATCAAACCAGCTGCCTCAGGATGATGGGAAACATGATTGGACCAGAATGCAATGGGGCTTGTTGCCTCACTTCTTTAACTATAAAGGCAATTTCTTGGTCAAAAAGAACAAGGAATTTATGATGGTGCATAAGGTACTCTGTAAGTCCACAGAGCCATGCTTGTGGCAGAAGCACTGCATGCAGGAAGGAAAATGAATATCCAGAGTCAGTATCTACTGCCTAAAGGACATAATGATACTTTTCATTGATGAGAGTGGTTCAGTATAATCAGCCCACAACCAGGTGGCTGGCTGATTGCCCCAAGAATTGTGTGCCCTACCAGGAACATAGCATTGATCTTTGCTGCTGTGAGACAGTTAGCCTAGGTGAGTGGAAGTCCGTGCTGCTGACTCCATGCATTACCTCCGTCTCTGCCACCGTGGCTACGTGATCTATGAGGACATTGTGTGATGAAAAGAATGGCTAGGCATAGAAACAGGCTAACAACCACAGAAAGAATCATCCTCTTCACTCAGTTATTAAAATTGTCCTCAGCTCATATCACCATCTGGAGAGGATTCCCATGGAACATATCTGTCTTCACACTGTGCCCATTCAGAAAGTCTACATACATGCCTCTTTCACATAGTTCTTTGCCATGGATTTTTCAATACAGTTCCTTCCAAGTCCCTGATACCTAGCCAAATATTGACTATGATCCTTGAGTGGATGAATGATTACACCTTTGACCATTCCTTTCTTTCAAAGTGCGCAGCGGATATACTTTCTGACATTCTGAGCATCAGAGAGATTTTCCCTCACTATTGTCCTTGATACAGGATCAAAAGAGAATCTTTAATGTCCACTTCCTGGAGTTCCTTATATATTCTATAGATCTGTAACTAGACCCAAATGTTTACTTTCTCCATCAATCAATCATAATGCATTCTTCATGGAACTGGAAATACAGAGAGACAGAGAGACAGAGAGAGAGATATCAGAATATTATAGTGAGTTATTCGAATTTGAGTCATTTCTTCATGGACCTTACTTGAGCTTTCAGGGCCTGTTCAGTCCCAAACACACATGTACCACTCCAGTCTGTGATGGAACACATGGTTCACTTCTGGCTTTGTAACTTGAGAGTTCAAGATGCATGCCTCAGTTTCTGTAGTGTGCCATTCATCATACTCTGAACATAGTTTGAAAATAATTCTATTATTTAGGTAATTTTTTGTTTTGTTAATTGATTGCATTGCTGTGAAAGGATATTTGAATTTGCTCAAATCCCACTTGCTGCCTAGTTTTGCTTTTTTGCCTGTTCTTTCTGTGTCAAATTGGGCAAATACTCTTTCAAATAAGGATGAGACTCATTTATGTAATGGATGTTAAGAACAGGATTATTATATTTTAAGGTACAAATTTGGTTTGAATTGACAAGTTACTGTCTCTGAGTCTTCGCTTCCTTGCGTTGAAAATATGGATAATTATACTTGCCTGTATCATTATAAATCTCAAGTACTAGTGACCAAGGTGGAACTTTTTATGCTTTAGGAGATTGAAACACAGGAAAACTCCCCTAACATTCTCAAAGTGGTGGACTATGGGCAATAAATAAGATGTTAGATATGGGAGAAAGATCCTAAATGCATGAAGAATTGCTATTGGCACTCATCTGAAAGATGCTAAAATTAAAGCTGGATAATTATCAGGTTCAAATTCCAGTTTTATTAATAGTTTGCTTGCTTAAAAGTATTCCTGAACAAATTATTATATAAGCACAATGAATTAAAACTATAGTTGGGGCTGGAAAGGTATCTCAGTGGTAAGAGCACTGGTTGCTTTTGTAGAGGAGGACCTGGATTTGATTCCCAGCACCCACATGCTGGCTAACAACCATCTGTAACTCCGGTTCCAGAGTACTGAAGTTCTCTTCTGGCCTCTGTCTGTACTGCATGCATGTGGTACACATACATACACATAGGCAAACACTCACACACAGAAAATGAAAACAAATCAACTTCAAAAATTAATATGGTTATATTCACCTCCAGTAGTCATAAATTGTAAATAGCTCCTCAGGGAGGGGTGAAACTTCATGAGTCCCTCCCCCATCCATGCTGAGATCTGGCTGGCTTGATCTTGAGCAGGTCTTGAGCATGTAGTCACCGAAGCTGTGGGTTTATATGTGCAACAATTCTGTCATATCCAGCAAATGCTGTTGTACTACAGACAACCACTGCTTCTGCTTCTTACAGTTCTTTTGCTCCCTCCTCCAAGATGATCTCTGAGTCTTCAGAGGAGGTGATGTGATATAGCTGTCCATTTAGAGCTGAGCAGTTTGGGTGGAATCTTAAAGACAGAAATCTAGGTACTAGAGGATGACTTAGTGAGTAAGAGCACTTGCTGTCTAAGCTTGAGGACCTGAGTTCAAATACTGAGCACCCGTGTAAAAAGCAAGACATGACTGTGCATGCCTGTAACCCTGGAGTTATGGGTAGAGAAAGCAAATCCTTGAAGCATGCTCTAGCCAGTTAACTAACACGGCAAGTTTCTGGTTCAGTGACATGTCCTGTCTCAAGAAAATTAGGGAGAAAATGATAGAGGGACACACCCAGTGTTTTTCTCTGCCCTCCACATGTATGCAAATGGGCACCCAGAAAATACTTACACAGTATCCACATACAAAACACTGCCAGGTATGGGAAGGCAGAGGTAGGTGGATCTCTGTGAGTTCAAGGTCAGCCTGGTCTACACAGTGACACAGTGAGTTCCAGACCAGCAGGAGATACAGGGAGGCCCTGTCTCAAAACAAACAAACAAACAAAAACCCCACACAAAACGTATACCATATACACACCCCAGAACATAAAAAAGAACTCCAATATCACTCTAAAGAAAAAATGTATTCTTTCCATCTGAACATGCAACTCTGGTGCTATGGCCTAAATAGATTTTATAGTAAAAATACCAGTTACATGAGATGCCAGATTATTTCCTTTCCAAACAAATGAAAAAAACTTTATTGTGTAAAGTCAAATTCTACTTCCCTTTCCTGTAAATCTTACCCTTTATCAAAGTACCTTAGTGTAATTATTCTCCATAGAAATGCTCCTGGGCTGCTTAACCTATCTGTCATCTTTTTAGAGAGTTTTATGCTCTTTGATCTGATAGTTCGGTTGTACTTAGACTTTATGACTTGTTCCACATCCGATAGTCAATTTTAGATTAAGTTCATTTCCCAACACATTATTCCAGATTCTCATAGTACATATTCGATGTCTTTCTCTCAATATTCTGTTGTCCCATCTATCTGCAGACATGCAAAATCAGAAATAGATAGGGCTCTCAAAATAGGATAAATTGCTGGAAGTCCGTCTACAAGGAATTTTCAAAGGTGAATTTGCAGTCCCCCATAATGGGATCTGGCAATGCCTGTGTTAGACTCAGTCTAAGCCTAAAGAAAAACAGGTTGTCTGGATGTGAAGGATGAGAACTGTACAGAACCCCCCACTATAAGAAAATCAATTAATTTCTGAGGAGGAACATGGGAAGCTCAAAACAACTTAAAGAGAATCAGGAAATTAATTCACATCTTTGTTGTGCTTGCTTCTGCTCAGTCCTGTGGTCCAAATGGAACCAAAAATCAAAAGATCTGCACTTGCCCAGAACCAGTGGAGAAATGTGAGGGGACATGTAGAAATGGACGCCGCTGACACATTGCATAGCAATGTTAGAAGATGATGTCTTGAACAATACTTAGGTATTATCAGGTGTTGGATCTGTATCCTTCCTCCCTCCTATGCTTTGTGTCAAATATAAATGCAGACACTAGTTTTTTCCACTGATTAGAAGCTTTGTGTGATGATTTGAATGAGAATGTCCCTCTATAAGCTCCAAGTACTTAAATACTTTGTCCCCAGTAGGTGCTCAGTTTGGAGAGGTTTAGGAGGTGTGGCCTTGCAGGAGGAAGCACATCATTGAGAGTGGGCTCATTTCCAGTTTCACTCTCTGCTTCCTGCCTGTGCAGAAGATGTGAGCTCTCAGCTTTCTGCTCCAGCTGCTTCTGCTGCCATGTGATGGACTCTTGTCCCTCTGGAACCATAATCCAAATATACTTCCTTCCATAAGTTTCCTTGGTCACGATGTTTTATCATAGCGGCAGAACAAGTAACTGACACATTGTCATTTAAAGAGGCACCTCAAATTAACCACCTCGGCCAGTTCCTATGTATGTTATCCTGACGCTCCAGCATCTCCCTTACTGAAACTTCTTGCTTGTCCCACACTGACATGGAGTGTTCTGGTAGAAAGCAGCATCTCAGAGTCTGAGCCTAGTGGGCTCACCAGTCATTGATGCTATACATTACAGCAAACATGACCAAAAGGTATCAAAGTTCTGAACAGAGGTGAGTTGCTTCATTCTTTGCACAAATAAAAAGGAGGGAAATGTTGGGGATTCATGGTGGCAACTGACAAGGGAGCTCTGGTGGTCTCAGTGAAATAGCCTACCTGCCATTTCTCTTTTATCTTCCTTCACGGAGCTTTTTGCCAAGATGGAAAGCAACAGGCCTCTTTGCATACCTGGTGCTATCTGGGATAACACATTGTTATTGTGTTATTGAAATATTGAAACATTGAAAATATTTGCATTTATTTAGAGAAACATCCCAAACTAGAAGAGGTTCTTAGCCAAAGCAGTTCTTTATAAGTTCACTCATTTCTAAGAAAATAGACTCATTCTCTGTCTACGCACGTCTCTTGAAAAGAGTGTAAATAAAACAAAATGATAATTCTGTGAACTTCATGTACCCATTATAGTACTTAAAACTGAAAAAGAACCCATTCCATCAAAAAGCCTGAATCGTTCAACTCGCTTTCAGAGTTTCACAGACAAGGATGGAGCAGTTGTCACCGTTTCTGAGGGGCCTTTATGCCACTGTTCAAAGCTTTCATTCCAGGACTGTCTGGCCATGTTCAGAGCAGTTCCTAATGTCCCCTCACATCAAGTACACTCTGTTTTTCTTTATGTGTCTCTCATGAGATTTGTTTCAAACTTCTAAGACAAAATCGAAGGAACTCAGATTTGAAAATTTGATGCTAGAAAAGGAATTGGGCAGTTGTTTCCATGAAGAAATTTGGAGTGGTATTCTAAGTAACCATTCTTAAGACCTCGCTTTGCTTTTGATTAGATTCAGGTCACAATAAGAAATGGGGGCTGGTGTCATGGAACATAAAAAGAAGTCAAGTAGGCTGATCTCAAAAAAAGGAGGAGAAAAAGAAGAATTCTATTAGAAAGTATAGCAGCAGTGGCCAAGTCTTATTCAAATCTGAAAATAAGTAATTTTTATGTTCACCGTTGTTGGGAAGCAGTGGGAGACTGATGTGGACGTGTCAATGTAAAATCATGGTTGATAGAAACCTACAAATGAGAGCATAAACTTCACTTAGCTCCTGTCGGCCGAGGAAGCCCAACAACGCCTCCAAGGACCTTAAAGGTTAACAATAAAATCGCAAATTGAATCTTCATTTTCAATGTGAGCCGATCTGTTATAAAACAATGAATTGGTATGACCATCCCAAGGCCAATGAGAACAGTTAAGCAAGAGCCCGTCAGCATGCTCTTACTTTATCACCCATGCAGAGAGTAACTCTCCATGACATTAAAGGTGCTATATTTGATGGAATGCTACAGTTAGTTGACACTGGCCTTATCCCGGATCGTAGATTCTCTGTCACATCCTGCCAGTTTAGAGCCAGACCTAATGATTACAGTGTTTTGACTTACAAGTGATGGTGGGATCCAAAGCTGTGTAAATTGCTGCAATGTCAGAGCTGCCAATTGAAAGTGATTGATAGAGGGATGATCGGCCATATGGAAGAAGAAAAGTGAAATTGCCCTGATCCTGAGTAGAAAAGCTTATAACCTCATCAAACCGAAAGGAAGTGATTAGTAAGGGTTTAAAAGAATTTTGAGGTTACAGATCATCTATCCTTTGGTCACTTGAATGTCCTAGAAAATTCATCTCCCACTGAGAAGTGTGAAGACAATACTCAGAAGTTTGAACCCCTTTCTTTCTTTCTTTCTTCTTTTGATAGGCTTACACTGGCCTCAAATGAAACAAAGGAATGCACACACACACACACACACACACACACACACACACACAAAACACATGAAAGAGAGGAAGGGAGGGACAGAGGGTAGGGACGGAAGGAAAGAGAGAGAGACAGGGATCTGCCTCCCTCAGCTTCTAGAGTGCTAGGATTACAAGTTCACATCACCACAGCCCACACCATAGATGACTTACAAAGTATGAGATTGTGGCCTGGGGAGCTGGCTCAGTGGTGGGGAGGTGACTCAGTGGGTAAGGTGCTTGCTGGAAAAGCATGAAGATGGCGTTCAGATCCCCAGCATTCCCAGAAAAAGCTGGGCATGGTACACCATGCCTGTAATCCCAGAGCTGGGACACAGAGATAGGAGGATACTAGGAGCTTGCTAGCTATTCACTCTAGCCCATCAGATAGCCACAGATTCAGTAAAAGACCCTGCCTCAAAAAGTGAAGTAAGGTGACAGAGGCTGTCACTTGATTGGTGACCTCTGGCCTCCATAACAACACACACAATCACCCCACAGACACAGACACATACCCACACACATATTTGCAAACACAAATTAATTCATTCATTAAGGTAGGCAATTTTATGAATTTTTTTACATGGTGTATCAGACATTGAAAACCTAGAAATGAATAAAACGTACAAACCACAAAATTTATTCATAAGACTGTTTTGTGTTCTACTCTCTCCTTAAATGTAACCAGTGAGCAGGTGCCTCCCTTCTGAGCGCATTAAGTGCTTCTTGATGCATAGTAGATAATATAAACAGCAACAATGTAATAATTGACCTATCCATCCAGGAAAAACTGATTTAGGGTTGAAACTACTGCTCCTAAAATGTGTTCTTTAAAATTTTTATTTATTCATTATTTGTGTGTGTGTGTGTGATATGTGTGAGTGGATGAGACAGCCACAGTACATGTGCAGAAGTCAGCCAGTTTTCTCCTTCCTCCTTTCCATGGGTTCTGAGAATGGAACACTTGTCACCAGGCTTGTATCATTGGGTGGCAAGTGCCTTTACCCACTGAGCCATTCCACCAGGCCTTCAGAGTGTTCTTGCTACAAAAGGAAAGCCTAAAAGAAGATGTCACCAGGAAAAGATATGGGAATGCTCTTATGTGATGAACACTAGTGGGAAGACTCAGCCGGGGCTCTCTCCAGGCTCTGTGGGTGGTGAATGCTGGCATTTTCTCTGATGAATGCTTTGTGAATGCTTTACAGAAGTCCCCATTAATAGGCATCTTTCCCCTGAAGTGAGTGTAACTGCCATGGACCTCCATTTCAGTTGGTTACTTTTGACATCTCCTCTAAGTCTGAAATTTTCAGTCACCCATCTCCAGCCTTCTACTAGGAAGCCCACAGTAGCTCCCTCATACAGTTGGCCCATGTCAGAACCACAGAAAACATCCTTATCCCCTTTTGCTTTGACACTTAGCAATGAAACTCCCAAATCACAATCACAGGCGTGTACCTCGGGCACTTTGCCCAGAGCCAGTCTTTACATTTTTCAAGTGTATTTCACACATCAGTCTTCTGAGCCACCTGAGCAACACAGGTGTCAACATGGAACTAAGGATGTTTTCAGGCTGCAGTGCCCACCGAGGGTTCTAGTCCACTGGCTTCCACACAAGGCTAATTCTGCCTCCCAGGGGAACACTGGGTAATGTCTAGAGACAATTTTGGTTGTAACAAGAGAGGTATTGATAGTATCCAGTGGGTAGAGACAGTGCAACATCCCCAGCACACAGGGATATCAGGCTACAAAGACTGGCCTAGCTGAGTGCTGAGATTAAGGAAAACAGCCTTTTCTTGCAAGTAAAATAGAGCTATAAGGACTGGGGTAATTATTACTTCATTATTGTAACACGACACCTGACAGAAGAAACTTAAGGAGGAAGGATTCTTTTATGCTATGTAAGTATCTATGTGGCAGGGGCATGTGTGTGGTGTGTATATGTGTGGTGTGTATATGTGCTGTGTGTATATGTGGTATGTTCATATGCAGTATGTGTGTATATGTGGTATGTATGTGGTATGTATATGTGGTGTGTGCATCTAATGTGTTTATAGGTGGTATGTATGTGGTGTGTATATGTAATGTATATGTATGTGATGTGTATATGTGGTGTGTGTATGTGGTGTATGTGGTATATGTATGTGGTGTGTGTATGTTGTGTGTGTATATGTCGGATAGGTATAGATGATGTGTGGGGATGTGCATGTGATGTATATAGTGTGCATATATGTGGTGCATGTGTAGATGTGGTACATGAGCATATGTGGTATGTGTATATGTGATGTGTATGTGTTGTGTGTATGTATATGTATATGTGTGTGTGTGTGTGTATATATATATATATATATATATATATATATATATATATACCAATGAGCTGTGTACATCAGGCTAGATGGCTCAGGAGCTTCCAAGGTGGTTCCTGTCTCCACCCCTCAGATGGAATAAGAGCGCTGGGATTATAGATGGACTCTATCTATATGGCTTCATGTAGTTACAGGGACTGGAACTTAGGTCTTCATGCTTGTGTGGCAAGCACTTTAATCACTGAGCCACTTCTCCAGTCCCAGAACTTGTTTTGACTCACAGTTCAGGGGGATAGAATTCATCCTGCCCAAGAAAACATGGCAGACAGCTTAATCTGTGGCAGCAGGACTGTGCGGCAGCTGCAGATGACATGGGACTGGCCAAGAGAAGAGAGCGTCTGGCAGAAACGGGCCAGAGCTACATAATTCTCAAGGGCCACCCCCAGCAGGTCACTTCCTCCAACACAGCTCCACCTCTTAAATATTTCACAACCTCTGCAAAGAGCACCACCCACTGAGGGCCACATGTTCAAACAGCAGGCACCAGCATGTGGGGTACATTTCACATCGAAGCCACCACAAAGATAAGAACATACTTGTGACAGTTCCTTGGCTCTATTATTCATCTCAGGGTCCACATCTATGATGTACTTACAAAGTGTCAGGCGTTACTCTCAGGGCTGAGATGCAGGTGGTTGCATGGAGTTTAACACAAGGAATAACGAACCAACCAATAAACTAGCCTGGTAAATTTAATGATATAGTGATCAAAAGACTGAATCAGGGAGTGACAGTGAGTGCAAGCAGAGTATCACTTTATGTTAGCATAGCCAAAGATGGACCAACTGAAAAAGTGGGGCTCTGGGCCAACACCTAAAAAATGACATGGAGACATTGTGGGCAAAGAATATCTAGAAAGTAAAGTCAGTAAGTATAAATGCCTGAGGAAGCACATGGTATGGCACAAAAACTAGGAAGAATTATGATGCAAGACATCAAGGGAGAATTCTCGGGCTAGAAAACAGGACTTTACAGGGACTTTGGTCTCAGGCGATGGAGATGTCCATGATCCCTTAAGAATATGTAAATGTGTACATATTCATGTGAATACTTTTTATTAGAGCCTCAAAGATGGCCCAAAGAGCAAGGGAGAACTGACCATTAGAAACATAGTGCTTACAGCTTTTCAAAGTCTGTGTCCTGTTAAGGATTTCTGTTGTCCCTTTTAGAGGACACCACAATTCCCTATAAAACTGTAGCCTGTTTTAGGCCCTTTCTAAACCTTGGGATGAGTTAAGGAATAGCAATTAGCTTCACATGACAGCCCCTGCCTTCCTGTGAGTCTAAGAAAGAAGTTTATCAGTGAATTAGGAACAACAGTGCGCCCTCAGGAAAGGATTCAAGCTGCGATTCCAGTGTCCTCTGCACCTAAGAAACAAGGATGAGGCAGCCCCCTGGAAGACTGAGAGGCCCCCTTCTCCCTAGTTCAACAGCCACAGACCCTCTGGCCAGAGTTCTGCAAGGAATGTGCCGTTTGTTATAGCTCACCATGAGCCTCTTCCTGTTAAACAATGCAATCTCATGTCTAGCTTAAAGAGCAGTACCTAACTGCAAAGGGAATAAATTAAATTAAAGAGAACAAATACCAGTAGCCTGAAGCCTGGGGTGCTGAGGGCATTGCAAAGAAAACCTAGGGAGGAGAGTGGCCAGAGGCAAGGGAAAGGGACAATGCAGGACGAAATGACAATATCCAGGGAACAGAGCCAGGTTAGTTATGGCAGCTAAGTAATTTCAAACTACAAAAGGAATTTTAGGCTTCAAAACTCCAGCTCCCAAATAGTGTTATAATTAGTATTATTTTCAGATTAAAGAAAACACCACTTTTGTGTAACAAATTACCTCCATTTTAAAAGCAAAAATAATATATTTCACTTCATAAAAAAAATGCCCAAACGGAAGCATTCTTACATTAATTATTTCACTCTATTCAAAAAGCATATCCCTGCTTGCTTTTTATTATGCCTTCCAGCTTCTACTTTGAAAAACATGTTAAGAAGCTAGAAGGTATTTTTTAAAAATGAAAGGAAAAAAGAAAAATAAATAATCTTTGAAGCAATTAGAGCCAAAATACAGAACGCATAAATATACATGTACATATTTCTTTATTTGCCCCCTAGATTTAACTCCCATTTTCTTCTACCTCCCTTTTTGGCTCCAGCACACGCAGCATCTTTCTTTCCGTGAGCTTCAACAGCAGGGGAATGTTTGCCCCAGAACTGAATCAGATTCTGTTCGGTGGATTGATTGGCAAGAGTTTTCAAAAAGGGGTGGGGTCCCCAGAGGGCAAATACATAATTTTCATAATGCATTTCTCTACCACACCACCCCAGCCTGCGAACCTAAGTCTATTTCTGAACCATTTTGTCAGAGAGTAATAATTAACAGTGCTTTGCAAAAGACAAAACACCATCGCCCCCCCCCCCTTCTTGGGGTCTGTAGTTGCTCTTGTAAAATTACCAAGAATATAATTTTACTGTGGGAACAAAGAGCATATGTAAAGTAAATATTGTTACAGATTTTCGATTTGGGGGAAGAAATTTTTAATTTGAATATTATATAAAAGCCACGGGAAATACAGTTTAAAATGGATTCTCTTCAGTGCCTTCCTTTACTCCATCCCCCATGGCTGAGGTAAATATCACTCCATGTGACAGAGTTTGAGTACAGCGTTTTCCAAACTCAAGGAACCAAAGTTCTTGAACTGAAAGCATTTTTAAAAATTAACATGTCCCCTTCAAATGAGCCTCATGATCTAGAAATCTGTCTCTAAATGACAAACAAATAGACTATCCTCACATTTTAATCCTAGCAGATTTCGAGTTATATTAATATTTTTAAATATTAAATTTTAAATGATTTTTAAATGTACTATATCATTAGTGAAAACCAAGAATAAGAAAGTGAAAATAAAGCTGAGGTGATATTATGATATAATTTGCACCGTCATTAAAATAGTGACCCAATCTTGAGTGCCTAAGTGAACAGTTTTCACTAGAACTGAGAGAGGATGTTGTTCTGATAAATGATGGTGGTACCCAGCTTTGTATGAGGACAAGAGCAATGTCATCACACCCTAGGTTCCTGAAGATAGGACTTCTAACAGTATTACCAGTCCAACAGCTGTACTGTGGAGTAGAAGCTTTGGCCCTGGGTCTTAGCCAATGAATTTCAGTGTTAGACAACGAGCTGACCTTCCCGACTCAGTTTTATCCCAGACCCTGACCATGTCAGCAGCATGGTGAATCATAGCCCAGCACGTTCATCAGTGCAAATTAAAGTGGGCGATGGGGATGTCACAGGGGCAGGGACAGAGCTAGTGATTTGGACGACAGCAAATGGATGGCCATGGAGATGAACCTGAGTGAAGAAGGAAGAGTAACTTATGCTCGTCTGCCTCGCTTCAGAAAGAAGAGCAGCACAGCAAGAGTCCTAACTAATTCAGTAAGTCTCCAGTGAAGTTGGATTTAGCTGACCAGTAGAATGATGTTTGAAATTCCTGTCCATGCATTATCTCATTCTATAGTGAGGAGACTAGGGCATACAAAGGTTAGATCATAAAGGCCATCTAATCAATACTGGTTTGGGTATCCTTTGTCTAAAATGCTTAGGACCAGAAGGGTTTGGGTATGAATTTTTTTGTATTTTAGAACATTTGCAAATACATAATGAGGTATCTTAGGCATCGGACCCATGCCCAAACGTGAAATTCATTTGTGTCATATATAACATATATACAGCCTGACGGTCATGTTATGCAGTATACCATGTGCATGTTCATGTGAGTGCTTGTGCATGTGTGGAAATGTGGATTCATACAAGTGCACATCAGAGGACAATCCTCGTGTGTTACTCCTCAGGCAACTTCCACCTCAAGTTTGAAACAACTGAGTTGTTTTTTTTTTTTTTTTTTTTAACCTATTTGAGACCAGAAATAGCATCAGGTACTAAAAATATAGCAAAACTCAGACTATCCTACTTTCAAGACACTTCCAGGGTGTTTTGAGTATTCTTAATCTGGGATCCAAGAATTCACTTCTGTTCTATAGCTCTCCTGGAATTGCTCATAAGTTGTTTCTATGTTAATGTGCCTTCCCTGTTTTAGGTATCCACATGCTGGGGATGTGAAGAGGGGGCAAAGATCCCACAGGTCTTAGTTATTGTACGCCAACTGGTCTCAGGTCTTCCTTTCCCTCTGGTCCTCTACTGAGGCAGCTCCAGGTCTCAGTTCCACAGTGTTTACAAGAGTGCCCCAGTAGGAGCACACTGTAGCTACCATGGAGGCAAGTGCTGGTGTATAATGGTGTGTGACCCTTGCTGCCCTTTCCTTATCTCCTCTCCCTCCTCTGTCACACATGTCTTCTGGAACCAGCTCCCAAGTCAACCGTTCCTGCTGGAGTTCTTGAATTGGGATCCATTTCTGGGTAACCTAAACTAAAACAAGACCTATGAGCCAGAGATTAAAATTAGTTAGTGGCAGAGAAGCAAACAGGTATTCCAGTTCTTTCATAATATAGTAAATATTCTTAAGTGGATGAGTGTGGGCTTAGCAAAGGCTGCCTGGAGAAGGGCAGTGGTTTAATAAGGAAAAAAAAAAAAAAAAGACATTAGTCTTGCACCATAAAAAACCAGACTCACGAGAAAAAGAAATTATTCATCCAAAATGTTTTTTTTTAATTTTTATTTCAGTTGCTGATATGATTTCCTAAAATCAAAGCCTCAGGTTGGAGAACAGAGTCAGACACATAATTATGTATGTTTGGTGAGGGTGACGATCATACCCATCGTCTGCAGCAAAGCTGCCCTTGTGAGCAGGTAGAAAGCCCTATTTCTGTGCTGGTGACACCTAGCCATCAGAGCAGGAGACCAGACTTTAGGCATTTGCTTGCCTGCTTTCTCTATAGTGAATTCATGGCATGAACTTTGTGTTGTACTATTTATTGTGTGTTGCTAATCTAACCTTTTAATGTGTATGGGCTTCCTCCAGAGTGAGGAGACAAAAATCTACTCCCAGAAGAGATGTTACAAGTATGTTAGCTGAAATGTTGAATAACGATGAATTCCTTTGCGCGCTCTGCAGTGTTCTGCTCCACCATGATGAAGCTTTCATGTTTTGTCAGCTGTTGTAATTTTGCTTTCACAAATGCAATACAAATTCTTCTTGTATAAGTGACTTTCCCGTTTAGTGGTAACTTTCAAAAAAATTCTTCTATTGTGATTTTAGGTGGCATATGTTTTAGGAGCTCTGTAAAACACACACACCTAAAAGGTTTATATTTGAATTCCTTTCATTTTAGTCAGCCGTAGACAAGTTTTAGTCTACATTTTTAAATAATTGACTCCATTATACTTGATAAAATATAGGTTAGTTCTGAGGGCAATAGTTAGCACTTGCATAAAGAGCTTTTTTTTTAAATCTTCAGAAAGCTTGTAAACCTAAAGTAATTTTCACGTCCCTGTGAGGTCAGTCAGACACTCCAGAATTCCCAGCTTTTAGAAAAGGAAACTGAGGCAGAAAACTGCGATTGAATTGAAAGTATTGACCATGAAGGACTTAAAGGACAAGATCTTCACTCTGTTAAGCAAAGACTGTTGTCACCTACACATTTCTGGTCAGCCTCTGTACATGAGAGGAAGCATCTAGACCTGTAATAACTGCAGAGGTTTGAAGCTGTAATTAAAACTACATAAAATTAATCGATGGACTTAGATTTATGTGCCTTGAAATAAAAATACTTTCAAGTAGTTTAGATTTCTATCTTCAGCTTGTCAATTTTGTGTGTGGGTGTGTCATTTTAAAAATGAGGTTAAGCATGCAATTATTCAAGTGTGCAAATGCTTCAGGTTTCTCTGAACTCCTCCCTGGCATACACAACTGCAGGTGACAGCTGGACCACTCCGTCCTAGGTCTCTGCCAGGAGTGTTGATCCCTGTTTTTAAAACGACTGAGTCCTCTCCCACAGACTGCACCAGTTCCACCTTGGGACTCTGTCCTCTCCCCTGTTGTTTTCCAGTACAAAAAAGCATCTCATTTTCTTATACCTGATTCTCCTTGGGTTTTGGCACTTGCCAAAAACAAGAACTTTAGCCTTCCAATAAACAGGAAAGATGTGGATACAGGACAGTTGAGAAGGGTCTCACACTGCCTGATGGGAAGCATCAGAAATAGCAAAGGGAGGAGGAGGAAGGCTCGCATGTTTCCCCATGATGACGACTGACCAAGAATTGTCTAAACGGATATCATTTTTGTCAGTCTTCTCTTCCTTTGGTCCCATTATTTCTCACTGATCTCCCTTGTTCATTTGCCTAGCCTGCTGAAATTAGTGTTTAGAATTTTAAACATTTTCTATACTGTGGTTTCTTCAAAGAACTTTTGACTCGATTACGTAAGGAATGAACTTGTTCATGTTACCCTAACTTTCAAGGCTCTAAAAGTGATAAAACTTGAAACTGTTAAACTCTTTCAAAAGCATTTATTTTCTTCAATAGATTTTATCATGGAGTCAGGTTCACACATATGTAAATGCCTCTTCTTGAATCATTTCAAGATAAGCATTTTATCATGTTAAGTGTATATGATTAGTAATGATGTGGATTTTTTTTTTTTGAGATAAAATTTACCCCTCCCCCAACTGAGCAGATGGAACCAGGTGGTTCAGATGTGACTGGTATTTCCGGTGAGGCGGCTTTGGGATTGTGTGCACAGGAGCAATCATGCCTTTCTAAAAGAGGGAGCTATCTTCCCTGCTTCATCTGCATAATTGACCCCGTATGAGGCAAGCCCTGTAGCTGAGGAGCACTCTAGGGATCCCTTGTTTGTCTCAGCGTGTTCGATGTCTGCGAGGCATTACCCATCAAGTCACTTTCTTTATCATCCCTCCTGGTGGCTCTTCTGGGAGCTCCAGGAACCTTCTTCCACTAATGATAAAATAATCAGAAGCATAAAAATGTTTCTTTTGGACAAATTTGACATGTTTTAATGGTAGAGTGTTTATGAGTCAGAGTCACCCCACCTCCACCGCCAGGGCTTTATTTAAAGGCAGCAGGCAGTGGAAGGAAGCAGGCAGCCGCAAAAGTTTCCTACTAAGATGAAAGTCGTGACATTCTTACTAATGATGAAACAGATCTTGGATTCTTGGGGCTGTGGCTCACAGAACACCATTGTCCCCATCTCTCGCCTGAATGTTCTAAGGTCATGTTGCAATTCAAAGACAGACAGGTAGAAGTCTCAAAAATGAGATGAGGTTTGATTTAATCTATGTTGTTGAAAAAACCCACTGTGGTGGATGGCTTTCATTTTCTATTTAGCTATTTGTGGTAAATATAGAGAAACCAGAATCACACACAACACAGGTCAGAAAAATATTCTTTAGAAGCTTCTAGAAAGTGAATGGTGGTGGCTACACAGTTTGGAAACATTCCACTAGAGATTCAAAGGTGGAAATGCCAACCAGTAAACAAAGCAATTAAATTATTTAGATTTAATTATTAAATTATTAAATTATCCATATACTGCAAGAGAAGTGACTTTGATGTACACAAAATTAAGGGACTCATCTGAAGCCTAAGAAAATTGCCTTCAAAGTATGAGGAAGATGGAGGCAAGCGTGGGATGCAGGTGCCCGACGGGCATTGCTCTCTGTCCCCAGGTGCCTGTCTCTGAGAACAGTGGTTGGTTTCTGAGAGTGAAAGCATCAAGGGCAGAGCCCTGGTGACAAAGGCCAGATAATGGAGAACATGATTTGCAAATCGGGTTTAAAATGCATACCATTTTTTCCAGAGGTTATGGAAATTTTCTGAAATATAACAAACAATTAAAAGGTAGGATAACATTTGCCATTCAGAAATGCTTCCTACGGGGATCGATTCTCAAGGCATACATATAGGAAGGAAAGCAGGTCAGGGAGCTGTTTCTAACCCTAGTAAAGGAAGGAATGATGATGCCATTTGGCAACAGATAAGAGGAAAAATGAGGTTCACGAAGGAGGGGATTTGTCTGCAGAATTCTTGGAATGTTCTAATAGATATGTGAATACTTGAATGAAAAGGGAAATAGTTAAAGAAAATAGTTGCTACATAGATTGAGATGGTGTAGGAAAGGCCTAAATGACTAATGTCTGTAGGTGCTAAAAGCAAGAGAGAAATGTGATCACGGGGTAGAATGTCACAGATAGAAATGAATACATCCTGTTGTACAGCTCAGTGACAATAGTTTAATGGTAATAATAATAATAATATCAAAACTTTCTTGAAGATTTCAGCACTCACAAGTAAATAAGAACTGAGATCTTGCATATGTTAATTAGGTTGGCTATGCTAATCATTTATTGCAGGTCCACAGAGATGGCTTAATCCATAAAGGGTTGGCCTTGGTTACATGAGGATTGAGTTCAGTCCCCTAAAGCCACATAAAAAGCTGGGAATGACTGATGGTGTATACTTGTAATTCCAGCGCTGAGGAGACTGGGACAGGCATATTCCTGGGACTCTTTGGCCAGCCAGCCAGCCAGTCTACCCAAATCAGCAAGTTCAGTTGCCAGCCAAGTGAGACACCTCAGGTTAACCACTGACCTCCACATGCACACACACACATCCCAGCACACACACACCCAGCACACACACATTTGCACACACAGAAGCACCCATATACACACAGGCACACACACATGCGCACAGTCAAAGGGAGAAAGCAGGAGTTGCAGAGATGACTCAGCAGTTCAGAGCACTGGTAGCTCTTGCAGACCACCCAGATTTGGTTCCCAGCCCCCACATGGCAGCTAACAATTGACTGCAACTCCAGTTCCACAGGATCTCATGCCCTGTTCTGGCTTCCATGGGCATCGTATGCACACATGGGCACACTTACAAATACCCAGGCTAAACACTCATATACATAAAATATGCATGTGCACCCCCCCACACATATACTTGTGCTCACATACATGTGAACATGCATGCACACCACAAACACACACACTACTTGAAGCACTGTCTGGCACATAGTATGTCCTAAATAAATGTCTGCTCCTAGTGGTTACTGTGATTATATTCTTTCGTGGAGTTGCCTTCCTTAAAAGCGTTGTCTGTGTTAGTAATTATAATTATATATTCATTTCTGTGGTTATTTGACTGAAAACTTACAGGACATCCTCCATGAGGGTTGGAACTACATTTGTTCTACTTTGTTTTTTTTCCTTTCTTTCTTTCTTTCTTTCTTTCTTTCTTATTTTTTTTTGAGACAGGACCTCCCTGTAGCCCCAGCTAACCTGGAACTCACACCTCCTGCCTCTGTCTCCCAAGTGCTGGAATTAGTTTTCATTTGTTTTCTAAATTGTTTTCATTTTGATATAATTTTCAATTTCTAGAAAGTGTCAAGGACAGCGCAGATGATTATTGTGTATTCTTCCTCTGGTTCTCCTCACCTTTGACCTTTTATAGAAACAGTACAATTACAAAACTACAAAATTAACACTGATAAACAATGCCCTTTTATGCAATTGTTCTGGTTTTTGTTTGGTTTAGTTTGGTTTCGTTTTGATTTCTTTTAGATGAGATCATTTATTTGGCACATTAAGTTATGCAAAAAAATACATGCAAATGCATAAAAAGAATCACATTCCCATATTACTAAATACACAGGAGGAGTCAATATCATGAATTGTAGAATGGACTCTGGGACTTATTGCAAAAAAATACCCTGTACAGAACAATTTCAAGCTTCTAACTTGACTGACTCCATTGTTGAATGGGCTTCTTTATATTCTTCAGCTTCTTCCATATCTTTTTCAGATTTTAGTCTCTGCTGCAGATCAGTACACGCAGCCTTGAACCCGTGCTGGCAACCTGGGATCTTCCTCTGGGACTCTTGCAGGATCTCTGCTGGCTTTTTTAATAGCATCGTTTTCATCATCTTCAGTTTTCATTTTTTGGTCTTTTCTTATTAGTTTGTTTCTTTTCCATTCATCACTTTTTGTTTGATCCATCACTTCACGATGCCAGTCTTAATGTTTATCTGCCTCATGCTGGGATCAGCCATGGTCCCTTGAAGGGAAGCCACAGGAAGGAGGGACCTCTTTTTGATTTTTGATTTTTGATAGGTGGCCTCGCTTGCATAACTCAAGCTGACCTTGATCTCTTGAACTTCCTAGTTCAGCCTCCTGAATGCTGCGAATACAGAGATGAATACCCCTCTTTCTGGTAAACAATATAAACCTTATCCTATCCTACAGGAGTTCCCTGCCCCATTATCAAGTTTGTATTTTCTTGAACTTCAGACACTCAAGGTCCAAAAACATGCTATAGAAAGAAGATTCCAGAAACAGGTAATTCGTGGGTTTCACATAGTGTGTGATTCTGATGTGTGATGGAACCTCACACCACCCTCCTCCACTGCCGGGGGCTTGAGTCACCCTTTCATCACCTGCCTCATTGTGTTGCTCGCCTGTTAGTCACTTAGCTACACTCTTGATTATCAGATCTCCTCTCAGTATGGCAATGCTTGTATGTAAGGAATAATGAGGGTCCCAAAGCAGAATGGTGGATAAAGAGGCTGGTAAGTCACATATGCCAAAGAGAAACCAAAATATACTTCATCTAGGCGGAAACGTGACAGTCCAGTTATATTTGGAAAGGGAAACTATGCTCTATTAGTTTTATATTATTATTATTATTTTGTGTTCTACATAATATGTGTGTGCATGGTGCACATGTGTGAGTATATGCATGTTTGAATATATTGGTGACACAGGAATATGTACTGATATAAATATAATGATATATTGATTGACATATATCAATCATTGATATATTGACATATATGTGTCAGTACATATATATATGTATATGTGTGTGTTTGTACATATGAAGGCCAAAGGTTGGTGCTAAATGTCTTCCTCAATCACTGTCTGCTTTATTTACTGAGATGCGATTTCTGCCTGAACTCAGAACTTACTGATTCAGCTTATCTAACTAACTAGCTTGCTCCAAAGATCCCTTGTCTCCACCTCCCAAGGTCAGGACTACAGGTAGACTGCCACACCCACCTAGCTTTTATGTGGGTGCTGGGGATTAAAGCTCTTTACCTCATACTTGTCCAGCAAGCACTTTATACACTGAGCCATCTCCTGAGCCCACTGTTGTCATTGTTCTACTGCCAGTTATAATTTTAATCTCTTATGAGCCTAATTTACAAATGAAACTTTAAACATATATATGCATGCAGAGAGAGGAACGTGGCATGTATAGGTGTGATCCTTATCCACTGCTTCAAGCACCACTTAGAACACACACTCATGAATAGAAGGGGACCACTGTATGTCATTTATCTGGCCAAGAGTTCAGTCCTGAATCCCACATTGCGTTTGATAGACTGTGTCTCTAGTCTTTCATCTGTGTTTGCTCCTCAGAAGGGTAAACTTAAAAATGTGCAGGTCGTCACGGTGCTTTGGTGAACATGGCCGCTGTCCTTTGTGAAGGGGGTTGGCAAGATGAGTTCACATGTTTATGGAGTCAGAAACTGAAGAAGCTAAAAATCAACTTTTCATTTCTTTCCTTTGAAATATCTTTGTTTCCATGAGAGTAAAGGCAGAGTGTGCGTTTCAGGAATTCTTCAAGCATTTAAAAACACAGGTTTGCAGGCAGGAGCCCCTGTAAGCTTTGCCGGGCTTTTGTACAAATGCTTCAGTCTTTAGAAATAGTTATGATAAATCGTGCACTTTCCCCCATTTTCATACTTGAAAGGAAAAAATCTAAAATGCTCTTGCCCCCAATCCTAATTTACTCAGTAATTAATCTGAAGTGAAAGCTAATTTCTTTGCTTACTTTGACAAATATTTTAGAACAAAGGGGTTACTTTAATTTTTTAACTGACTGGCTAATCTATTTTTGATGACACTAATCTTTTTTGGCTGGAGGCAGTGGCTGAGTAGCCTCCACATCACCGTTGTTCAACCTAGACTCCCTGGAGCCAGAGGTTCAAGTCCCAGCCGGGTCACCCCAAGGATGGCTGATAAATTGAGTGCCTTGTGATACAGCCCTGACAGCGAAGCGATCTTTCAGCAGAACCCTTGAAAGCTTAAGTTTTCTCCAGACATTAATGATCCCCAAATAAAATAGACCACAGTGTCCAAAGCATATTTCTCATGAGCCCTCCAGCCTCTAGTGCAGGAGAGAATGTTTATGATAGGGGGAGGTTAAATGTGTTGAAAAAGACTGACTCTGCCAAAGATCCCAAGCAGGTGGAAAAGGACAGAAATCTGCTGGAAGCCACAACGGTAAGCTCACTTCGCCCTTCACCACCAGCAGCATTGGAACGCCCGGCCTTTCGATATTAAATATTCCCTCTGAAGCAGAGTTCAGAATATGCTCAAAGAGTATAAAGAAAGAAATGTGCTATGGAAACTTAGTCCCGTGTAAACACTGAAGGTGAAAATTGGGAACTAGCTCCTGCATAGTCCCTTTATCCCACATCTCACTAATCTCCACCTCCCCCACCACATTTAGACAAGGAAGCTGAAGAAGTACATAGGCAAAAACACCACTATGATATACAGCATCCAACACCTTATTCAGGAAGCATGGGATCACATCTTCCTGGAGACCCAGAGTAAGAAAATAACAAGTCAATTACACTTAGCAGATTCCACCAGTGAAAGCCATAGGGTTTGCACTGATCTTTCTTTCACTGTATTACTCACGCAAACCACTCATAGATACACACACATACACATGCACTTTTAAATATTAACTATGTCGTATTCAATTACATGCATGGACAGACCTCCATGTACACACTCCACAATTACAGACATAGTCTGTATTTGATATTCTTTAATGTGTTTTATTACTGGAAGTAATCAACAGATTAATCATTTGTAATCATAAGTCTAATAAAGTTATGATATTTATGGGACATGAAAAATAGTTATTTAATCATTAAGTGATTTTTAACTATTCTCCCTAGGGTTCAACTCATTCATTTCTTTTTCATTCAACCAATGTTAATAAACTTTATTGTATTCAAAGTAGCATCCTATGCACTTTGCTTCTGTTCAAGTTGTGTTCATTGGTTTGTGTGCATGCATGTAAGCATGATTCACCTAGAGGCTAACCTTCTATGAATAACCAGAGAAGAACAGTAAAAGTTATTGACAGATAAAAGAACTCAGTTACAATGAAATGATAAAGGAATTAGGTTTCAATCTTCCATTGATGACTAAAGAGAAGCATTGTTCATGAAACTATGGAAAAATTGCAATGGGTAGCCTCTCTTAACTGTATTTGTTCTAGAGTCAGTCCAAAATGGAGTAAATTATATTTGCAATGGAAATGTATTTAATAAAGGTATTAGGAAGAATTTCCTGGCTGTCTTTCCTATGAAAGAATGAAACATTGTCTTCTCTCCTCAAACGATAGATTCTTACAATTTAAGAGCTAAGAAGAACCATAAAGATTATCTAATTCATTGCCTCTTAATCTTTTAAGGGGTCATGTACCCCTTTTAGAATCCAATTAAAACTATAGACTTTCCTCTTCAGAAAAAAAAAACCCACATGCAAAAATGTGGTATAATATTTCACAGAGTTTATAGACACCCTCCTAGCTTTAGCAGAAAGTCAGGGTTATGAACTCACTATCTCATCAATATTCCCATTCTGTAGATGAATAAACCACAGCCCAGAGGTTAGGTAAGGTTCTGAGCCTAATTCTGTCTCCCTACAATTCATATATTGAAATCTGTAATCCCAGTAACTCAAAATATAACTATTTGGGGATTATGGTCTTTAAAGAATATGTAAGCTAAAATGAGGCTGTTACAGTGGACTTTAATCCAGTACAACCAGTGTCTTTATAAAAAGTTGTTGGGGCTGGAGAGATGGCTCAGCAGTTAAGAGCACTGGCTGCTCTTGTAGAGGAATATGTTCAGTTCCCAGGACCAACATGACAGCGAACAGCCATCCATAGTAACTCCAGTTCCAGGGGACCCAATGCCCTCTTCTGGCTTCCAGGGACATTGCATGACATGGGTGTACTTACAAACATGCAGGCCAAATACTCATATAGGAAAAATAAAAATAAATCCATAAATAAGTTTTTAAAAAATAAGAAGTTGTTTGGACAAAAATATGCACAGAACAAGAATATGTGAAGATGGCCAGAAGCAAATCAGGAAGAGATGACTCAGGGAAAAAAAATTGACCTTGTGCTTCTAGCCTCCAGAACTGAGAAATAGTTTTTTGTTCTTTAGAACACCCAGCCTAAGGAACACTGTTATAGTAGCCTTAGCAATCCAAAAATTTACTCAGAATCCAAAATACTGTCCATTTCTCCAGACTTTGTTCAAATCCAGAATTCAAGTCTCTTTTAAGTGTTGTGTGTCTTTGAACGAAAAGCAACGAAGCAGAGTTTCTGGTCATCAAAAATCATATTTTAGCCACATAAATATGATATTGCTGTTCTGAAATCAGAAGGTTAAAATATTTCTTTTTTTTAAGTAAATATTTTTAAATATTTTATTATCTTTATATTATATGTATGAGTGAGTGTATTGCCTACATGTGTGTAAGTGCACCCCAGTGTCACACAGTACCCATGGAGGTCAAAAGAGAGTGTCATCAGATCCTCTGGAACTGGAGTTATGGAAGTTGTTAGCTACCGTGTGTATGCTAGGAATTGAACCCAAGTCCTCCATAAGAGCAGCCAGTACCGTAAACCACAGAGCAACCTCTCTAGCACCTTAAAATACTTCTTATGAAAACTTCTAAACACTTGTAAAAAAACTGTGCAAATATCATGCCTATGTTCTTAGGAATAATCTAATTCTTATTTTCTAGTTTAAAAAAATCTTCAATATTCTAACTGGTGAGCCTGTCCCACTCCATATGAACCCACAAATAAATACCTAGAATGGTAAGATTCTTCATTTCAAGTCGTTTTCCACTTTAGTTCAGAACAAGTCACTGTAATTAGCAAGCGTCATTCTCAGTTTAGAAATGCACTTGAAGCCCATTTCACACATGAGGTTACACTGCAGTTACAATTCAGTGGGTGAAAAGCCGGCTCCAAAGTGAGACTCTGACTCCGGATACCTGTTCCTGTGTACTTCAGTAAGGCAAATAAACCCTTTCCTCCCTGTGCTTCTTTGTCAGGATAGTTTAGCAGATCCACAGAAAGGAAACCAGAACAGTCAGGTTCCACTGAATTAAGCAACACCAGGAGAACAGTGTCTATTTAGAAAATGAGAACTAAGTAGCAAGAAAAAACCAGGAGCACATAGCAATAGCTATGTGAGAGAAACCAGAAGGAAACTTGAGTGACGCTTTCCAAGAATGCAGTAGTTGTAGATACCTCTCTAGACACATATGCATTATCTAGGGCACCAAAGCACTGTGTTTTAATTTAAATATAGCCTTTCCTTAATTAAGACCCAACACTTGAACTGGTAAAGAGTTCTTTTAATAAAAAGATATGATCCATGCTATGGCACAGCAAGGCGGAATCCTTTACATTCCCTCGGGAATTGGCAGACTTTCGAAAGTTATTTGGCAATATTTATTGTGAACCTGAAAAATATTCCTGTCTTATATCACAATCACTTTAAAAAATATTCTAAGGAAATTTTTAGATACACAGATAAGGCTTTTACTAAGAAACATTCTCTTTTCAAAAAATCCCTTTTAATTGGAAAGATCGGTGCCAACCTACATATCTAATAACAGAATAAAATGACATAATTTGTAATATACCAGGTAGTGATTGCTTTGAAACTTTGGTAAATCATAGTTTTACTAGATAGTGGGCCACAGAGGTGCTGAGGAGGCCCGAGAGGGCAACAGAATACATGTGACATGAAAGTGGGAAGAAACAAGGTGTGGAAGGGGGGTGGAGGAAGAGGGGGAAGAAGAAGGACAACAGAAACAAGTTCTGCTTTAAAAAATGCCATGATGAAGCCTAATATTTGCATGCTAATAAAAAATGTTTACCAGTATAAAACCTTTACTACTTATAATATTTAGGGTAAAACAATGTATTTAAAATTTTTCCTATACATCAGAGTACTCACTTAGAAAATAAGTTTTACTGATTTTATTTATTTCTTTTGCAGTGTTAGAGAACAAACTTAGGACCTCCTCTATGCTAAGTCAGTGTTACATCATTTACATGCCCAACCCTAACAAATATTTAAAACTTTCAAGTTCTAATTCTTAACATTAAAATAAATATTGGCCTTTAACAACCAGTTACAACTATTAATATACGTGTTATCATACTGTCTGCCTTAAACAAACCTACAGAATAAAATGATCTCCATTTATATTCTTATTTACTTGCAGAGAAGGAGCAAGGAACCTAGGAACAGAACCTAGAAGCAAGATTACAATGCACTCTGACTTGGGGGGGACAAGTGGGAACCAAGTCTCCAGAAATCCTTTCCTATTTGTTTCACACTTTGCTGACATATGTGTTGTCATTCTTTCTCTGACTTTCTGATCTCCATGGCCCAATATAGACATGCAGACAACTCTCAACTTTACCTAAAAATCCTATTCCAGCTTTCTCTTGGTCATAACTAAAAAAATGTCCTATTTTTTTCAACTTTTTATTTTTTATGTCTTGACAGTTTTATACTCACCTAATATAATAGTTTCCGTGTTGATCCATTTTCCTGAAAATTTAATAATGATTTCAATTTTCCTTACAACTGAGTCTAATTCTATTACACATATCTCTTTATATGCCACATTTCCATTATCCAACTGTATTAGTTACTTTTCTGATGCTGTAATAAATGCCATGACCAAGGGAACTTATAGAAGGAAGAATTTATTTGAGCTTCTGGTTTCAGAGGCATTAGGGTCCATCATGTTGGGAAGGCATGGTGGCAGAAATGGCCAGAGCAGAAACCAGAGTCCTCACATCTTCAAGCCAGCACAGGAAACAAAGAGTGACTGGAAATCTATCTAGCAAGGTTTAAGAACTCTCAAATCCCACCCCCAGTGACATACTTCCTCCAGCAAGGCCACACCTCCTAAGAACTCCCAAAACAAGACCACCAACTGGGGACAGAAATGTCCAAATACTTGGAATCGATGGAGGATAGTCTCATTCAAACCACCGCCTAGTCCATCTGTTGATTGGTATCTAGGTTGATTTCATTTCCTGGCTATTGTGACTATGGCAATAATAAACATGGATGTCAAGTATCTCTGTGTAGGATGTATAGTCCTTTCAGAGGGAGCTTCACTGAGTATCCAAAGGTAGACAATGGGATCATTTGGGGACCCTTCTTCCTTTCTTCTTTGACATTTTTTTTTTCTATTGACTCTTACCTTGCTAATTTCTCCCTTTTACAGTCTCAAGATGGTTGCCTATAGTTTCTGGGATTTTGAGCTTTCTTCTTTCATACCTAAGGAGAAAAGAAGTGTGTTTCTCAAACACTAAACAGAAAGACCCTGAGCATAAGTCCATTTGAACCAAATTAGGTCACATCTCTAAGCCAATCATTGCTACCTGTTGATAGAGACAATCTGAAGTCTGGATCTCTTGCCCAATCCTGTGAGTCAAGAGAGAACTCAGCTTCCTCTGGAGTATGTCCTCCATACAGACAAGGTAATTATGTTTGCAAGTAATAGAAAGGGATCTTAGATGGCACCAAACAACAGATGTCTACTGTGCTATTTTATTAAAGGTATTAGCATAAGGGCTGATTTAATCGTTTATGCAGAATTCTCTCATTTCTAGAATTGTGTGGTCTGTGTGTGTGTGTGTGTGTGTGTGTGTGTGTGTGTGTGTGCATGTAGGCTACAGGTTGATGTCAGGTTCTTCCGCAATTCCCCGTAAGACAATTGTGAATTTCTAATGAGCCTGTGCTCCCGTCAATGTGCTGAAGCCTAACCCCAGTGTCTTCCTACTCTACACCTCCATGACTGTGACTTTCCTGTTGTCCTAGTTAGCATTTATACTTGGACTCCCACATAACTTCTTGTACTTAAGATCTGTCTTAAAGATCACCATCCCAACCCCCATTCTTAGCTCTTTACGAACAGGCCTCCTCATCCTTCCCACACTAGCAGAATCTCCGGTCAGCGCAGTGGGATGATGCCCTTCCTATTTTGTCACTGGCTGCTTGTACCTTAAGTCACACTGTGCTTAGGAACTGCTTATATGCAAATCAGGACATGAAGCCTGGTGTATAATAATGACTAAATACGGGGACAACTTTTCAAAGTCCATGCTTTCTCACCTTCAGCAAAATTAACGAAAGCAATTTTGTTTTGCAAACTAGCTCCAGAAAATAATTCTTCACTATCAAGTAAATATCCAGATCACCAACATACGATTGAAGTGATTTAAGAGGCATGAGATTAAACTCTGGCACATACACCTAGTAGTGCTTTTACAGTGGCAGTCGCAGTTGGTTCTATCCAATTGTGTACTCTAATAACCAGAAATTTCTCAATGTTTTTCACTCAAATAATTTAACATGAGTAGAGTCTACTCACTGTTTTCATCAATGGAGGTGGTTCAAATTTCTGAGTATGCCACTGCTATTTGGGCCATTCTGTGAGCATGGAATTCCCAGTGCTAACACTTGGGAATCTTCTGGAACCTCCTGGATTATTTATCTCCCGTCCTCAAGGTTAATTCACATGAAACAATTTCTCTTGTTAAATGCCAGTTTTGCCCTAAGGTATGAATGTTTAATCCTCATGAAGGTACTGGGACAGACATGTGTGCAGTGGTTACAGTCCCTTAACTAATTAGTGGTGAGGGGATGTTAATAAGAGAGTGATTTATATAATACCAAGGAACTGCCAAATACAGGAAAATCTAATTTAGACCAACTGCTAGAAAGGCAGACAAATAGTAAAAAAGAAATAGTAAGAATTAAAAGATTTTTTTTTAAAGAAAGAATATTATGGTACTTTCTAGGGTACATGGCGTATCTCTAACCATGGTGGAGTAGGGGGCATAATGGGTTGCCAGGCAGAGAAGTGTTACTAATGGTGAGTACCATTGTGCAACATTTTCAACATGGATTGTGTTGGGGTGAGACTTTTCTGAATCTGCTACACTCCTGAGCAATATTTTTCATCGCTATCATTTGAATCTTGAATGTCCCTCAAAGGCTCATTGATTGAAAACTGGATTCTTAGCTTGTGATGCTGCTGGGTAGAACCATTAGGAGGTGGGCCCTGACAAAGGTATTTGGTAGCAGGAATACAGGGACTGTGGCCCCTTCCTGTGTCTTTCTTTCCTTTCTAGATGTTGTGAGGTGAAGAGTCTTCCACACATGCTCCCGTTATGATGTGATGCACCATCACAGGCTCAGAGCCACAGGGAATGGGAACTGATGCCATGAGCTGAAGTCTAGATTTGAGCACATCCAAGGAACCCACTGGGCAGTTTGAAATGACGAAAGTGACTAAGTCTCATTTTACATTTACTAGTGAACTAGATTATACCGCAGGGGCACCTGAGAGTTAATGCATTAATTCTGTCCCCCGTCTCACTATCATCTTGGCCTTATGAGGGTCCCTGTTTTCCTCATTTATATTTATGTTTCCTTTTGTCCATCGACTCACTCCTGTCCTGCCCTCTGCAACGGTAAGTATTCTCACTTTTGCTGCTGATTCCTATATGTGTGTGTGAGTTGATAAAGCACACACTGTTAATGCAACTTAGATGGCACTGTGTTACACAGCACATTGAACTTTTGGTTTTGCTGGAGCTTCTTTTAAATATATATTTGCCGGTTTCTATGTTTCCTTGTCTATTTGCTTCTGTGCTTACATAATAGCATGGCAGAATATATATATTCTTCAGTCAAGCAAGAGCAATCATATCTTCCAACTGTATACCACCATAAAGCTAAGTGGGACATCCATATGCATGCTGTTAGGAATCTGAGTGACTCTGTTTCTAGTGTGTACACCTAGGGGTGCATTTGTCCAGTCATGGGAATAAAATTTGTATTAGCATACTAAGAACCAAAGCAACATGCTAACTCCTACATTCCTAAGTTCCACTAATGATCTTCAGTACCACCTAGCTCTTATGCATTCATATGAGTTTGAATTGATACCTCATGGTTTTACAGTTAGCGTTTTCCTAAGTATTTGCGACTCTTAATGTATGCTTGCAGGCCTTCTGGCAATGTTTGCTTGTTTTCTGAACCAGTTTGCATCTGGGGCCTTCTAAATGTTAATCGGCCTCCTTAGCTTTCTAATTTTGCACACTGCTAGTTCATATCCTTTGCCTGTATTTCTAACAATATCCTATTCCTAAAGTTTCATAAATTCCATTTGCATATTTATATATTAGCCCCTTACCAGTTTTGCTATATGTGATATTATAATATAATAATATATAATATGTGCATATATATATATATATATATGAAAAGAAAAAGACAGAGGGATAGTCTATGAAGTTCTGTCTGTTAAAGAAACATTTCTCTCCAGTCTTTACCTGCTAACTCTGGAATGTGGGCTACACATTTTCTTAGATTCTCCCACTGCCTCCGTTTCTCCCGTTAACAACTGTTGCTCCTCCCCGAGGCACCCAGACTGATTTTGGAGCCCTTTTGGTCAGCAAAACTGCAGCATTGCCTCTGCGCCTTCCTTTAGTCATTGCCCTCGTTAAGCAGCATTGTTGAAACAGAAAAAACACAAACACATAATTCTTATCCCTTTCAGTCACAATATTTGAAATCAGACTCTCCTCTGGTTTTTGTCTGCTCTTAAAATGCTTTTTAGTCCCTTGAAATTGTTTTTTTAAATATGGAACTTTATAGTTCATTCCTACAGAGGTTAATAGAAACATACCGCTTTTCCAACATTACCAGAAGTCAACTTTAAATTATTTTGAAAGAAAATTTAAAACTCACTTGAAAGAAAGAATTCTCTGTGTCTAAAGTAATAATTTTTAAGATTTGTTTATTTTTATTTAATGTGTATGAGCATTTGTGTGCAGGTATGTATGTGTACCACATGCATGTCTGGTACCCAAGGAGGCCTGAAGAGGGTGTCCAGTCCCAACTGGAGTCACAGAGGTTTTGAGTCACCATGTAGGTACTGGAAACTGAGACCAGGTCCTCTGCAAGAGCAGTATTTGTACCTAACCACTGAGCTATTTTATTTTATTTTTATTTATATGTATGTGTCTGTGTGTATGGATGTATGTGTTAGTGCCTGTGGAGGCCAGAAGAGGGTGCAGGGTCCCCTGGAGTCAGAGTTACAGGTGGTTGTGGGCTACTAGAATTGGGAGTTAGGAACTGAACTCAGATCCTCTTTGGAAGAACAGAAAACCCCTTTAACCACAGAGCCCTCTGTCTAGCCTCTTAACTTCATTTTGAAGGTCAATTTTGCTGAATATAAAATTCTAGCTTGGCAGGGATGTTTTACTCCCTCTTTGGTTCTGTAAGAGAACTGATATTTCACATCCATTTATTATTAGTATTTTCACTGGTTTGAACAAAAAAAAACCTTAGCACTGGTTCCTTGACATAGTCACTCCATAACTTCAACCCTTCCATGCTACATGGCTTTTCATTTAGATCCAGAAAAGATGTCTCTCTCTCCCAAACAGGTGTCTGTATTTTCCCACTGATAATTCTGACATGGATATCATGTTCATTCAGGAGCTGAGTACGTCTCAAAGGAGATAGGAAAACCTGCTTTAGTGCACATCTCTAATAGATCACGTGTCAAGATACATGGACATCTCAACAGCTAAGACAAACTAGGGCTCCTCCTTGGAGTCAGGCCTGAGATCAGCAGCTTCTTGGCACCTGGAGTCATGTGACTGAGGTCAGGAGAGTAGATAGATACTAGGATGACAAATGTTTTGACCACTATAATTGCACCCAAAATTTTTTTTAATGTACTGCTTCCTATTTATAGGCTCTATGCTTGAATTTTTCAGATAGCACAGACTTTAATTCTTTTATGAATTTATCAAAATGAAGGTGAGACATGGTAATATTTTGAATGGAAAAAAGCATTTAAAACATAACAGAAGACTGGCTGGAAATGTAATATTAAAATGTAGTTATCACTTAGTAATAAAATTGTGATAACTTTTCTTTCACTGTCTTTTGCAGTAAGCAATTATTTAGTCGGAGAGAATCTATTAATATAGTGTTTGTATTGTTTTAAGAGAAGGGAGAATTTCTGCACTGAAAGAAGTCATTGATACTATAGTTGCATTGAAGTCTTGGCTAAGTTGGCTTTGTAAAGTATTACCTCCATCCAAGGGGACTAAGTGTATCAGCATATAACTGAATGTATCAGGTACTTTGACAAGCTTATTCATAAATAACATGAGCTTAAACATATTAGTGTGAGATGGGAATCATTTTTCAGTTTTTTAGTGAAGAAACAAGTTTCTCCATGTGAATGATCAACATAACCCCGTCAGTAAGAAGGCAAGCTAATTGGAATTCACAGTAGTTGGTTCTTAACCTCCTTCCACACCAGTGGGTCTGAAGTTTTGCTGTAATTCAAACTGCTGGGGGCCATATTAAATAGAATGGTAGAGTCCTACCCTCAGAGTCATGAACTCAGTATGGGTGTGGCTTCAGGAACTGCTTAACAAATTCTCTGCTCATACTGGAGAGTAGTTTAGAAAAATCCCAGGTTGAGATCCACAGGTACACATGACATTTCTAGAGTTAGTGTACAGTTTTAGCATAATTTCTGATACATGGAGTTGTGGATGTTCTTTCAATGTCTATTTCCCAGTCCCTTGTTTTATGAGTTCTGTATTCTAATAAAGTCCCAAGTTCTATAAGGATACTTGAGAAATCTTTCCTTGGGTCATTATTTCTAGTGCTTTCTCTAGTGCCCTAAATGGTTTCCTAGTGGTCTAGAGGAGTTAATGCCCTTCCCACTTTGTACTTTAATTTTAGGGAGTAAATAAGTCACAGGACAAAATCCGTTTTTATATCAATCCATTTACCAGGACTTTGAAAGCGTTAAAGTAATTTCACAAAATCATGTCACATGAATAAAAAGATTTCTGTCAGTTCTTCAACTTGACATCATGCCCTATTTTCCATCTCCCCTACCCCTGTATCTAACATTGAAAGCCTTACATGGGTGGTTCAGTAACCAGTTTGCCCGGTAAGTTTCCGTTACCTTAAAGGACAGTTTTTCTTTGTCATTATTATATTGGGTTATCTGGCACCCCTGAGCTTTGGTCCAAAAGATCACACATAGTGGTGTGATAGATTGGGTGGGTATTTGACTAAGAAGCAGAATGGACTATTAACTTCCTGTGTGTTTCATCTTGAATTAGAATGGGGTCTGCCTAGGAGAACTGACATGACCAACCCCACTTAGTCACAGACCTGTGCTCCTGACATTTTCCTAGCATTATCTCTAAGGATACAAAAGAATTTCCCTAAACAGCTTGCAATTTGGTGAACTCTCACATATTAACAAGAGAGTAGTTAAAGCCAGTGTCCTCAGATTATATAAATGGACTCTTTTGATTATAAATCAACTTCTGTGTGTGTGTGTGTGTGAGAGAGAGAGAGAGAGAGAGAGAGAGAGAGAGAGAGACAGAAAGAGATATAGAGACACACACAGAGAGGTTCTAATTTCATTTCCAGAATGCTTCAGATCTAAGAATCTGAAGAAAAAAAAAAAAAAAAAAAACTTAAGATTCTTTGACTACAAAGAAGAGAAGTCTACTCAAGTCAGACCAATTCAAGCTATACAGAGATTATTTGGAGAAAGCGGGATGTTTTTAAGGAAGGAGAAGGCTATGCCTCTTGAAAACACTAGAAAAAGAAACAAATGCTCACCAAGACCTCAGGCAACCTTCTTTCATTGTCTTTCTTTTTCTTTCCTCTTCTGCTTGAAATGTTGAAACTTTTCTGTGCTGACCTCAGTCTTCAAAATTCCCCCATGCATGTGGAGGGAGGGTGACAGTCTACAGCTGTGAAGATATATCCTGTGTTCAGCAGACTGGCCTGTATGATAATTTGCCTCCCAGAACCATCCCAAACTCTACCAGAAACAATCTAATGGGTTCATCTTTGAGATACTCCAAGGACATATACTATACATACCGTGGCCAGGAGACTATTTTAGCAGGAAAAATGTTTCATTAAAAATTTCCATTTTTAGATTTCCATTTCAGAGAGATGGCTTAGTGGTTCAGGGTACTAAATGCTCTTGCAGAGGACACAGGTGGCTAGCAACCATGTGTTACTCCAGCTCCAGGGGATCTGATGCCTCTTCTGACTTCTGTGGGTATTACACAACACGGGTACACTTACACACAGGCAGGCAATACATTTATACACATAAAATTAAAATAATAAATAAAATATTTTTTTTATTTTCCACCGTGGGGGCTGGAGAAAGGACTCTGCAGTTCAGAGCACTGAATGCTCTTGCAGAGGCCATGAGGTTGGTTCCCTGCTCCCACGTGGCAAACTGTTCTAACTTGAGTTCCAGGAACTCTGTCCTCTCTTGGCCTTGGCAGGCACCAAGTGTGCTTAAATACATGCAGGCAAAACATTTATACAGTAAAATAAAAATAAAATAAATCTTTAAAAATTTCTATTGTATTGGGCTTGCCATGAGTTCAGCTCCTTAGCACCCATGTAAGAGTTGAGCATGGCTGCATGTGTCTGTAATTCCCCACTGGCCCTTCAGTTAGTGAGGCAAAGACATGCAGGTCAGTGGGGCTTGCCAGCCAGTCTCGAAATAAATGAACAATAAGTGAACAAGCCTCAGAGTCAGGGAGAGACCCTGTCTCAAACAATAAGATGGAAAGCTCTCAAGAGTATGGTGTCGGATATTGACATCTGGCCTCCACATGCATGAGCATATATGCATACCCCCCCACCACACACACACACAAAGTTGTCATTGTGAACTGGAGAAAACCACAAATACCTACTTTTTCAATATTTTTTTTTTAAAAAGAGTGACTTGTTTTGCAATCCTGTATTGGTTGTAAACTCTTAGAAATGCAAGTTGAGGGAAGAACTGAGATGCTTACTTTATTCAGCCTGAATAGATCTCTTCCCATTCCTTATAATAGCTCCTTTTCATTACGTTATCACTCTTTCTGTCGCCCAAAATCCTCATGAGTCTTATGAATGACGTGACTTTTTTCTCTGCAGAGCAATCCTTTGCCCTAGGCAGAAATACTCCAAACATCTATTAACAGTGGAACAGGTAAACCAGATATGGAATAAACATAAAATAGAATACTGATTGCCATGAAAATGGATGAGATTCTGATATTCACTAGACCGTCGGTGCACCTTTTGACCATGTGCTATGTGAAATGAGTAAGACACAAAAGGATAGATTTCTGATTCTGCTTTTCTTGATGTACCTGGAGTAGGCAAAGAAGAGAGAACGCAGGAGGGAGGAGGGCTTGGATAGCAAAGTTAGGAGTTCTATTTAGTAGGTAGAATTTCTGTTTGAGATGAGGCATTAGATAGAAGTGATGGTTGTACAAATTGTGCTTTAGGCTGCTGAATTACATACTTGAATACGGAAATTTTTATGTTTATTTACCATATTAAGCTGAACTTGGTAGCATACGCCTGCATTCACAGCTACTTGGAAGTCTGTGGCAAGATGATTGCTCAAGCCCTGGAGCCCAAGACAAGTCTGAGCAACATGATGAGATCCAGTCTCAAAGCATAAGTAAAGGGAGAATGAGGCCGCCGTGGCCATTCCCAGTTAGTGGCACATGAAGGGGTCCAGTTGGCCAGTCCCAGTTAGTGGCACATGAAGGGGTCCAGTTGGCCAGTCCCAGTTAGTGGCTCATAAAGGGGTCCAGTGAGGTAAGCTGACTGTATTACCTGGGCGTGTGTATAGGCATTCTTTGGGCTCTGTTTTCCTTGATTTTATTTTTTAATGAATTTATTTTTATTTTATGTGTATGAGTATTTTGCCTGCATGTACACAAGTGCACCTCTGTCATCCAATGCCCATGGAGGCCAGAGAAGCGTCTCAGATTCCCTAGAACTGGAGTTACAGATGACTGTCAGCTGCCATGTGGGTACTGGGAACTGAACCCAGGTCCTCTGCAACAGCTGTGCTCTTAACTGCTGAGCCATTTCTCCACACTGTGATTTCCTTTTTAATCATTGCAAATGAAGTTGCTTCCTTCTTTCTAAGTTCTCTAGTTGTTGTTCAACTGTCTGGTCTCAGCAAGACAGTAACTCAACCCAACTCCTCTTCATCCAAAATCAGGACTAGAAGCTACCAGAATACACTTTACCCTGTAGACAATCCTGCTGAGCTACTTGCTGGGGAGAGATGGTATTTCCCCACAGAAGTGTGCAGTGTTAGATCAAATCCAGCACTTGCCAAGCCTCAGTCTTCAGCAGGCCAAGGTCAAGATTTTTGTTCTTCTTGTAACTGATTGTGTTATCTTACTTTATTTTTTTTAGTCAACTCTATTTTTATTAAAATATTTCTTTAAAAAGAAAACGATATGATATTATTATAAAAATGAAATGAGTATCCATTGTACAGTGAGAAAATAGGCTTTAAGTGAATATAATTTATTTTATAAACATAGTATCAAACTCCTATGTCTGTCAAAGAACTGAGGCTTCATTCCTGCTCTTAAACAAATGAATAGTTGCTAAATCATTCTAGCACCTAACACAGATGATCTCTTTGAGTTAAAGACAAGGATTCGGCATAAGATTCCCACTGGGAACATCACATTTTGGACTAAGGTTCAAGTTTATTCCTTTCCTTTTCCATGCAATGCTTTCTCGTGCTTCCTATTTAATCCCAGTGTTCTGTGTCTTAGTTGCCTTTTTCATCACTCTGTTAAGATAGTAGGCTAAAGAAGCATAAGGAAGGGAAGATTTGTTTGGCTCATGATTTAAGGGCATTCAGTCCATCAAGGCCAGAAGAGCATCGGTATGGGAGGAGTAGCAGCTGCAGTGCTGGCATAGGTTTCTCACATCTTGACAGATCCAGAAGGACAGGAAGGGGGACTGGACGGATGGCTCAGTGGTTAAGAACATATATCACTCTTATAGAGGACATGGGTTTGGTTCTCAGCACCCATATCAAACAGCTCACAGCCACCTGTATCTAGAGTTCTAGGGAATCTGACACCCTCCTTTGATCTCCATGAGTTCTTTGCATGCATGTGATACACATAAAACTCATACATACACACATACCCATAAAAAATAATAAATAGACCCCAAGTGTGGTGGCTTGTAGGTGGATCTCCATCTCCAGCACAGCTGTTGTGCTCCAGCCATCCCAAAGAATGGAGGACAATTGAACAGGGTCTCAGGTGGAGCTCAGAGTGCGATGGGAGGGGCTCCCGGGATACTGCATCGGTAGGCAGTTCGGTTATCAAAACCAAGGCAGGGGTTTATATAGGGAGGCCTTTCTGACCATCACAGAAGGCGGGAAAGTTAAAGGTGGGGACTTTAGGTAAAGGCAGGAAGGTTGTAGGGCTGACATAGAAATTAGGAATGAGGAAACAAAACCCAAAACCTGGTTCTGGTCTGGGGTGATTTTTGTGGGGGTAAAGAAGATTCATATCTACAGTGGCTTCCTGGAGTTAGATTATCACATCAGGCAGAGCAGGCCAGACTCCTACCATTCCTTCAGGGTATCTGGGGTTGCTTGGCTTTGCTCAATATCTTTTATGATAGACCCAATCCCCACAGTGGCTCATACCTTTAATCCTAGCTGTCAGGAGGCAGAAGCATAATGATCTCTGTGAGATCAAGGCCAGTGTCATGTAAATAGTGGGTTCCAGGTGGGTTGGGTCTGGGAGACCTGCAAAAAAAAGCAAATAATAATAATAATAATAATAATAATAATAATAAATATGTCTTTTTTTAAAAGTAGACAGGACAGGAAGCGGGGCTGGACTGTAAACTTCATGACCTGCCCACAGTGACCTACTTCCTCTGTCTAGATCACGCCTCCTAAAGGTTTCACTATGTCCCAAAATAGTGCCAAGTACCGGGATCATATATTCAAACACATGAGCCTATGGGGGACCCATCACACTTAAATCACAACAGCACCCCTATACTCCAGAAAACATGGATCTCAGTTAAGATGATTTTAATGATGGAGACAACCTTCCCAGGTTGTCCATCAACCATGACTTCATTTTATTAATCATACACCATGACAGCCCTTCACAGGCACCCCAGCCTCAGAGACATCAAACTTTTGACCAAAGTTCACGTACTTCCTGGGGGTCCCCATCTGACCACTTGGAGCGTGCAAAATCAACAGCCAACTCTTCATACTTGATGTTTAGAGCATTCTTGTGTTGCTTCTGAGCATGGCTAAAAGTGAACACAGAATCCTGCTTTTCTTCCCAATGAGGGCCTTAGTGTTAGACATCATGCCCAGCGATAATTGCTATTCACCTTTATCCTCTGTTAGAACGAGTAAATACCCACTGAGTTTCCACGCAGAAGCAAATCTGCTAATATTTTAATTTGGGATACAGAAAACATTGATTTTTCTTTAAAGGTAAACATGTACTAACCTAACCTCGTTGTATTTTAATTTTTGTTCCATCTATTCGTTTGTATCCTTTTCATCAAAAAGGCATCTATTAATAAGTCTGGTCTGGGATTGCACCCGAAGTAAATCCTTAAAACGTGCAATCTTTCTAAACTGGCAGCGAGTAGAAAAATTAGGAGAGGCCAGATAACAACCATCTTTCTCCTCAGCACAGAAACTTTGCTTTTCTCTCCACTTAGCTGCTTACTTCTGTACAGTAACAGACTGAAGAAGATCACGTTGCAAAATTTGGCACCCACGGAGTTTATATTTTTCAGAATATTTAATAAAAGGCCACCAAATGTTAAAATAATTATCTATTTCCTGTATGTGTGCAAGTTTTTCTCCATTGCTAAAATTTCTTAATTAAAAAAATATAATGAAATGTTTTCTGCTCATGAAGAAGCTACTGTAGACATCACAGTCGGTAAACAGCCGAGAGCTTCGCTTCCTTCCAGAGCCCTCAAGCCGCTGCTCCAGGGGGCCCTTCCGGTGACCTGCTAACGTCTTCCTTGGAGTCTTTCCCTTCTCTTCTTCCAGTGCCGTGGCTGCTTCACCCATCCTAGTCAACCCACGTTTTTTTCTTACAACGTGATCATCTTAGTACACTAACACAGACAGATTTAGAAAGTATGAAAATGTGGACTCTTTGCTTACCATCCGCTCCCCAAGCTGCTGCCCTGGCATGGACATGAGATGAGGTACAGGTCCCTGTTGTTCTGTGTGCAGCTTCCAGTCCTCGTGCGTCTTTGGTCATACCATCTCCTTACTACACATATCATGTGGTGTTTTATGATTTATATTATGTAATCTATATGTATATGTCTCACAGGCACTGACCTCAGGATCTAGTTTTTATATAAGCTATGCTCTATATACAGAGTCAAATCGTGTTTGAGAAAGGTAGAGGCACATATGTGGGTCATGTGCTTTCTTTTTTCTTCTATAACACATTATTGGGTATTTCCTTTTAACCTGGATCTTCCCATCCAAGTCTGTGGGAGAAATTTTCACTTAAGTTTTCTCTTTCCTCCAACAATACCCACATTATCAACAGCACAAACCTTACAGAGGTCTTTATGAGTTGCCTCATGAGATCTTTATGAGTTGCCTCATGAGACACGGTGTGTAAGAAGCACCTTCCGATGCATGGGAGCCCTTAGAAGCAAAGTCCCAGGTGTTGGAAGGTGGGCAGGTAGAGTCAGAAGAGTCCAGGGTGTAAACAATCTTCCAGTGTCCACTACAATAAATACAGAGGTTGTTCTAAAGAAGACACAACAGTGTTAACTCTAAAAATAACAAGAAAATTGTCTGCATACAGAGAATAGTTCCAACAAGCAAAATTAAGAATATACCTGAAGGGAAAAGCTATTAAGGAATTTCAATCTGCTTCATTTGTCTCTCACTTGGGAGTAAAAAATGAAGATAAGGTAAGAATCTAGTGTGACAGTGGTTCTTTGCTTGACAGTGGCAACGGTGTGCCCCAGGAGTAGAAGATGAGCTTATAAATATCTGAGTCCATGGATAGAGGTTCCCAGGGGCCAATGCAGTCATGTCTCTCCTCAGAGACATTTTTCAGGGATGAGGATGTAGTTTAGGGGTGGAATATATACTTAGCATGTACAAGGCTCTGGGTTCCATCTTCTACACACAGAAAAAAAGCAGTATTTTTTGTAGTTTCTTTGCATCGATTTGCTGAACAAAATGTGTGGGGAACAAGTCAGTGCAATAAAACCTAGCCTTGAGAGGCTTACCATCTATTAGAGAACTACACTCAGTCTGTTAATCTCTCAGTGAACTCAATATGTGAACATGTTATACATTTATCTAGACTTCGAATAGAGAACACAGAATAAAATAGATAATTTTTGACTCTCATCAATAATCCAGTTTGGAAAATTGATGATAAGTTATTAAAATCTGTATAATAGATTGTTCTGGGTAGCTTCAGTTGTCAACTTGACACACCTGGGAAGAGAGAACCTTAGATGAGGTATTTCCTCTATCAGATTGGCTTGTGGGCATGTCTCTGAGGCATTTTCTTGATTATTGAGTGATGTGGGAGGGACCAGCCCCACTGTGGGTAGTGCCACCCTGGACAAGTGGTCCTGGGTTATAAAAGAAATCAGATTGAGGGGCTGGCAAGATGGCTCAGTGGTTAAGAGCACTGACTGCTCTTGCAGAGGACCCGGGTTTGAATTCCAGCACCCACATAGAGGCTAAAAACCATCTGTAACTCCAGTTCCAGGGGATCCACCACCCTGCTCTGGCCTCTGAGGGCACAGTAAACATGGGTACACTTACATACATGCAGGTGTAACACTTGTACACATAAAATTAAAAGGTTTTTAAAATATTTTTTAAAAGAAATGTTGAACACAGGCCAGAGGAGCAAGCCAGTAAGCAGTGTTCCTCCATGGTCTATACTTCAGTTTCTACTTCCAGGTTCCTACCCTGGCTTCTCTCCATGATGAATTGTGATCAGCCCCCACCCACCCCCAACTCCCGGCCAAATTGGTTTTAGTCAGTGTTAAGTCATGACAGAGACCAGGAGAAAATAACACAGAATAATTTACAAGGTGGTATTGTTAATTAGAATCAGTGGCCTCAGCATGAAGAGCTGACATTAAAACTAAGATTTTTAAAAAATCTTTAATCTCAGCACTCAGGAGGCAGGGGCGGATGGATCTCTGTGAGTTCAAGACCAGCCTGGTTTACATAGCAAGTTCCAGGACAGATGGGGTTACAGGGAGACCCTGTCTCAAAAACAAACAAACAAACAAAAACCTTTGGAGATGAAGAAGGAATACCATTCCAACCAAAGGAAGTGTAATTGTAACGCCTCAAGAGTGTATCTTCTTCATGTGTTGGAAGGAAATAAAGAAAGGTTTTGAGGAGAGCAAATGAGACTGGCTTGCGAGATGGCCTGCTGAAGCAACAGCAGCCATTTCCAGTACATGTGCCTGGTGTTGCTGATTAGACTCAAGTCACATCATGAAGCTTCTTAAAACACAAGGATAATACAAACTCAAATGTCAGCACAGGGATTCCTCAAAGCACAATAGCGTCAGTATTTCTCAAATTGTCTGTGACGTTCTTCTGAGTACCACAGGCCAGCCCATTTGTAAAAAATAAGGGTAACAAACATGAAATAGTAGAACAATGAAACAATAGAAAATCCAAAATCCCCTGAGAATTATGACAGTCAACACTCACTGTCTTACTACTGCAAAGGTTTCTGAATGCCCCAGTTCCAGTTCTCTGTTTTAGCATATGGACTGGTCAGCAGATCCTGGGTCAGCAGCAGATTATGGGCTCACTTTGAGTAGTTCTAGACCACGTGACTGAACGTTTTTATTATATTTTCAAGATCTTCCATTCTTTACAGACACAGTAAGCATACTGTCTTTTAATATCATACATTAATATTTGTTTAAAAATTATATAGTTTTATATTATGCCCTGATGGTAATGCATATGTGTGTGTTCCTGTCTAGAATGTTATTAGGTCCTTGATTTCTTTAAAGTACAGTAATATATGAGCCCAATATTCCCCATGTGCTTTTGGCATTATTTATGAAAAACAGTCTTTAATTACCAAGCTTAACACATTATCCCTGGTGGAGACTCAAATCTCTTTTCCAACTTTAAACTGAGCAAAAGCTTTCATCTGGCAAGGTACTGAAGCCCACTATGAAAATTTTGTGCATAGAATTATCACCAAGAGCTATTTGGCAGCGTCTCCACCTCAATGAAAAGGACTCTGTGTTTTATCTTCACACAAATAACTCTTGCCACCATATAAATTATTTTCTCAATTATCTTTCAACCTTTTTGCAATAAAGTTTCCTGAATAAGAACTGGAAATACCTACATCACATTCCATGTTACTTTTCTTGATCCAAATTCTTTTAATTGGTGACTTAGCCCAAATCTATTTCAAGCCCCACAATTTCCTGTAAATCTGGAAGAGTAGTGGGAAATTTTTACCTCATCTTACTCTATCATGGACCATAACCCTCCATGTTAATCTGGGAGATAGCCAGTCCTTGTCTCTGGAGTGGTGTTGTCCTTTGAGCCTGCAAGATATTTTTTCATTGGAAGTGAAATTTTGTAGTTGTGAAAAGAGATTTCTAATACACACTTTCCAGTGGAGCCCAAGTGAAGGGTAAGTCATCGGGGTGTCTTTCAGCATCCGGTCCAATCAGACTATTGCCTCTTTTGTGTTCAAAGCACCAATTTCATGCTTTGGGGAAGGTGCCAAAGGAAGTGTTCGCTCAGCACTTTGCATTCCAAAGACACATCTAATACTGTGGGACTAAAATTGCTATTTTCCCATCATCTGCATCCTCGAACCTCTTTCTCTTTTGTACTTGAGACTGTCTCACAGCTCTGCGTGACCACCTGAGCATCAGGTACCACTTCACCTTGAACAGTCTTCTGAGACACTCATCACCACTGACAGTGACCCAGAGTTTTAGTGCAGAAACTCACACAGAAAATGCCCGTTGTTGGACTTCACTGGTCTTCTCAGTAGTCTCAAATGGAATCATATCTAGTATGCTGTGTGTGCATTTAATCAAAGGCTTGAAATGCCATTATCTAAAAATCAGATGAAACATTTGGCTCTATCTGAAAGAAGCACATGTTACTTGCTTATCCAACGTTCAACTTGAATTTCACAAAATGATGTCTCTGTGAGTCTGTGAGGAGGAAGCACTGCGCTGTATGTCAAGGACAGTGTGTGTGTGTATGTGTGGGTGGGTATGTACGCACGTGCGTGCTTTTTTGTGGCTGTGTAGTCGCATGTATGTAGAAGTCAGAGGTCAGCCTCAGGGGTCTATTTTTTTTTTTTTTTAGGAACCAGTCACTTTGTTGTTTGAGACATGGTCTGTCATTTGACCTGACGCTGACTGACTGGTCAGAGAGTCCCAAGGATCTGCCTGGGTCTGCATCCTCAACTCTGTAATTACAAGTGCCTGGTTTTTTTCATGGGTTCTGGAAGATCCAACCCAAATCTTCATGCACTTTACAGACTGAGTCACCCCCTCTAATGTTCAAGGGCATTTTTTTTAATTAAAAAAAAACACATAATTTAATAGAAAATGTGAATATGGACACAATCAGCCATGAATCCACCACTAATTTTTGCAGGTAAAGCACTTTATTGTTTACATGTAAAACATTCCATTGAGGGGACAAATGACCTCCTTTGTCTGCAATATCTCCTTTTTGTTTTCAAGGATAGATAGATGATAGATATGTATGTAGATACATAGATTTTTTTTTTAGTAAGTCAAATGTAATTCAAAAGAAACTGATACTGCCAATGAGTCTCAAGCGACTCCTTCAAAAAAAATAAACAATAAATATGCATTTGATTATCCCAAGCCAGTTTTGAGCTTCTTGGAGTTCATAATACTGTTTTCCTAGGGGTAGCCTTGTTTAGGGAGTTATAAAACCATCATCTACAACAAAAGCACACCAAAAAAAAATAATAATAATATTTAATGTTAACTGGAACTAAAACAAGAAGAAAGAGCAGGAGCCCGAGATTTTAAAAAGAGGGGAGGAACCTTCCCATTGTTAAGGGGAGGCTTTTCCAGCTCTTCTTGCTCACCAAAGCATAGAGGCTTCATGGATATCAGGAAGTGTTTTGACATGTCTGAATGGGGGATGGAGAAGTGAACTCTCCAACCTTCTTAGGAAAAGCAGCTGATAGGCTGCCAAGCAAACATCCTAGTCCCAGTCAGGCAGGTAGCAACATGTTTAGAGATGCTGAAATCTTTCTGCCCACCGTTACAGTTCTTTCCCATTTACAAAGCAATAATGATAACTAATAATAATTAATAATAATAATAACCCAAACCCCACCATGGGGCCATTCTTCCCCGAGGCGGTACCTTTGTGTTTCTATTTTGTCATTCTGGCTTTTCTAGCTGATTGCTGCTCTTTACCAACAGCCCCTGGACTGGGCCGCGTGGTGCTCCACTTGAGCAGCTGGCTATTTTCCCTCCCTTCTCCTGTCCATGCCCCTTTCATCATTCGCTTGGCACTAGGCCTCAGTAGCAAGTCTTCTTCACATTCTGGTTCTCGGATCTTTCCATCAGGCCCTCCCCAGTCTCTTTTGTCCCTTCTGGCCGAGGACTCTACCTGCTCAGGGCCACCACGGCCTACTCACTCATTCCACACCCCCCTGCAGCTCGTCCCCTCCTCTTCATCTTCTTTCTACGTGCCACACAGGCTCTGTTCCACAATTTCATCAGGTGGCCTGGGGGTGAGGGTGAACCAGCTGTCACTTAAACTCCCTCCACCGCAGCCAGCCTGAAATGGAAAGTGTGATAAATGGAACCGTACAAGGCTCAATTTCGTCTGGAAATTTCAAACTTATGATGTCCAAATAGGTTCATAAATTCCCCCCGAATGCATCTCTGCTCTCTGTAATACCCAACTGCAGGTTTCAACTGAGCAGGCCTCCCTACCTGTTTGCACAGCCCGAGCTGGTGGGAGTTTGGCATGCGTCTAGTGCGTTTCCTTTGCCGTGTTTTTAATCTAGTGCCGGGACGGGGGATGCAGTCACTGCATACATATTTGCTGATTCTTTTCCAGAGGATAAATGTCAACAATGGACAGCCCAGGTTGTCTTCAAAGGAATCTCACTCGGACCTGCTTTTACTCCTCGCTGTTTCTAAAAGCCAGTGCTGCCTTTGTTGTTGGCAAATATGTTTCTACATGTCCTGTCCTGAGAGTGGGGCGGGGGGATTGTCAAGTGGAGTGTCTTCAAACTCTGTTCTCCCTGTCTCCTTGACAGAAAGGCTTTGTGTCTCCATCTTTTCCTCCTTCTAGTCCTTAAAGGAATTTGAGCATGCCTATATAAATGGAATGCACAAAATTAATATGCCTGACTTGTGAGCTAGCAAAGGCCACTCACGGAGTATGAGTTCACCTTACAAAATATGGGCTGCAGCTGGGTTATATGCATAGAAGGTTAGAAAGAAACATAAATGAACAGCATTTCTCCTTCACTTAGTTTCATTAATGTGTAATTGCACAAGAAATGCAAGCAGAGCTTCGTTTTGCCCATCCTCTTTCCCTACCGTTTCTGCTGAATTGGGGTTCTTTTTGCATTTAGACCATCTATGTTCACAGAAATATCTGTTTGGGTTTTAAAAGCAAAATGATATTGCTTTGTGTCCTTTGTTCTACAGCTTGCTTTTCCCAAACACAAAATCTCTCTGGAGATCTTTTCATATGATTAATTTAGTTGTAATTCTTTTCAAATGAGCTTATATTATTTTATAATACATCTATAATATGAGTTTGAAAATAGTCCCTCAATGAGCATTTACATAATCTACATTTTTTTCTACTTTTTATTACATTTCTGTTTTTACTATGTTCTTTCTACTTTGATGAATAGCTCCAAATATGTACCTTATTACATGTATATCTGATATATGATTTTTCCCTCCCCAGGGTATATAACAAGAAATAAAATTAATATGATGGTGAAAAGAAATATACTCATGCATTTAATGTTGCTTTTGTGTGTGTCTAAATACTGCTTTATGACTGATTTTTATACTTTAGGACATAGTACTTGTCTTTACAGTGGTTTTATAAATGCTTACTAAAATTTATGTTTAAAAAAAAAAGAAATCAAAGCTACGATAGAGAACGCTATCTTGAGAAACAAGTACCACAGCTACCTAGTGGTGGCAACTGCCTTGCTTCCTAAGGCACCTGCAATAACCTCTGTTAAAACATATCTTAGCTTCTGCCCAAAGTATCTGCCTCTGCAAATATGCCTTCGCAGGGACTTGCCTCTCAGTGGGTCTAGGACACTAAGCACCTGTTCTGGTCATCACATAGGCTGCAATTTATACCCACTAATGTACCAACTGAAGAGTAACTTGAGGACGGGGTATAAAACTGAAGAAACTAAACAGGGGACTGGAGCTGTTTGGGAGGAAACTCTCTCTGGTCTTCTGGTATGATAAACTCCGCTGGCTCCTCCACCTGTGTCTCAAGTGTCTTCTCTATGCTTGGCTGCCCCCCTGCCTCAGTTTCCTGTAACAAATAGACTACAGGAAGTCAAAAGTTTAATTTTCATAAATATTGCCTACTTTCCCCCCAAATTGACTTTATCAATTTAGCATGTTTTCTTATAAGTCACATTTTTTGTTTTGTTTATTGGGGGGATGGTGAAGGGGGCTGGTTTTCAGCCTGTCATTTCTAACTTCCTTCAATTAAAAAATTAAAAGACCACTCTAAAAACAGAAGGAAAAAAAAACTTTCCTGTGTGTTCAGGCTACTCACAGGGACTCTAAGTGAAGTCGATCATCTAGGCCACAGATTTGGTGTCTGGTGGTGACTGCTTTCTGCTCTGTTGCTGTCTTTAAGCCCTGCACTTACTTCTTGGAGGGAAACACTGAGTGAGCTCTCTTGGGCCTCTTTTATAGGGGACTAATCCCATTCAAGAGGGCTCCATTCCTCCACCCCACCCCCACACTCCACTTCCACACACGCGTGCGCGTGCACACACACACACACACACACACACCCCTGTGACCTAGCCTTCCCAGAGACCCACCCCTTGTTATCAGAGCCTTTGGGGTTAGGATTTTAACTCATGAACTTGGGAGAAATACATTCAGTTTATAGTACAAATAAGAGAAATTTAGGAAGTTATGACTGTCTTCTCAGTGGACACAGTGTTACACTGTACCTGCAGTGCAAAGAACTACTTTCTGTAATGCAAAATGAGGATATGGCTTATCAATTCAGATGCTATATTTAAAATGAAATAGTTCTCCAAAAATGGCTGAGAAGGAGTTGAAGATGTAGCTCAGTTGGTGGAGTACTTGTCGGAAGCCCTGGGTTGGATCCCCATGAGCTCCTAAAACCAGGAGTGGTGGTTCATGCCTGTAATCCCAGCACTGGGATGTTGAAGCAGGAAAACCAAAAGTTCAAGGTTATTACCCTGAGTTTGATGCCAGCCAGGAAGGAAGGAAGGAAGGAAGGAGAGACGGATGGAGGGAGGGAGGGAGGGAGGGAGGGAGGGAGGGAGGAAGGGAGGGAGGGAGAGAACACTAATGGCTAAGAATATTTTCTTATAAATTGTTGATACAAGATAAATCTCAATGGGTACATAAATAACTTTCATATTAGAAAACATTTCCTTTAGAATTATTCTCTGCTTGAAAATAAAGCAAACTATAATAAGACCCTAATGGGGGCCACATGCCCACTCTGACATGGAGAAGGAGGAAGGACTTAAACATTTTAAGAAAACAGCTTATCTTGAAAACTTTAGCCATTTGGGTTAAATGTATGTGAATTCCAAATTGTATTCTTCCGAATTATTGCTCCACTTGTTCATGTTGCTTCATATCTAATCACAGTCTTGGAGATTTCAATTCAGTCCTTCAGCAAGTCCAACAATGGTCTTTTATTTATTTATTTTACTTTTTAAAAAAATAGAATCTCATGCAGTTGTTCCAGGAATCGAACTCAAGTTATCAGACTTGCAAGGCAAAGGCTTTTTTTGACCTGCTGAGCCATCTCCCCAGTCTCCGTGAGAACCAGTTTTCCACATAACATTTTTAGCGCACTCTGGAACTGCTACAACAGACAGCACAACCTCAGAAAGTACAGTCAGCAGGCTTTGTACTTACAGAAGTACAAATTGTCAGCAAGGCGAAAAACAGAAATCTAGGGAGCTTCAGAGGCATGAAAGCAAGCTGGGGTCAAGAGGGGGAAGAGTCTAGAACCTAAGGAAGGAAGCTAATTTTAAACAAACATAAGATACTGATTTATTATACAGAAATATCTAAATTTTAGATATTTCCCATTAGGGGAAAGAGCACATGAGACATAGATGGGAATAATATAAAGAATAAATATAATATATTTATTTTCTTTTTAATAAATATAAAGAACTCCTACAAATTAATAAGAAATTCATAGATGGTCCATTAGGAAAATTATTAAGAGATATCACAGAGGAAGAAACCCAAAAGAACAATAAATAAATATGTGTTCAATCTGATAAGTAGTGAGTTAAAATCATAATACAAAAGCTGTTACTCAACAACTAAAATGGTAAAAATAAAAGAGGCAAGCAATTCCACATGGTAACGTAACTTAAACCTCACTGGTATAAGATTGACTTCGGACAACTTTATGGAGAACACTGGGGCTGGTGTTGTCCAATGAAAATATAACCATGAGCCACAAATTTAGCCGTACTTTCTAATAGACACATTTTAAAAATAAAGTTGAGGTAGTCAGGGCAAGTTCAATTTCATAATATATTTTATTTAACTCAGTATTTTTAAAAAGTTATTTCAACATATAATCAATCTAAAAAAGTTCTATGGCTACTGAAGAGAGAGTAAGCGTTCTTTTGGGATGAGTCCCCAATAGGGTGTCCATGTCCAAGTGGTCAGCCTCATATCCGGCACTAACTGGACTCAGTGTGAAGAGGACATGAATTTGAGAGAGCGTAGAAGGCAGAACACAGAAGGAGTTGGAAAGGGGCAGACATAGATATTATGAAAATATATCGTATTCCTGTGTACGGTATCCTCAAAGGCCCACAACATATTACATACTGTATATACTCTATTTTCTACTATCTTTGAGAGATGGTGTGTGTGTGTGTGTGTGTGTGTGTGTGTGTGTTTACACTCATATCACATCTCAGTTTGCATCATCTGTATTTCAAAGGCGCAACAGCCCATGTGGTAAGATGCTACGATATTGGACACCCCTGAACTTGTCAATATCTGGTAATATTGATGTTGGTCCCAAGAAAAGTGCTGCACGTTTATGCCAGGTGTTTGAAGAATATTCGTTGTAATCTTGTTACCATTATTTGTTTAAAACAAGCTATGAAAGCGTCCATCAATAAGAAAATAGGTTTAAGAACTGTGGTATGGTCACATCATGACCAGATGACAGAGCATGAAGACAAATGATCTAGAATTACATAATTGAAATAAAAAGGTATTGTGTGATAAAAGCCAATGGCACCACACACAAACAGTGGTCCAGGAGACTGCAGAGGGAACTTGCTGAGAATAAGAAAGGTTTCCGGGGAAAGGAAGGGAGGATTGGGGGCGGAGAAGACGATTAAAATTCATTATGTACATGTCTGAAACTGTCAAACAATAAAACCCATGGCACCAGAATTATACACTGGGATACCTTCAGCAACGTTCAAAAATTTCCAAAACAGTATTACTTCTTAAGTATCTATCAGTAGTGCTTATATATAGTTATCTATGTGATGCTCTTCAGTTTAGAGTGGAACACACCCAATAAATTGAAAATATATCCATAGATTTTCCCTGCTTTCAACCTTTGCCAGAGAAGCTTTTTCACTGCAGAGGGTAGTGGTTGGTGCAGACTCCTAACTGTTCAAGTACTGAGGATAAACAGTGAGAGTGCTCAGCATAGAGGCAACACCTGTACCACCACCACCCAAGGCTTGGGGAACATCATGGAACAGGGGACTAGAAGAAATGTGAAGTCCAGAAGATGGTGAGGTGTGCTGTGAAAGGCTGGCTTCTGGACATGATGTGGCTGTTACACACATGAACTCATAGCAGCTGTGGTTACCTGCACAAGACCTCCACAAGGTGAAGAGAGTTAAACATTCCAGCACGGAGAAGGGAGGGCATCCTCCTTACTAAGGAGGCAGTTAGTGGATTCTGAGGGAGAGAGAGCCACTTTTCTTTGAAAGTATGACTTAGAAGGTTGCCTGTGCCTCTATGGATGTCCTCACACACATGCACACATGGGCAGCATGAATTAGATTCAATGGGTTATAAAGTTTTTTAAAGGCATGAAGTTGTAAGGGAGAGATGGAAGATTTGTGGAGGGAATGGGGAATAAACCTGACCAAGATTCACTATGTTCATCTAGACAATTATCAAAACCAGTAAAAGAAAATGCATTTGATACAACCAATCTTCCAAACATCACAGTTTAGACAAGTGCTAAGAATAGTCACAATTGAGAAAAATCATTTATCAGAGCATGTTTTATAATAACTACGTTATTATAAAGTGTTAACTATGTCTTGTAAGTCATTGATTCCTGTGTTAAAAGTGAAAAACAAAATTGAATGGTTATACTTTTGTACTACCGTAATGTCAAAAATCATTAATTTAATTATAAGTCAGAATGTCATGCAGTGTTTCAAAAAACAGTGGCAGAAGTGAACAGATCATTCTAGTGTTGGTTCTTTAATAAATGAGAACAAAGTTTAGATTCATGGAATTTTTATGTTTCTGTTTCCTTTTTATATTGAATAGATAGGCGTGTTTATTGGATGATTGCTGTCTTCACTTTTCCTACAGCTCCCTTTGATGGTCAAGTTTAGTTTGTGTGTGTTTAAAGGAGGGGGTGTAATGACTTCATAAAAGCAATATCTGAGTGTCAGGGAGAGGATGGTAAGCATGCGTGTGGAAGGTCACCCAGTAGACCAAACAGCACTGGCTTTCCCTGGGGCGCATATACAGACAGAGCTTGTTGGTGAGGTCAGGCAGTCCTATCATGGTTTGTTGCCTCCAGTGATGACTCAGTGAAAGGGTTCCTGACCTGGAGTCTATTACTAGTTTGGGCAGAATGGCAAATATAGACTTCCCTCCACGCCATCAGTGTCATTAATGTCTTGGCTACCAGACCGAAACTCATGCAAAAGCAGTTAAATGAACACTGCAGAGCTGGCACTTGGAGAAACATATACCACTGGTTGTCACTCTGTTGCTTTGGGGACACTCCCTAGAGAGTGGTACAGTTTCCAAGACATCCTCTCCAAAAGCCAGCTCAAGGGAAAACATCAATAAACCAAAAGTAGGACTGTCTCTCTGATGCTAGAGCACATCCTTTGTGTAACAAAGTATTGCTGTGTTCATGGAACATAGTGTATTATACCCTAGCCTTACTAGAGGGGCGCCAGCTAATGGAGCAGGTTACACATATATCCAATAAGAGAACTATGTTTTCAAATTTGCCTTATTATATGAATCATCTGGGGCTGTTGTGCAGCCTGTCCTTCTGGGCTCCTCTCAGCTTCCGAGAAGAACACTCTCATGGTTATGGCTTTTGCTATGGCAGTGCAAACCATGGGAAGGGCCTGGGCTAGAAGCAGCATCACCCAGTAACTAGAGATACAGGAATTAACCCTTTCTAGCCCTATTTTTTTTTGAAGTAGACACTCAGAGGATGGGGCTGAGCTGCTATGTTTCAATCAGCCTTTAAGGTTATTCCGAGGTTGCAAAACTTTGAGAACCACTGCCCTACAGCATGACCAATGAACTGTGTTCCAGCATCATTCAAGAAACTTACTGAAAATCCGTACCTTAAGTCTGACCTCAGATCTACTGAAACCAACATCACCAGGTGCTCGTTGCATATCCTGGTCTGGGAGTAGGAATGAAGTGTCATTTCCTAGCTGGGATACTCGGGGATTCTCAGCAGACTGTGCCCTCAGGCGAGTTATTTCATCTCTCTCATCCTTGGTTTCCCTTCATATAGAATATGCAGGATATTAATGTGTCTGGTGATCTTCAAAGGCCTGTCCTGCAAGGTGAAATGAGATACTGTACTTGCAGTGACCCTCATGATTAGAAATGGCTTTGCCTACTTCTGATCCTCTTTAAAGAGCACTCAGTGGGGCTGGACAGATGGCTCAGCAGTTAAGAGCACTGGCTGCTCTTGCAGAGGTGATTCCCAGCACCCACATAGTAGCTAATAACCGTCCTTAACTCCAGTTCCAGGGAAATCCAATGCTCTCTTCTGACCTTCATGGGCATTACACAACATGGGTGCACCTACCTACATGCAAGCAATACACTCATACACATAAAATAAAATTAATAAAATATTTTTTAAAAAGCCAGGCATGGTGGTGTATGCCTTTAATTCCAGCACTCAGGTGGCAGTGGCAGCTGGATCTCTGTGAGTTCAAGGGCAGTATGGCCTACATGGTAAGTTCTAGGACAGCTGGGGCTACAGGGAGACCCTGTCTCAAAATAAGACTAAAAGAAAAAAATATTTTCAATCTCAATGTGGTGGTTCATGTCTGTAATACCAGCATATGAAAGGATGAGGCAGGAGGATAGCCTCATTTGAGACCAGGTTGAGCTACCTAGTACATTCTAGGCTTGCCTGAGCTACAGAATGAGACCTTGCCAGAAAAAAAAATACAAAAAAATCCACTTAAATAATGTTGAGAACATATCTATCTACAAGTAAGGATGAGTAATATCATATAGATCTAAACCTGGGTCACATGAATCACCAGTTCACAAACTTGAACACTGGTGTGTTTGAGGTGAAGTTCTCAAAATAAATATTCCAGCATTTAAAGTCTAACATAGTCATTAGACAGTCAGTGCAGAAAAGTGTTGGCAGAAGCACATATGTATGATAAACAGTTTTCTCTAAAAAAAAAAAATCAGAAATCTTAAGAGGCCCAGTGAGGCTCAGAGAATATAAGATGTAATCATTAACTCAGAATAATTTTGATCAAAGATGTCCTTTTAAAAATAATAGGTGAGTATGGGCTGGTGAGATGACTCAGTTGTTAAGAGCACTGGCTGCTCCTACAGAGGACCTGCATTCAGTTCCTAGCTCACAGATACAGCTAACAACTGTCAATAACTCCAGTTCCAGAGAATCCAACACTCTCTTCTGGCCTACAGACACTGCACACATGGATGCATTTATATCCATTCAGGCAAAACACTCATACAAATAAGATAAAAATAAATAAATTTTTCAAATTAAGAAAATGGGGTAAACAGAGGCTAAGTTACCCTGACCTATTCCGATAGTTACAATAACTCTCTGTCTCTCTCTGTCTCTGTCTCTGTCTCTCTCTGTCTCTGTCTCTCTCTGTCTCTCTGTGTCTCTCTCTCTCACGCACACCACACACACACACACACACACACACACACACACCACTGTGAAAAGAATTTCACCAAAATTTTGGGGGCATCGCTGCTCTGTTTCTTGCTGTCTTCTGCTCTCTGCATTCATTTCAACAAATGAAATTAGAATAGTTTCATATTAAATGGGAGCATAAAGTTCAATTAATGGCACATGCCATTCCCACCCCCTCACCATCACCCTACTCCAAAGCTGCCAGAGCAACTGGCAAGGGGCAGGGTCACTCCAAGAGTGGAACTGATAAATAAGTACAGCTGAAAAGCCAACAGAGGGAGCACAAGCCATTGTTTCTTTGTACCACATTAAAAAAAAAAAAAAACAGTTACTAAAAAGAAACTTTCCTGGTGGTATACCATAAGATTTTTTTAATGACTTATTCTTGTATAACTAGATTATGAAAGATGTTTGTCACCAAATAACTGCTAAAGTGAGTCCTATTTTCTTATTTTAAATTATGTCAGAAACCAAAGAATGATTTAGGAAAACATTATTTTTGTGGCCCTATGGGAAGTAAACCGGTCTGATATGTTCTCTAAGTCTGTATCTCTCAAAAGGAGATTTATGAAGTCCTAGAAAAGGCTTTTAAGGTTCTCCTCATTCATTCTGCCATTGCCCCCTGACAATGTAATTAGTACTATTATTAATTAATTCTACATATGGGGGTCAGCAGGAAAACAATTGTATAGCTGCATGCCTTACAAATTTGAATCTTGAACCCGAAATTTCTCTTTCTTGACCAAAGGAATTTTTCTTTCTTCATATTTGCAATTCACCAAAGGAAGCTTTTTATTTCCCCATAAAAAGTTTTAAATACCAGAACAGTACACCTCGGTGCTTTTTGCCTGTGACCTTTTTACATTATTTGGCGTATCAAATTTGAATTACAAAATACATACCCCATAAGGCTGCTGGTTTACCAATTCCCCTTGAATTTGGTGATGGAGAGGGGGAGCCTTTCATATCAGAATGTCTACCAATGTCTACCATACTATGGGCAGTTTTAGAAGTTCATTTCTTTGGAATACAAGTCCCCGTACCTCCCTTCCCACAGTGACACCACAAAGTTATCAAACAAGAATGATTTCCCCCTCATTAAATATGTTCACTTTCCTTAATGAAAACTTTCAGGGTCAAATACCTATAATACCAAATACTAGAAATGATATTCGTGTTGATTAAATAGTTACAGACGCATAGTTTTCTATGTCTCTGATAGTCTGTGACCACAGAATGTTATTACCTTACTCCCCCAAAAAGAGTAATAATGTTTAATACCTTGGCTTTGAGTTGTTGTAATTGGGATAGTGTTGAGATTACTGGCTATTCAAATATTGTTTAAACCAAACTACCAGCTGTTGGAGTCACACAACAGGCCCTCTTCCTGGCCAGCTGTGCCTTATAAAGCTAGTTGTTGCCTTTCCCCAACACAGTTTTATTTTATCAGCAAGCTGTGGTTGGTTGTTTCTCCACCATCCAAAATACCTGGCCACATTGGAATTTATTTATTGTAGCTTCTCGATGAGGTTTTACATATGTTCTAATCAAAAACGTGGGTTCCAGCAGCTTCCTCTCTTTCTTCATGTGGGGGCACGAAAGGGCAGTGTGTATAATAAAGTTGGGTGAGTGCTACCATTAGAAGTTTCTTATGAGGAATGCAGTCATTTGAACTACATTGCTGGTGTCGGCTCACAAAGATAACCTTTTAAACTGGTTCATAAGATACTGTGTCTTATTTTCCCATCTTCAATACAATCTTGTGTTTGACCCCCTTATAAAGCGACTCCCATCCATATGGATGCCAGAATGTAGCAAAAGGAAATGGTTCAGTGATTTAAATTCTTTACCACTGAAAGCTTTTAGCTCTTTGACGTTGAAAACTAAGTTGAATCTAGTACAGACTGCTCAGAAACTAACAAATCAGTGTGCCATTCACCAATGAAACACACAGGCCAATTTCAATCTATCCCACCTTCAAACTATTCAGAGAGCATCCTGTTTGAAAGAAAACCAACCCATCTTCTCTTTATGGACTTCAGGCTGCCATTCAATTAATGAAAAGAAGTGACAACAGAAGTTAATAACTATTCCTGATCATTGAAGCAATCTATAGAGGTGGCTGGGAGGCAAAAGCATGGGGAGACATTGAACTTGATGGGTGGAGCCCTATAAATATCCTCTGAGCTTCTTTACTATCCCCTGTTCTACGAGGCAGGGCCGGGGCATCTGCTCCCAAACTGTTCCCATCCTGTTCAGAAACTGACCTGAATATATATTGGGCTTAATGACCAAATGTTTAAAAATTCATTGCACAAGAACAGCTGAAAGCAGTTGATTGGTTTGAACTTTATTGTATGCACCTTGCTTCCCAGACCCGCAGTAAAGGGGAGGTCAGCTGGTAAACATTTGGGCATTTAAAAAATAAGAGGCCTGAGATTTCCCAGTACCCCTGTCTGTTTTCTTCACCCAGAGCATTAGACCCTACCAAGTTCTTTGTGCCAAGCTAGCCCTTTGTTTGGCTTTGTCTGCCTCTCTTGATACAGAAGGCTCAGATCAGTCTAAAGAAGTTTCCGGTTTGCCTCAGACAGACCCTGCCTCGAGAAGTTAGTTTCTGGAAAGTTCATCCTCAAGGACTGGGAGAGTCTTTTCAGTTGAAGGACACAGGTATTTTTGTGTTTGTGTCAAGTACCGTTTCAGACTTTCAGGGTAAACTCCGTGTGTAAGGCAAGCACCAACGAACGACAGCAGGCTCCGTGGGTCACTCCTGAAGTCACATTCCCAGATCACAGCCTAGCCTTCCCTTGGAAAATACTTCTGGGAAAAGAGATTATTTGTTGAAATAAGGGTTGCTTAGGAGGAGGAAATGGGCTAATTAATTCCAACTCCAGCTTGCAGTGAGCCTTTTAAGTAAATAAATAAAGTCGATCCCAATTCTAAAGACACCAGGATAATTTTAAAATACATAATTCTTTATACCTTTTGTTAACACAAACCAAACTTTTTTGTGTATGTATATGTGTTCATGTGTGTGTTTTCATATATGTGTTGGGCGAGTACACATGCACTTGTATGCATGTGCATGGTGGGCCAAGGTTGTTGCCATGTGTCTTTTTCAATTGTTTCCTATCTTCTGTGTTGAGGCAAGGTCTCTCACTGTACTTGAGACTTGCTTTTTGGGTGAGTCTGGAAATCCAGCTTGCTCTGGGGATTTCTTGTTTTCACTGGCCCACCTGGTACTTGTCTGCATGTTGGGGGTCTGTTCTCTAATCCTCACCCTGGCATGGCAATCAGTTTACCTACTGACCCGTCTCCCTGAACCTCTTCTTTTCTTTCTTATCTACTGATGCCAAGTCTGTGTTTCTCTAGTAGATATGCAGTGGTGATCAGTCTGATTCTAGTTATTAAGTATTGAGGTGTGTGTGTGTATGTGTATGTGTGTAAAAAGAAAATAATCACATTGAGGCATTTGTTAATGGAGTATGTTGGTCACTGGCGATACAGGGAGGAACGAGGACTAGCAGAAGAGATGGTGTTCTTTTTCTTCCTGCAGCTTTGAGCTATTTTCTCCTGTGACCTCATGGCACGCATTGCTATTTGCATCCCTGCCATTATTTCTATTATAAAAAAATGAGTCCTTTTGCTTTCTTTGGGGGCCCTTGGAGTATGAGTATCAGTGTTTAACTAGCGCTCCTCTTTAACTGATTTATTCCTTTCTTCTTTATAATCTTCCCCTTCTCAGTGTGTGGCCCTTTGTCATTAGAGTGATAATCATAATAATAGCAGGATGTAATTTCCCATAATGCTAAGTAGCTTGTGTGCATACACACCCAGTTTATTCTGAGATTCCTTTACTGCTCTAACTTCTTTCTTCTAGTATTTAAGTACAGCGGGTGTTTATCTTCATCAAAAAAATATTGGTGCCCAAGGCACTGAGAACACGGGGCTGACCCTAGGTGCCTTAGATTTACACAGGGCAGCTGCAAAGAGATACTACTTTTCCCCTAAGATTTTTGTGGACTTGTAGAGATTTTTGTCTCTAACACTGTAGGGTTACATTTCATTTCTTTAGATGGTTTAAGTAGCAGAAACTTTACTTTTGCTTTCTTAAAATTTCCTCAGATGTGTTTGCAAGGACAGGTCAACCAAAATGTACCAAGCTGAACTACCGATTGCTACCTTGATTTAATTAAGGTGCTTTGCTTCAAAAGTGTAATTGAGGGGATTTCTCATTTTGCAGTCATTCCATAGAAAGAATAGATGGTGATTTTGTAATAAGTACTGTGATTTTTTTTTCACATTTCCTGAAGAACTTCATCAACCTCAGAACATGGGCATTTCTCCTCACGATGCCTTTAGCATTGTAGACAGAATATAGGAGAATAGGGACGTTAGAGCCCTTAAAATGGGCTGTTAGTGCAATTATATCTTGTAAATCATGTTTTTGGTTTTTAAAAGTGCTTCGGACTATCTTTATTTCATTAGGAATTGCATTCTGAATTATTGAGATTAAAAATGCGCCTATCATGTATTACTTACTCACAAGAATCCATCAGAAATAATACAATGTCAGTATAACAAAATAGAAATATTTTAAATGCCCCCAAAGGTAAAGAAACAATGGCAAAACCTGTTTCTTTATAGCGCATCTCACTGAAATCACCCCACTAACCTGCTGACAGTACTTCACCAAAAATCTGTTCCTATTTTATAGACAGAGATAAGTTCAGTGGCACATGAACTGCTTCAAATTGCATGACTGATGGGTGATTCTATCCGGGCTATAATTTGGGTTATGCACTTCCAAACCCAGGGCCATATTTTCCTTCTTTTGAATCATGTTTAGTTTCTTGACAACTCTAACTGCAAGTGAACACTTAAATGTATTGACAAAAATGTAGCTTTCACAGTGTCTAAACTAATCAGAAAAATGATCCCAGGTAGTTTCAAATCTGCCAGCATTAGCCCACTTAAATGTACAATGTCCAACTTTCCTTTCTGAAATTTGAAAGGTTTGAAAGGCTGTCACATGGTATAGAACTAAGGTGGTAGGGTGGGTCACATATCAGGTGGCTCTGATAAGTTGCCTTGTCACAGCCTCAGTTCCCCATCCTTCAATGCTAGTAATAACCTGTTCAAGGTGTAACTGTGAGTATTAAATAAGACAGTGTTCATGGAGAGCTCAGCGAGGTCTACCATGCAGGAAACTCAGTCAACTCCTCACCACCTGCTATGGTGACTGCTGATAACCTGCTTATGCGACCATTAAACTTCAGCACTTTAAAACTCAGAATGTCTATGAAAGCTGAAAACCACCACTTAAGAAGGACAACACTAAAGAGAATTCAGACCACATAAAAACTAAAATAGGTGTGCTTCAGTCCCTCTAATGTACTCATGTGCTTACTCCAGCACACTAGGTATCAGTATGTAAAGAAAAAAAGAATTAGGCTATTTTCCATGAACTGGAAGCCAAAAAGCAATGATGATGTAGCACAAAAATAATCTGGAAACTTAATGCAAGCTTAATAGTAGTAAGCCAAGCTTTCAAAGGGGTGAATGGACAGTTCATAAAAATAAGAGCTGAACAGTCTGCAGACCAGAAGTCTTCTTGGTCAGGAGTATTCAGAAGGTATTCAGAAGTTCTAAACAACAGTAATGATGAGGTACTACATTGCCTAATAGATTATGAAGGGAAATTATTAAAAGTGATATTGCCAATTACTTGTAAAGATTCGCAGAAAAAAAAATCAGTCTAATATATGCCAAGTAGAAATAAAATACTCATGACATCCACGAAAAATAAATTGTGTACATAGTTCATATCCGTTTCTAGTAATCTATCCCTTGGACATAAAGCGATCAGTATGCAATCTGTGTGTGTGGACATATACATGCAGAGCTATTCACAGAAACAGAAAGCTAGACTCAGTAAATGGCTCCATATGTATAGTGCACCCACTTTATATGATACGCCCATTAAAAACAATAGGCTCATACTCTGCCACTAGACTAGGGAATATTTTCAAGGGTGTTATTTATCAAAAAGATATTCAAAGAAAGGTTTAGTAACTGGTGATATTTTAGTAAAGCAAGCAATACATAGGGGTGTGTGGGTATGTGCACATGTGTGTGTCTGTGTAAGTGAGCATTGAGGGGAGTTAAGAAAGTTCATTAGAGTGCAAAAACCTTCAGCATATAGGAGGCCATCAAAGGAATTTTTGAAGTGCACAAAAAAAAGAAAATCCCAACATATAAAATATGACACATCATATTTACTTTAACTGTGGCAGCCATTATAGATATAGAGATATAGACACATAGTGAGTAGAATGAAAGAAAATAATTGACTCTAAACTTATTGCAAGGTAATATACTATAAAGTAAATTGCAGGGCAATGTGTATGACATGTTGCTGGGTTCATTAGAAACAAGTGAAAAGGTAAGACCTGCATGCATGTCACAACGTGGTAAGCTATGTCCTGTAGACCATCTCTACCTGTCTGCCTATTTTTATAAACAAAGATTTATAGGAAAATGGTATACCTATTGTCTATGTGCCATTTGAAGTTACATCTCTTTTTTAATATTTTTGTGATTCGTATTTTTAAATTTTTTGTTTATTTTTATTTTATGTGTATGAGTGTTATGCCTGCATGTGCATAAATGCACCTCTGTCATGCAGTGCCTGAGGAGAACAGAAGTTGGTGTTGGATCCCCTGGAACTAGAGTTATGGATGGTTGTTAGCCACTGTGTGGGTGCTGGGATTCTAACCAGGGTCTTCTGCAAGAATAGCCAGTCTCTTAATTACTGAGCCATCCCTCCAGCCCTTTATTATTTTTATTTTGTGTGTATGAGTGTATTGCCTGCATGTATGTAAGTGCACCCACATCATGCAAGGCCTGCAAAGATTAGAAGAGAGTGTCAGATCCCCTAGTACTGGAGTTACAGAGTTGTTAGCCACCATATGGGTACTTGGAACTGAACCTGAGTCCTCTGCAAGAGTAGCCAATGCTCTTAACTGATGAGCCAATTCTCCAGCCCCATTGTATCTTGCTTTAAGTGCAGGGTCACAAAGTTGCAGCAATACTAGATTAACAGTAAGAATTAAAATATTACCGTCTAGTCCTTTGTAGAAAAAGGTTGGCAAGCCCTTGTATGTGTGTTTATTTATATAAGTAAAAACTGGATGAAGGTGTTTCCATCAATTATGTCGGGGAGCATATTTAGCTTTCATTAGACTTGTTGGTAAATGTATGTAATTTCATAACTTGAACATGTGATGATATAAGAAATAAATAATAGTCCTAGACAACCTATTATGAATTTGGGAGCATATTTACCTGTAGTAAATATTTGGCTGAGTCCAATATGTTATATATTCAAGACACACGTAGATGGACAGTAGGACTCTCTAAGCCACTGCATACCTCCAATGGCAAGGCCATCAAAATGCTACAGTGAATGTAGTGTAATGAGCTGAAAGGCAAATTAGTTCACTGGAGGACCCGGGGAATGCCTCACACACAAGGTAATGTTTGTTGTTGTGTCTCAAAAAAGGAAAAATCGGTGTTTATTAGATACAAAGGGAATGATCTCCACAGAGCTGAACAGCAAGTACAATGGCTCAGCATGAAGCAGGAAGGAGAGAGCAGAGATGATTCACGGGACAAGAACTGAGTACAGCCCAACAGTGTTCAGAGGGGGCTGGGTTATAGCTCAGTGATGGAGCAGGAGCACTTGCTAAGTATCCCCAGGGTCCTAAGTAAACAAAATAAAACAGAAATAGCTGCAGGATGAGGATGAATGTGGTATGAAGGTAATCAGGAGTCAAAGATAGGTTTGGATTTGAAGGTTGGCCTTACATATCGGAAAATGATATCAGTAGCTTTGGACTTTGCTAGAGCAACAATGGGGAGTCAATTCCATATCCTGGGACCTGTATTTCTGCATCCAAATGAAGATTTGTGAAGTTCTCGATAGACATATTAACAAGACAAGCTCCATAAAGCTTTCTCTTGTAAATAAAGTATCCAATAAGCAATAGTGAAGGAAATAATAGCCATTTACTGGCTACTATATAAGGAATTCTTGTGACAATTCTGCATAATAAATCTTTAATTCCCCACATTGATTTCATTGTCACATTTTATAGATAAGAAAACTGACACAGAGACATTGAATAATTTATCCAAAAAAGTCACAGAGCTGGTAAGTCACAGAGCAGGAGTTGCAACTAAAGATTGGCACCAGTCTGTGATTATATTTTCTCATCTCAGGCAAGTTAAGTAATCGCCCTCTAAAGAAACAATTATTAATCTGCCAATTAACCCACCACCATGTGACAGGAAGTGTGCCAAGTATTAGGGATACAGACTTTCAAGGAGCCTAATGGTGGGCTACCAGATGGATTGATTGGAAGTCCCTAACTGGTGTGTGGCATTGAGAAAGTTGATGGCTCTCCATCCAGATTCCAAGGAGAGCATTTTGTTGCAACTGACAGAGGAAACAAAGGTCACACAAAATTTGTGGGTGATTTAGGGGGATTACAAGAACAACAGAAATCAGAGTGGGTAGAGGTTGTCCTGTTTAGAATGGCTGCCTTTGGGAGTCTCAGGGGCATGCCTGTATTTCCATGGGATCTTTTGTCTGAAGGAGGGACTCTATACATGCGTGTCATGTGCCCATATGTGCATCTATGGAGGACAGAGGTCAACATCAGATGTCTTCCTCAATCACTCTCCACATTATATTTTGAGACAAGGTTGTTCACTGAATCTGGAGCTCACCAGTGTGACTAGACTGGCTGGCCAGTGAGCTGAGGGATCCTCCTGTCTCTACCTCCTGAGGCTGAGATTACAGGCATGAGCTGCAACACCTTACTTTTTGCATGTGTGCTAGGGATCCAAACTCAAGTCCTCATGCTTGCTCAGCAAACCCTCTACCTGCTGAGCCTTCTCCCCAGCCCTCCCATGTCATCTTCTATCTGAATCTGTCTCTTCCCCCCTATAGCATGGCTCCAACTGTCCTGAGGGTTCATTAGGTCAATTCAGCATAACTTAAGGTCACCTCTTGCAAATACAGACTTCAGGATTTATTATTGCTGTCTCCCAGCAAATACATGAAATTCACTCTAGTTGAAACCGTCCAAGCATGACAACTCTAATAATGATGTTTTAATAGTGTCTACTGTGTTAAAGGTTCTTTGAAATCTGATATCTGACATGAGCTGATATAAGCAATATCACAGCCCCCATTTTTTTAATAAAACAGTTCCTTAAATGAGGAACTCAGTTGTCCTATACTGATAAAAACCTAATGATTTCTAAAATGACGTTTTACTCCAATATTTATAATTTCATTGTTAGCCAAGATTGCATTGTAGGGTTTTTTTTTAAAGAATATAAGCAATAATGTTCCTCAGCCTAAGTACGTTGAATTCACCTCAGAAAATTTAGGTAACTAATTATCCGAAACTACTGAGGCGGTGAACGTTTGCTTCCTGTATGATTATACTATAATGTGAGGTTTTTCTTTAATGGAACAAAAATAACCCAAATTCTTTACTCAGTATGCTAACTGGCTACTCTAAAGATTGTTGTTAGGTTACTTGCAAATTTTTGTATAATGAGTCTTCTGCTTAACAAGGTTGACATTGTTTGCAGGGATAGCAGATCCATGCTTACATAGTTTTAAATGAAACCAAGACCTAAAGAAGCCCAATAAACAAATGACAATGTTTAGAAAAGAAAGAAGTTTGTTTCCTTCAATGAAGTACAGGGACTTTCACCAACCTGTGTTTATAATTACTGTCTGGTTTAGTTAGTGTGAAAGAATCTACTTACTCCTCACTTATAAATAAACAGAATCGATCTACTTTTCTCTTCTGCAGATGGCCTGTTAGAGTTTATTTTTCTTCTTCTTTCCTTTTTATATTGACTACAGACCTGTTACTTTGTGTCCAATTTATGTTATTTCATTTAAAGCATTCTTGCGGTTGTGGGTTTTGGTTTTTTTTTATCTTCCCCTTAATACTTGGCCTGACTTTTAAAGATGACACCTTTGTCCATTCTTCAAGTCATCCTCCCCCAGACTCCATCAGAACTGGAAATGAATAGATGTGAGTCCATGTTTCATATTTGGATGTCTGGTTGGATACCAGAGGTGGTATTTTTCTTGGCAAGCTTCCGTAGAGAGCTAGTTGCTACTGCCCAGTTAATTATAAAACAACATCAAATGAACACTGTCAGTGTGGAGCTGCAGGAGGACACTGAAGCATGTGCAGGCTGTTGTGTTTTCCGAACAGGTACATATTTTTACAGGAGAAATTAAAACTCGTCTTTTGAGAAGACAAAAGTATACTGTGTAGTTTCATCACAAATTATGCAAACGCATTAACTGTTTTGAAATTTCCCCTTGGAGAGTTTGCTATCAGGAAACACAGTACATTCCTTATGACTATTGTTAGTTAGAGTAGGTATATTCACTTAAACATTCAGTTGGCTTTACAAGTTCTTTTCTTTTCCCCTCAACTTCAAAATTACTTGGGCCAATATAAAGATAGGTCATAAGAAACAAGATCTTGCATTTCATTTCAGAGTGGTAATATTATTTTTAATTCCTGTTAAACAAATGCTTTCTCAAAATTATTTTTCTTCTTGAAATTAACATTGGGCTTCCCTTTTATTACTGAAATCCTTCTTCAGTGTTAAGACAGATTTTTACTAGGGTGTGGGCTTACCTTTTACGAAGATTGCATTAATCCATCATGAAAATTTTAAAACTCAATAAATTCATTTTACCATAAAAGATGTATAAAGCCATAAGCATTTTCCAGATGTGGGTGTAAGTAAAGAAAACTCGTCTGTTCTGAGAGAGGAAAAACTGTTGACATTTCTTTGAAGTGTAATCTCTTTTGTTTATTTGGTTTTTAATAGCTTCCAGCAGTTAGCCACATATTTTTTAAGTGATGTTGCTCACATACTTTTTTTTTGTCATGAGTGGCATTAACCCACTGCCATAAATTTAGAAGTTTAACCTATAAAAGGAGGACACCACCATTGAGACGGGTAATTCAGGAATCGCCAAAAAGTGCAAGGCACTGTGGCCCTTAGCAACTGCCCTAAAATAGAAACCATGGAAGGCAGAGGTTAGAGAGTCAAGAGGCTGCAGTTTAATCTGTTTATTTATAAAGGGCAATCTTTAGATGGTGCATATTTAAGTAGCAAGAACAATTCATTCTTCCTCTATTGCAGCCATTTGATGATTCAATCTTAGTGGATGAGGGGGGGAAAAAAGGAATTTTTTTCAGATTTCTATTGTGTAAATTACCTGTGTGGCACAGCCTGGTATTCACACGCACACACAGAGATGTACTATAAATGAGAGGGAAAATTTAGAGCGATAAAAAAATCATTAAAATTGACTGAGTGGCTGAGAAGTCTTTGACACTGAAAAATGGAAACTATTTGGAAAGTAAGTGAAAACTTAAAAAATATATGTACAAGCTTTTGACATTTCCTAATGATTTATATAGCAGGCCGTTTAAGAATTAATTTGATATCAGATGTGATGCCAGTTATAACCAACTGCACAAAGGAGAGTGCATTCAAGGTTGAGGAATTTTTTTTATATATAAATTAAGTTTGAGAACCATTCCTCATTCTGTCCAATCAATGTTTTTTAAATATTACTTACAATAATGTGATTCTCTGAAGCTTAATAAGGCAGTTTTCATAGACGGAAGGATATTCAGCTTAGGTATGTTTCTATCTGAAAATAAAAAAATTCTGATGTGTACTTATAAGTATGCTAGATTTAAACATTTCATTTCTCTTTGGTTACAGTTGATTTTTACATCCAAGCTGGAAAAACAGTCCTGAGATCTTAATAAAATGCAACTAAAGTGTTACTATGGTTATTAATATAAATAAATAAAAGTCATGTCCTATAATCTTGCAAAAAAATTCCTCAGCAAAAAACAACTTGCTTTATGTTTTCAAGACAGTTCTGAGCAATGTGCTGGATGCAAAAGAAATAAAATTATTTTGAGGGATGCTCCTTGACCAAGAACTCAAGCTATGTATTAAGATTTGCTCTGTGTTTTTCATGTGTTTTCCATCAAGGAAGTCTGTGGTTACCTTCCTGATTCTACTGGACTGGAAAAACATAGCTAATATGTTGAGATCTGGGGAAAGCTTTGATGCAGGGACTTTGCAAATAAACCTCCAGATGCCATCTGGTTTACATTCATCTCTCAATTTATTTCCTATAAATGTCTATTGAATATTCCATTGAACCAACACATGTGAAACTAGAGCTGAAAAAGAGAGCGGAATATAGAATACTTTGCGGCAGCAAGTCATTATCATATTTCTTTCCCAATATTGCTACCAGCCTTAAACTCATGGTAAATTACTTAGATGCCAGAGTTCTCAGACTTAGAGCAAAAATGAAGAAGAAAGTATTTTATGTTATCAAAACAAACAAGCCGTTTTCACATTCTGGGTAAAGTAGCCCTCACTCTGGAGCAGGGATATTTGTGGCACCACTGAGTGGCGTGTTTAAGTTGCTGACATCTAAAGAATCAAGCTTGTGATGCAGAAATAAATGTTATCAGCATGAAGCAAAGGAGAAACAAACATTATGGAAAGCGTTTTACATGACTCTGTTTAGGGACTGATAGATTCTGTATCGTTCGCTTAGGGGTCTGTTCTGTTTTGGAATCCAAGTAACTCTGGCTCCTATTGGTGTATCAAAAACACAAGCCCTTGGAGTAATTCCACAAACTGTGTTTATTAAATGCCTCACCTTTCTAAAATGAACCATACCTGTCCCTGTCAGAGTCTATTTCCAAAGGTTGTTCTCATGAATAACAAGAGTAGAATGTGTTTACAAACTTAAAGAATCATTTCCCACCCCCAAATTTGCTTTGCACATCATTATTTTATGATACAAACAGTGGTGAGAAATCTTTTCCTTTCAGTTTGCTTATTGTATGTGTATGTGCGTGCATACATCACAGCACACACATGCATACCACAATGCATGTGTTGAAGTCAGAGGACAACTTGTGCAAGTTGCTTCTCTTCCACCATGTAGGTTCCGGGGATTCACTTATTCTGAACCATAAAAGATGCTTGAGATACTGACATGTACTTTACTACCTATTATTGTAATCATTCTTTAAAAATAGACACAAATTCTCCTAACTTTCAAAATTTTGGTTTTAAAGTTTCATTTTAAAAAGTCGTTAGATGATGGAAGAGAAGGATGGGACAGGTGAGAGACTGCAGTTTCTATAAACAAATAATTCATTTCTAATTAAGGTACATGCCTGACCACAACATCCTTCAACAACTGAAGAGTTCCATTAGTCACCAAGAAGCAAATTCCATATGCTTCCAGAACAGCCAGCCAACACGTGATCAGCATGTTCACCATTTTCTAACATCACAAAGGAAAAAGTTTCGCTTTTCAGAATGCCAGTTAAAGTTCCTTGTGAGCTTTCTATCCTGATGGAATTTTCTTTTGTTCTATGTTAGTTTGTTTACTGCACTAAAAATGGTTATTAAATTTATCTCGGGGCTACAGGTGAGGGAGAGAAATAAATTAAGAAAATAAAATACAAATATATTATGAATTCTTTATCTTATCCTGTTCTTGAATCAAGAAAATTTCAAGATCAGTGACGAGAATGCCCCTTACAAATTTGCCTCATTTTGGCTTACCCTAAAAGTCCAGTCATCACATTATTAAAATTGTTGTTTGTGGGCCCAGGAGATGGATGTGTTTGTAAAGTACTTGCCTTGGAAGCAAGAAGACCTGAGTTGAATCCCAGCCATCAGGAGGCAGAGAAAGGTGGATCCCTAAAGCTTACTTTCTACTCGCTAGCCAACCTAGCAGAATTGAAAGTTTGACATAAAAAGGAGAGACCCTGTCTCTAAAACACAAGGTGAATGACGTCATGAGGAATCACACCTGAGGGTGACCTCTGGCCTCCTCAGGTATTTGCACACATGTGTACATGTGCATATGCAGCCACACCTACACATGTACACACACACACACACACACACACACACACACACACACTGCTATTTGTGATCCCCATATCCCTGAGGGGTGACCTGCACCAAACATGCATCTTAAATGATTAAAATGAACAATCTGTACACATCCCACCCTCAGGATTCATTTCAATCACAACTGATTTGCTCATCCAGTATAAGAAATAACATACTTAGTATTTCTGCTCCCTGGGCTGTGGAGGGTTCCTGAGACTATTAAACAGTGTCAACTAATTTCAAAAACAAAGAATTTGCTGCTTGCTTGTTTCTCTGGTCTCCAGCTCAAGAGAGGATTCCAATCTCTGTTCTGTCAGGGATATGTGTTTTCAATTAATGATCATAGTGCTAATCCTGTCCCCCAGGGCCCTCATCCCTGCAAGCTGGTACTGCACTATCCAGCCTTTGCCAACTCCTCCTGTGATACCCTGCAGACAAGCCCCAGATCTGAGCTCATCAATTTGGCACTCCAGTTAACTGACCTGAGATGAGAATACCATTGCCAATCCAGATAAATTGCTGTGGAAACAAAAATCACCCTGAGATACTAACGCTCAGGGTTGGCTTTTCAGCAACAAGCACATTTCAAATTATTATGTTCTAGGACTGACAGATATATCAACCTGAGAAGGGTGGGAACAGTCTCAAACTGATTAGGGCTCCCTGATCATCGACCATGGTGGTATGCACTTTTTAAAGAGTAATCTGGTGTTCAAGTGTGCATCTGTTAGATGGAAATATTAGACTCCATCCTTAGACTAGAAACTTCTCTTAAATAACTTATTTTCTAATAGCAGACTTTGATAAACCCGATGTTTCAGGAGGATATATGTAATGAGTGAAGGCATTAAAGATGAAAAGACATGAGCTGGATATCTAAAGACTTGGGACCAGCCCATGTTATAGGAAGGTGGTGGAACTTTTAGGAGCTGGAATTTGTTTCAAGGACGTTAGGTCATTGTGAGGTGTGCTCCTGAATGGGCTGTTCCTGGCTCCTCCCTGTTTCTCTCTTTGTTCCCTGACTGCCGTGATGTGAACAGCTTGGTCTGCCCTGTGCTCTCCACCATGATGTTCTGCCCTGCAGCAGGCCCAAAGCAACAGAGTCAAGCTACCACAGACTGAAAACTCTGGAACACTGAGCCAAAATAAACCTTTCCTCCTTTAAGATGGTTTATTTCAAAAATTTGGCATAGCAACAGATTGCTGATCCACTCATAAGTAAAAGTAGTTTACACTGAAAATCTATGTGTTCTAGGTCTAAGAATAGAGAAAATTCCGGAAGCTTTATAGTAAGGATTAATTTCTCCTACATTCTTTCTGGCTATAGGATTGTTGCCTCAGAGAAAATCTCTAAAATAGAAACCACAAGCTGGAAAGTGAAAAGAAATCCTTGGGTTAGGGGGGTTGCCCAGTCTTACTGTAGAAAAGTGAGGCCCTGAGTTCAGATCCCCAGCACCCACAATAAAGCTGGAAGTACTAATACACATCTGTAATCTGGATGCTTCTAGGACAAAATGGGAAGCAGAGACAGGAGAATCCTGGGAGTTCGAGAGCCAGCTAGCCGCAAGCAACAAGAGACCTTGCCTCAACCATGATAGAAGGTAAAGACTAACACTCAAGGTTTCCTCTGATGGCAACACATGCACTATGACCAGTGGGCACCCAACTCACAAAAATGTACCTGATGGACGCACACAGACATCATTCATATACACACCACACACAGCAAGCCTCCTTGTAGGAGACACAGTAAACGGTGACATTAGGTGGAGAAAGCTGTCCTGGTCCTGTCTTATGTATAGCTATATGTTTGCCTGGATCCTTTGGTATCTTTGAGGGCCACTTTCTTGTTTGTGCTACAAGATTGAATCCTAAGTGTCCCCTTAATTCTATAACCTTCAGTGTGAAAGTACATTTTTTCAGAACGTCTACATATAACCTGACTAGAAAGAGGAAAAAGACTTGTGCCCATATCATTCTTACCCTTATCTTTCCACAGGATGTGACACACCACAGACACACTTTTGCTGTTTAGCAATACCTAAAGTTAGTATCATTGTTCAAAGATTGCACTGGGTACCTGAGAATTCATAATCACAATACAGTTCACAAAAGTCACAGAAGACTCAGTTTTATAACCAGATTCCCTCTTGCTAATAACGATTTTTCAATATTTTATTTTATGTGTATTTGTGTATTACCTGCATATATGCAAGTGTACTTGTGTTGTACAATGCCTGTGGAGGTCAGAAAAGGGTGTCAGATCTCCTGAAACTGGAGTTACGGATGATTGTTAGCTGTCATGTGGGACCTGGGAATAGAACCCGTGTCCTCTGTAAGAGTAGCCAATGCTCTTAACTTCTGAGCTATCTCTCCAGACCTGGATGAGTATTGCCAATAGAATAGGGCTAAATGGGCCTGTGAGTTAGGAATGTTCATCTACTTCAATGTTTTTATGGGTTGATGGCTCCCTCGCCGCTTTTAAATATTAAATAATAAAATAGTCTTTAAGAAAACCTTATTTTCATCAACTGAGAATTGCAAAGCCAAGTATATATAGGGCCCATGTCTTTCAGCCAGGCAAGATTAGCTTTGTTGGACAAAAGACCTTCCAAATATCACATTTGCTCAAATATACATTTTTAGGCTTCGTACACCCATCCCTACAGTGAAAGCATCAGAGGCAAAGGTAGATTCTTTAAATGAAGAAACTTTTTCCATGTGTAGGCTCATGCTCTGCCTCATCTACCCTTCCTCCCGATTCTCTACTGGTAGACACCATTTTCCTGTGTTGACTCAAATAATGTGTGGAAGATTACATGACTAGAATTTACTAGACAAGTGAGTAAAAACTGCTTTCATTTACATGGTTAACATTTAATTAACATTGTTAATTAACATTGATTTAAAAAAAATTTTCCCAGGTATAATGTAACACTTAACATTGACCTGAACTTTTGAAATAAGAAGCTAGGTGTTCAGAAAGCCCAGGGAAATGGATGATTGATAACATGTATTATGATCTGGCTCCATGTGATTGAGACGGAAGCCATGAACTAATGTGCATCATACCATAGAAAACCCTAATGATGGTTAATGTTAGCTAATTAAGATGAACATTGAATGAAGCCAGCTTGGCTTATGGGGTATTAATATCCTATTAGAGTCTAGCAAAATATTATTTTAACCAAAGCCATATATAGTGAATCATCATAGATTCTTACTAAGAAATACATTTGGAACCAAACTAGACATTGAAATCATATTCCAATCATGGTTGCCAATAGAGATAATATTGACCATGTTCTAAAAGTTAATGTTATACCATGTGGGCTTTTGTTTCATTTTGTTTTAATAAACCTTAAACATTAAGGTGTGTCATAATTGTACGATATCACTTAAATAATAAATACTTACCACCCTCATTTTTTTTGAAATATCAAATATATGTTTCTTGTGCAACATATAAGTGCATTTGGATAACTCAAAACAGACATTTCGGGTGACTACCAAAGGCATCTGCTTTCTACCTCCAGACTAATGTTCGTTCGCCGTCTTTATTCTCAGTAGAATATCCATTAAGTGTGTTTAAATGGATATACATGAGTGCTTTGGGCAAGGCATTTTGCTTCTCTGGAACATAGTGTCTTTGGCCGCCAGGTGAATGGATTCTAACAATGTCAAGTGAATATAAGTCTTAAAATACTTATTTCCAATAGATTTAGTCATTTATTCCAAATCAGGATGATTGCTTAAATCATGCTAGTAGACTGACTACTAAATATGGCACTACCTAATGAAAGAGAGAGACTTTTGTACAAATGTATTTTGTTGTTGTTTTTGTTTGACATAGCCACACTACATAGACCAGCCTGGCCTAGAACTCAGTAGGTGACCCAGTCTGACCTCCACCTCACAATGCTGCTTCTGTCTCCCTAGGGCTAGGCTAATGGGTGTATGCCACTACATCAGGTTGAGGAATATTGTAATAAACACAATTTGGTTTGTTGACAGGATATAGGTTCCACTAATGGAGCTTGTCACATCATGACTTGTGCTAGTCATGTACTTATCACTAAATCAAGCTACAAGCTGCACCTGTTTGGAGCATAAAGTCTTTACTATCAGTATGCTAGCTGTTGGTCTGATGTGTCATTTCCAGTCCCTCCCAGTGTAGATGGTGAGAACTGGCATCTCTGAGGAGCAAGGCTGGCAGGCCTCAATCACTGTACCAGGACTACTCTGTGCAAGTTTCAAAACCCAGTAATATTATATCTCAAGATGCCTTATAAAGTTGCATCATCTGGTTACTCAGTATATTAGAACAGTTGTTGCAATAAAATCAATCCGAAATATGCAATAAAATCCAGTATGTGGACAGAATGTGAAGAAAAGAGACCTGTAGCTCCTGCCAGACCCCCTAAGCCTTCTTCTTCATGGCATTAAGCTTTGTGGTGGCAGAGAATAGGAAAGTGTATCCTTTGCTACATCCAATGTGGGCGTTCTCTCTCTCTCTCTCTCTCTCTCTCTCTCTCTCTCTCTCTCTCTCTCTCAACACACACACACACACACACCATCTATCTTTTTGTCTCATCATGTTCCAGATCCAGTGCTTAGTACAACATCCTCACAGGAAGAAGTCAATTATATGCTGAATAAATAAATACACTTTTGCATGTGAGGTAATCATTGGTCCCATTTGATTCTCAGTATCCTGGATAAACAAGAAATGTTCACTGTGTTGAAATGAAATGCTTTTAATGGTACCGTTAATATACACAGAAACCTGTTGGTATGCAGACCTCTTCCATGAGAAAGAGCGTCTATTATCTATACAAAAAGTTCTTCTGAAAAAATATACCACCAACATTTCTCATCTTTAAGTGCTACTATCAAATTGTGAAGGCACTCTTCCCTTGGATGCAGGATGGAACTGAAAGGTTGTAAAAGGCAGAAGTAGTATTTACTGAACATGACAAGGCCATTGTATACATTGCACACAATGGCTGTGACTCATTGCACAAGACCTGCACAAACTCAGGCCAGCCAAAATCCCAGCACAGATGGGGAGGGGTGCATGAAGTCACTCCCTCGCTGAAGAACTATTGGCAGTTGATGGGGGAAGAGAATCAGTTCTCTTCAGAATTGCAGCTGCTGCACTAAGAGGCTGCCCATGCTCTGGTAGACAGCCCCACACCCATGAACATACAGGCTACACCAAGTGAATTCAGTGAGTTTATAAAAAGAACATAGGAGCAGGGCATGGTATCCCAATACTTGGGAGGCAGAGGCAAGCAGATCTCTGTGAGTTTAAGGCCAGCCTGGTTTGCATAACGAGTTCAGGCTAGCTGAGGCTACAGGGAGACCCTGTCTCAAAAAGACAATTAGTTAATTAATTAATTAAAATAAAGAGCACAAGAAGTTGGGAGGGAAAATTGGGGATGGCAAGACCAAGGAAGGAACTGGAGGCCAGGGAAGGAAGGGTATATTTGATAAAGCACGTTATATGGATATGTAATATTCTCAATAAAAGAATTTTTTAAGTTGTGAGTGGAGAAAAGAACTGAAATGAGGGGAGCGGGGGAGGGTTACTGGCCTACAGTGCATGAAGCCCTGAGCTCGATCCCAGCACCACGGAAGACCTGGTGCGATGGTACCCACCTATAATCCTAGTACTTGGGAGGTAGAGACAGGAGGATCAGGAACTCAAGGTCATCCTTGGCTATACAATAATTTGAAGCAAACCTGTTCTTCATGAGATCATATCGCAAAAAGTAAGAACTAGGGGCTGGAGAGATAGGTCAGTGACCAAGAGTACTGGCTACTCTTTCAAAGGACCCAGGTTCAGTTCCCAGCACTGATATGGCAGTTAATAACCCTAACAGCTCCAGTTCCAGGGAATATGATAGCCTCTTCCGGCCAGCATGGGCATCATACATGGGGACCCGACATACATGTAGGCAAAACACTCATACACTCATTATAAAATAAATAATGAATAACTAGAATGAATATGCAGCTATGTTCTGCAGAAGCTTTAACCACACTGAGTAGAACTTGCTGCCCTTCATAGAGAGGGAGTCGTACTACCTGGTCAGTGTGGTTGCATGATATAAGGGCTGGGGAAGGACCGGCTGGGACAGACGAGTCGTTTTTGTTTGTTGTTATTGTTTCACTATAGGTGAGAGTTCTTGAATCCTGAGCCAAATTCAGCCCAAAGATGTGTTTTATTTGATCCACACAATATTTGAATTTTAAGTTAATTGCTATGAATTAAAAGTAAAGATTTCTCAAAATGGAAGCTTTTGACTCAAATTCAAAAGAATGAACAGCAATGAAGTCACCTTCTTATTGGGTCTGGAGCTTGCCAAGTAGGCTAGGCTGGCTGGCCATCAGGACCCGGTGACTTCTCTGTCTCTGCCTCCCCAGTGCTGGGGTGACAAGCTTGAACCTCCAGGTCTGGGTTTTTGCTTTACATGGATTCTGGGGACCTGATGCAGGATCTCATATCTGTGTGGCAAACACTTTGCCAGTTGCACTTCTGACCTGAAAAATGTTAAGGTGAACAAAGAAACTCTGAATAATTATTTCTCACAGAGTTAACAAAGCAATATGTGCAGTATTCAATGTTCAAATATATACAAATTATGTCTTTGATACTTATGTACCCATGAAACTTACTATAGAAATGTATGTTTTGTTATTTCTATGCTTTCCTAGCCTACTTTAATAGTTCTATACATTTTTAATATATTTCTGTATTAATTTTTTCATAAACATAAAAAAGACTGGAAAGATACACTCCAGCATGTTTACAATGACCATTTCTGCAGGTTAAAATACCAAGTGGCTTTCATTTTTGTTGCTTCTCTGTCTAGTCCACACTGTCCATGGTGAACAAAGAGTTATTGTCTTCTTCATAGAAAGGAACCTTTCTGCTTGGATTTCTACGTACCTTTAGAAATCTTGTTCATTTCTGCCATTTTTCTGACTCCTTTGTGAGGACTCTGCCCCACATCTCTTTGTAGAAACTGTCCGTGTTTACTTGCCAGGAGCACCCAGCACTGTGTGTTTGTTTTTCTGGTATGTGTACACAGTGGTCTCTCCACTGCTAACAACCTGAGGTGGTTCATGCTGGAGTGACTGACAGTGAATCAAAATTAAAAACACCAGTTGGCATTAAAGGTCACTGCCTTATTAGAATTATTCATTCAAATACAATTAACTTACCCCCGCTCTGGGGGAATGCAGGAGTTTACGCCAGGGGGAAGGGACAGCTAAGGGGTCTCCATTTACAGACTGTCTCCCATTTGAATTTTTTCCCCCCAACAACTTCATAGATGTGACAGGCAGCTGGGAACAAAGAAAGAAGCAAAGGGCGGTGTTTCCTTTGACAGACACCAGCATGTCCTGGACACAAAATAAGATTTGGGACAAATGCTTTCTTGAAAAACATTGCTCAGATAGAGATTCATACAACAGAATGTCAAAGGTTGTAGCTACCTCTGCTACCCAAGTGGGATAGAAGCTCCTGGAAGGACGGTGGCTAGCTTCTACCTACCAAGCAATCCTGTCATTGTTGGGCCATGGCTGACTTTGAAAATCTGACAGCTGTGGATATTGCTTCACTATAGGTGAGAGTTCTGCCAGAGGAGTTGCCGCTATGCCAGACTGAAAGAACTTTCTCTTCATTCTTTATTCATTCTGCAATTAGCTTTGGTGTCAGACAACCTTGGTGTCAAACCTTAATGTGACCCTGAGCAGGTTACTCAACCTTTCAAACACTAGGGTTTTTTTTCTGAAGGAGGGATGGAAGCAATACCCAGCCATTGATGGTTTTCAAGATTAAATTAGAGACAATTTGTAACATCCTTGGTGGCATATTTCAAGTGTGGGGAAGTTTTGATTATTAGTTGCTATGATTGTTTTTTTTAATCTATGTTCTGATAATTTTGCTAAAAGTTCTGAAGAAAAGATGTCTTAACAAGAATGCATGATTCACGTCTTCAAGGATTTAGAATCTTCTTGAGGGTAGCTCCAAGAAAGGCAATGTGGGATGCTATGAGATCAACAGAAACACAGATTTGTAATAGAGCAGAGCTGGAGGTGGGTGAGAACACAGAGGAACTATAAATGGCCACGAGTGTCCTTTGTGGTGCAATGGAACTATTCTAAAATGGAACTGTGATGCTGATGGCACCTTTGGTGAATTTATTAAAACTATGGAACTGTACATTGTAGATTGATGGACTTCCTAACGTAAACAAGGCCTTAGTGAATGCACTGAGGAGGAGGAGGGTCCTGCTGAGGGTACTGCCCAGAGGAAGACTGGCCTGTGGAACAGGGAGTCAGTGTCAAGCTGAGTTCTGAACACTAGGATGGATGATGACACAGTCTGAGTCCATCAGGCCAGCAGGACCAATTAATTTCATGAAATATGAATGAGTGTGCAAAATAGCATCTTCTTTCTATACAATGCTGAACATCTAATCTGTGCGTATCCTGTTTACACTTCCAACACCATCAAATGGTACCCTTGATCCACGAGTAAGAAAAGATCAGTATTTGAAGGCTGCCCTCTCCTTTAGTGTCACTGGCATGCAGCTTCGACATCTGCTAGTCCAGTTCTCTCCGAGTAAAGATGTGGACTGAGAGACGAGAGCTATAACTGTAAGGTGGTTTACTTCATTTCATAAAAACAACTTTAAAATTCAAGGAAGCCGAAGTAAATAAAAAATCCAGGCCCCATCCATCAGAGCCCATGACTTCCTCTGTGGGCACACATGGGGCAGGCGTAGGTTTTGCAACTTAATTTCTCAAAACAGTCCTCAAACTCAAGTGATTGTTTTGTTGCATAGTAATTTTAGCTCCTAAAATCCAGGTAGGCTCATTAAATTCTTAGTAGGTTAGAAGGAATTATAACCTGCAAAACAAAGAAATGATTGTTGAATTTGTATGCCATTCACCCAGGAGAATCAAAGAAAATACCAACATAAGGACTAGAGAGATGGCTCAGTAGGTAAAGTGCCTGTTTTGTAAGCATGAGGACCTGAGTTCAGATCCTTAACATCCATACAAAAAAGGCAGGAGTGGTGTAGTGCCCATATCACCCCAGAGCTGACATGGAGTGAGACAGACAGATCCTGAGAGCTCACCACAGCCAGCTAGCTGAAATGGTGATTTCAGGTCCAGTGATAGACACTGTATCAATGAAGAAGATGGAGGGTGATAGAGGACGATATCTGGATATCGTCCTCTGGCCTCCATGCACACACATGTGGGTGAACACATCTGCATACACACATGCACATACACATACCACATTTTGGTTTTGGTCGTTTTGAGACAGGGTCTCCCTGTAGCTCCAGCTGGCCTGAAACTCTGTAGATCAGGCTGGCCTTGAACTCACAGAGATCCACCTGCCTCTGCTTCCTGAGTACTGGGATTAAAGGCATGCCCCAACATGCTCAGCTATAACCACCATATTTAAAAAGAAAGAAAAGATGACACAGAAATTCACAACCGGTCAAAGTACAAAGCAGTGACTGTAGAGTGCTCAGCCACAAATGTGACATCATATCATACTCCCTCCCCAAGGCTCAGAGACAATCAAGAAAGAGGGGGAAGAAATATTGTAGGAACCAGAGGTTGGAGAGAACTGGAGCAAAGCGGTGTCTTCTGAACATGACAGGACTGCTGTACTCATGAACTCACAGCTGCTGTGGTTGCCTGCACAAGATCTGCACAAGATTAAGCCTGCTAATGTTCTAGCAGGGGTGAGAAGGGGTTCATGTACCCCTAGCCCTAACTGAGCATCTGTGGACAGTTGATGGCTTCTGAGGAAGGAAAAGTCTGTTCTCTTTAAAGGTGTGGCTCCTGGTAGGTGGACCACAGTTTAGTGCATAGTCCCACCCCAGGAGTATACGGACAGCACAGATTGGGGTGAAGAGTTATTAAATTTAAAAAGAAAATTCTCACTTTAAAGAGCTTAGACCTGGGCAAGTTGGGCATGCCTGTAATCTCAGCGCTTCAGGGATTGAGGTCAACCTGGCCTATGTAGAAAGTTCCAGGCTAGCCTGACTACATAAGACTCCAAATGGAACCACATCACGTCATTCATCGACTAGAAAAGTCAAACAGCGGAAGATAATTAGTGTGTAAATAGGTGAACCAGGTTTAGGACAAAATCCCAGGTCTGGCTTCTTAGTACTGCTTTAGAAAGTAGACTCAGGTCCCAGCATACAGACACCCCTTCCCCAGTTGGCCATATTGGTAGAAGATTATTCTCAAGTAGGCTAGAATGAATTGCCATTGGGGTTGAGCCTGGTCAAAGGCAGTAAGAGGGATTAGAGACTAAGCAGAGCGGTAATCCTCCTTCACAAAGCCCAACATTTGCTGATTGGATTCCTTGCTATGCTTTAGAAGCTACTGTCAAGTTAGGGTTGTTCTAAGTATAAATTCATTCTTTGAACTGAAAGATTCCTAAAGGGTATGATTCCAAGAGCTAAATGGACCCCCAGTAAGTACTCCAGAAGACTCGTCAAATGAGAATTTCTGATTGGTTCCACACATAGCTCCTTAATCACACTCACCCCTAATTTCTTTGAGAGTTTGGAGGCTTTATTATTTCTTTTTGGTCCTGGGACTATAGTGAAGTTTACCAGAGAAATAGACTTCCTCTATAATTACAGATCACCAGAAAGCAGGGTGTTTTACTTTCTCTGAGAGTGAAACACCACAGTCAGGTCAAGAGTGGAGTCAAGGGAACGACTTGACTGTTTTGAATTTTCTAAAGGCCATGGCTCCAGATAAAACAACAGCCTCCTGCATACAGTACCCTGTGATCACATGACACGATTGATGACAAGTCAAAACATTACTGTGTTTACTCAGCTTTCTGTGAGCACAGTGACCAAGATTTTGATGGGTCTGGATGTCATTAGGCAAATAAGACCCAAAAACATGGTGAAGGGAGAGGTCTGTTTTCCAAACAAGGAGACGTATCCTTTGCACACCTTTTGGGGTCAATTTTAAGGAGAAAATTGCTGACTAGTTTGCCCACTCAAACAGTTCAAATTTCTTCATAAGGCTTTTCAAAGCAATCACTAATTTGTACTTGCATTCTATGTTGTCTAGGGAGAAGTTTCTCAGCCTGAGCACTAGTAACGTTTGGGGCCAGGTATTTCCTTGTTCTGAGGGCTGTCCCCTTTATTCTGGGATAATTAGCAACATCTTTAACTTTACCCACTAAGACTCAAAACCATGTACTAAGTTGTCTTCAGACCTGGTCAAATGTTCCCTGAAAAGTAGAAACACCTCTACTTGTGAACCCCCATTTGGCCTGGCATTTGGAATATGCCTACTGGAAGATGAAGTCTTCAAAACCACCAAAAACAATCCGAAGAATAGTATCGTATGAAAAGGTTTACATCTATAACAAGAACCTGTATGTTGCGAACAGCATTGACTATTTTGAACAAATGAAATTTAACCAAGCCACTATCTACCCTTCCAAAACCAATAAATGTAATCCTTAGCTAGTATGAGTAAGAGGCTAATCTGAAATGAAGAGCTGGCTGAGTATTTCCCAAAGTTAAATCTGGAATTTTTTTTTCTGTGCATGGTACTGTCATATACTGAAAGGAGCAATTGTCTTAGATTTTTGTCTCAGGAAATGCCAGACTACTCAATGGGAAAACACAAGTGAGCAAGTGAGGTCATTTTTTTTTGTCCTGCTGACTAAAACGTTCCCTTGAGAAATTTCAGTCATTTCCTTACACCACTCTAGCTTATCCGTGGCCTTTCCATAAGCACATTTTAGGAAAATTCTTTGCATATTCATCTTCATTGATGCTTCTGGTGTTATAATGAGGCATTTGTTATAAACATTAGTGACCATAATCAGATTTGAGTTTGAAACCTTATATCACCAAACTTCTGTAGGAAAGAGTAGAAGTGCAGGTATTGTCACTGAAGAAACAGTTAATATAATTTAAATAAAAAGGTTTATGGCTAATTTCAACTCATTTAGTGGATTATAATTATATGATTACCTATAGAACCTCCATAGTATGGTATTTGAAAGATCAAAGTTAGCATGTAATTAGCTCCTTGCTTTGGAGTATTAGGTAGAATTACTGCAAAGAGGCAAAACTATCATTTTATAGAGACCCTTAGGAGATTCATAATGATGGTAGACAAATATATGCATACAATATCAGTTGGTGTGCTAAAATTTAATTTTCATGAGGAAATGTGGTTGAAGATGATCACAATACATGGGGATGTTCTTATTTTAATATTGGTGAATGTTATTATTAGAGAATCATATCAAAAGATATGTCACCAGGGAGAAAATATCATTTATAAATCGCTAATGAGTCCCAAACACTGTTTAGCTTGGAGGTATGAGGCGTCCCTTCACATTGTGCATTTATGATCAAACACAAAAGATCAAGTCTGAAAGAAGAGTGGCTCTGTATTTTACCTCATTCTGCTAAGAAAGATTTTTCTGCAGTTAGAGTCCTCATGCCTGTATTCATTTCCTCTTCGTCTGAAAAGATTCTGCATTTAGCTAATGACTTTTATTGCATCTAATTTGGAACTTAGCTATTGAGATAATACATGATTACACAGATCATGGATTACATAGATATTTATGTCCTTCGTGTGAGGCACAGTAGTGCGACTAGTTTGTCTAAGAGAATATACCAGAAAAATCTCATAACTGACAGCAGATATTGTCTGAGGACTTTATTAAGATTTCTTGCCTTTAAATGGGAGGTGAGTTCATGAGGCTGTCAATCTGAGCAAGGTAGATCTCTGTGTCTTCAAATAGCCTATTTTTCAGTACTTTAGAGTAAAGCTGAAATCATTTCCTGAAAAAAAACTTAGTCATAAATCTGGGTAAATCAAGGCCCATAGCTATATCTGACGAGCAGCTAAATTGTCTCAGGAAATCTTATGTACTTCACTCATGTATGTGTGTGCATGCATGTGTATGTATGTGGCATGTGTGTGTATGATTTGTATACATGATGTATATGTGAGTGCAGGCACACATGTGCCACAGTGTGCATGTGGAGGACTGAGGACAATCTTGGGTGTCAGCCTTTAGCTTCAGTCTTGTTTGAGACAGTCTATCTTGTACTGTTTGCCATGACATGCACCAGGCTAACTAGCCTGTGAGCTTCCAGGACCTCTCCTGTCTCCGACTCCCATCTCACCATAGGGGTCCTGGAGTTATAGATACATACCACCATACCTGGCTTTATGTAGGTTCAGGATTTAAACTCAGGTCCTCACTGTTGCACAGCAAGCACTTTACCCACTGAGCAATTTCCCAATTCCTGTGCCTCACTCTTTAACGATAGGAAATGAACCAATTTTTCTCAACACAATGTGCTGTCAACACATCTCCAACCTTGCCTAGAATCCTAGACCAACCATCACCCAGGCCAAGAATAATCTGAAACTATGTTTTTATGATGTCTGGGTGACTTTCCCATTCCCCCACCCCGACCCTTGAGACAGCTTATACTTGCCTCTGATTACTGGGAAGCTGTGCCCATAAACCCTGCTGTTCTTTGATACATTGCCATCTAGCTATATTAAAGACCCATGATGACTTGGAGTCTTACACCTGCTGTATAGACCTAGTGGCTCAAGTAACCAAGGGTCTTCTTTATGAGTCTATCTGGAGAATTTCATTTCTTCTTTTAATATCAAGAATAGTTCTTCTACCAAAAAGTTAGTTTGCTTTTATCTTATGAAGAATTCCAATTGTGTAATTTTCCATCTTTCTCTTCAACATTCACTTCCAAGAATTTTAGAGTTAAACTGATCTTCCATAACATGCAAAGGATTTAATGATAAACATTCAGGACTCAAATCCCCTTCTCCGTTTCATTTATTGTCATTAAGCATGTTGTTCCTCTCCCTGCTTTCTGACTTACTTCTAACTTACCCTGTCTGGTACTAAAGAATATCTTTGCAAGTCATTTGAAACATTTCTGGGAATCAGGCAGATATAATACAATAAAATTACTATAGTCTGGAGACTATACATTCTGGGTTTTTTCAAATTAACTAATAAGCCAGGCAAGTCTTCAGGGAAATCAGAGAGGCAAATTCTCCTGTTTTCTGTAGTTTAATCATGAAATTCTTACAGTTCCTTCATGAAGTATCATACCACCAATCCAAGCAATTCTTGGCTGTGATAAGTTGGCCGAACAGAAGAACAGGGAACTAGGAATTACAAGAGAAGAAAGGATCAAAAAGCCCAGCAAGTTGTCATGGAAGCCCGCAGGCATGGAGCCAGGGATGTACAACATCAGCATTATGAAAATTACAGAGAGGTAGCCGTCTAGAGTAGTATCCCGTTACCTGCTGGGTTCCTCTGTGCTGCTGTGGAGAATTACTAAACACCCTTAACAAATTCCTAGCGCTTGCCACTCTGAAAGATGCTAATAGAGTTGCCTGTGTATGAAGCTTCACAGATCATGACTCAGCACCCACTATACCTAGCAGGTACCCTCTTGCTTTTGGTTTGTGTTACTACTCACAAACTACACAACACCTTATTATGTGTTTTCTGTTTTTCCTCATATGCCAGTTACTTTTATTTGGCTTGAGGTAAAGGTATGCTGGTATATGATTGATGATTTCTTAATGCTTCCCCTGGGGATCTCCTACTAAGATGAATCCCATTTGTACTGTATGTCTTTTATGTCAGAAACTCTTTTAAATGCTTTGCTAAACTTGGGAAAGTCATTTTATAGTACCTCAGTTTGCCCATTTGAAGAAGACAAATTTGGTTTGCTACAACAAATTGACCCAAATTCCATGGGCATTGTTGGGTATCATCTGAAATGTCCCTGAATTATAGTGGGAAGTTGTTTATTAGAAGTGTTTGGTAAAAACTCGGGAGATGGATGGGAAGGCATTCTTATTGAATGCCTAATGTTCTTACAGCCAAGTTAGAAGTAGGTATACAAAAGCAATGACTCTTTGGGGGATAAATCAGCTTGAATGTAATCATTATACAATTAATCTACGTTGTTAATTATTAAAATAGTTCCCTTCAGACAGAAGATAGAGGCTGAGACTAGAAAAAAGTTGTGTCATTTGGGTGTGAAATGTCTCCCATAGATTCATGTATTTGAACCCTTAATCCCTAGCTAGAGATAAGCCTCGAGACAGGGCCTGGTGACAGTCTTGATGTTTCTTAGGTAGCCTACTTCCTGTCCTCTCTCTCCGCTTCTTGGTTGTAGAGACAATGAAACCAGCTGCCTGATCCTTCTGTCACCAGGCCTTCCTAGCCATGATGGGTCTGTGTACACTTGAATTGAAAGTCAAATAAATCCTTCCTCCTTAATTTGTTTCTTGTTAGGTATTTAGTTACAACAAGGAGAAAAGTAACTAATGCAGGAACTTTGGAATCATGAGAATGTTCTATTTCTTAAACTGAATGCTGATTAGAGAGTTACTATGTTTGTGAAAATTTGTTGTGCTTTGTATATGTACATATTATAGCCTAAATGTGTAAGGTCTTTGACAGGCTCATGTATTGAGTATTTGGTCCCTGCCTGATGGTATTAGCTTGGGCAGTTGTAGAGCCATGCAGTTCAGATGGCAAATACAGGCCACTGGTTGAGTGGGCAGGGTTCAGGGTGGAGGTGTTATATCCCACCTTCAGTTCCAATTCCATCCTCTGCTTCCTGATCCTCTAAGATGTGAGCTATGGGCATACTATCACCAGGTGAGATGGAGGTGCCCCGGTCTTGCCCACCATGATGGACTGTATCCCCTGAAACCATGAGCCAAGGTGAAACCATTCACTTTCAAGTTGCTTCTGTCAGGGATTTATCACAGCCATGAGAAAAATAACTAATACATGTGTTAAGAGGATTTTTACAAAGTTACTGCTAGAAAGTCAGGAGAAATCAGCCACATCATCCATCGCTGGTAAGATTTACCATGGAAACAATCTGGAAATATGTATCTGTATCTATCAAAATATAAATGCAGCATTTAACCCAATAATTGCCCATGTAATTTTTCATGTACTCTTCATGTAATTACAAGACATTATACACATGAAAATAGTACATAAATCAAAATATTCATTGCAGTGTTTTGGGGGGATCTCAAAAGAAATTTGAATTAAATAACCATTAATGAACTAATTAAAGAAAGAATAAGCATGTACATAACAAGATGCTATGCCTATGTTTAAATTTTTTTAAATAAGTAAGAAACTTCCCACGTGCTGATTTAGAAAGATCCCAAGACATACTAAGTGAAAAAAGGATCTAAAAACATATTGTGTGTGTGTGTGTGTGTGTGTGTGTGTGTTAAAAGGAGGGCATTTATATATATTCAGAGGCATTTGTAGTCAAGAGCACATTAGAAACTGAGGACATTTTATAATGTGTTATTTTGTTTTTCAGCCACTATACAAACAAATTTTCTTTTCAAAGAAGTCTAATTATAGCTACAAAGATTTAAAAAAAAAAACAGATTCCAACTGTGGTAAAATCAATATTGCAAGACTTATACTGCCACTCAAAAAATGCAAAGATCTAAATAAAAAGTTATTACCCACAGCTTAACGTCTGCAAAGGTGAGCCTAGAGACAAAATTCCCTGGAATCTCTCTAGTCCTTTTCTATATTATCCAGTCTGTTTCAGAACAGAGAAAGAGGTGCTGCTCCCTTATTATACAGTGTACCCATCTTCCATGGCACCAAAGATGCTTCAGGAGATGCCTTCTAGAATCTTTTCTCTGAGTTCCCTTTCTTTTCTGTTTAACTCTGGCCTTTGATAAATAAATGAACGAATGAATGTCATCCTTATTCTTTATTATATGAGGAAGGATGTAGCTCCTTCTTATTCTGTCATGTGGGTAATGGAACAGACCTAGGAAGAGACCCAAAATGAGACATTGGCCAGCAGAGCCCACTGTACTCACAGATGGGCAAAAACACAACTTGATTTAAGGAATGATCTGTCTAAGATCACAGATTCTGGCTCATCCAGACTATGAATCCAGACTTCCTGACTCAAAACACATCATGGTGTTTGCTGTTGGTAGTCGGAACAGATGTTCCCTTGAAATACATTAATAGGGGATAGTGGCTGTCCTCATTAGGGTCAGTGGTTCACCAGAAGTTGCATGGATTTATGCCACACTCCTAAAGGCAAAGTAAAGAATTGCAAGGGGGGCTGGGCATGCTGGTGCGTGCCTTTAACTCCAGCACTTGGGAGGCAGAGGCAGACAGATCTCTGTGAGTTCATGGTTCACCTGATCTACATAGTAAGTCCCAGGTCAGCTGGGACTACAGAGAGACCCTGTCTCAAGAAAAAAAAAAAAAAAAGAATTAACAAGTGGGATTCTATGCCAGTGGGCAGTGGGCAAAGGCTGTGAATCAGAGAAGGAGGTCAGAAAGGGAATGAAGTCATCTTCAATAGAAAAGTGAATTGTATATAGGATAAACAAATATTTAGCAATATTTTAGGAACATTAAATTGACAGCCACAAGTGATGCATCCATTTCATTGTTCAAGCTAATGCTGCCATTGACAACTTGGTTTAGGTCACTGGAGAGCATTGTTAAGAGGTTTCAGGTTGCACCTAGCTGCAGATGGATCCTTCACCTATGCAATCTCAGGGTGCAACTGAACACACACCAGGCACCTCTGAATCTCCCTTTATTTATCTCACCAACTTTTACCAAACATTATTTCATTCTCTGCAATACTGGTTACATAGTGACTTTGAAGGTGCTTTATCATCTTATAGGGCAGGCAGGCGTTCAGACAGTAAATCATAAGAGGACCCAATTAGGTGTTCTGCAACTTGTTTATGTTTCTCATTTGCTTTGTTTTGAGGTTTTGCTCTGTTTCTTTGTGACAGGGTCTCACGTAGCCCAGGCTGACCTGAAACTCACTATGCAGACAAGGATGGCCTTGAACTCCTGATCCACCTGCCTCTATCTCCCCAGTACTCGCATTACTAGTGTGCACCATCACACCCAGTTTATGTAGCACTGAGGATTGAACCCAGGGTTTCCTGTATGCTGGGCTAGCACTCTAACAACTGAGCTATTACCCTAGGACCCTCACTTTCTCTTGGGAATCAAAAGTACAAGTCACTCCCATCATCCACCTAATCCAATCAAACATACATTTATTAAAGAAGATGAGGGAGGCTGAAATGCCAGGCAATCCCATCTATCAGTACTTTCCAAATCTGTGAAAACCCCTTTCTGGCGTGACATGCATCCCCTTCTTTGTTTCTCTGTCTCCTTCTTCCTCTTGCTTCTGCCACTGTGCAAATCTCACACTGTATATCACAGAGCAAATTTTATCAGAAATTCCACATTTAAGGATTGCGGCATGTGGCTCCCTAAAATAGAAAGCTTTATGACCTTTTTCAAAATCCTCACTATCCAATATATCCTTCCCAAATACACAGCCCATTCTTTCTGGGGAAGGAACAGTGTAAAGAATGCACAGCCAGCAAGAGGCTTTGGAGCCCAGCGGGGCCCAGGTGGATGTATGCATATACATGGGATCAGGGTGAACCGGATGGACTGTCTCTCCCAGTGAGTGAAAGTCTTAAACCAAGATTAACCTTGAAGCTCAAATTAGATAAAAACAAATAGAAATTTCTCCACAGGAATAAGAGCTTAATATAAAGGAAAAGTATTCCATAGCCCACATAACTTTAATTAAGATGAAAGGGTTTCCGAGTATCTGCTTCCTCAACAATCTTATGTTTAAAGATGTGTGTAGAGCTCAGCATGAAGGAACTAGTCTACGTAGCTCATTATTCACTCGTCTAAGGGCCTACTTTGGGAGCTCTGTGTAAAGCCTGGGTGTTCACTTCCCAGAACCACCCCAAGCATGCCTTCCCCTAGGCTTTTGTTACATTCTCAAGGAATCTGGGGACCCCTCAACTAAAAGACAGATACATATTACAGCCCAGACACCCCCGTCCAGTTGAAGGGAAGCATATCCACAAGGACAGACACACTCAGTATCCCCAGGGCCTGCAGCATGTTGGGGAGTAGGAATGGTCAGCTGGGACTTCACACATGGAGTTCATTAGACAAGTTATTTTTTTAATAGAAAAAAATCTATCAGGCAGAACTGTAGGCACATACAGAAAAAGATAAAATAAAACAGGCATGTAAACACATTGAAAGACTAGAAAAACTTCCCTGATGTTGTTAAAGGATTGACAGGAGGTTGTATTCAGTGGCCTTAGTGATAGAGTTTGATATTTTAGATAAACATCCTTCTGTTGCCTTCTCTGCTTTTAAATGAGAGCTAGATATCAGAGTTTATCATGGAGCTTTGTTAGAAACAGATGCTCATGGTGTTTCTCAGGACCGTCCAGGAAAGTAGTTCAGTACATGGACATCTCCCCCCAGATGCACAGAGTTGGCCTCCCAGCTTACACACTGTGTGATAACATATCAGTGGAGTTCATTTCCTCAGCCTCAATTTCAAACCTGCAAAAGCAATTACAGCAGTGTTTACATCATGGTGGGAGGATTAAATTAGATAGTACATACAAAATCCATATGTGCCTGATTCATGATAAGTATTTAAGTAAAGTCTAGCTATTTCTTCACATTGTTAATGAAAACAGATGTCCAAAGCACGCACACATACATGAACTAATTTCTGGTGGTTGAGCCTCACTTCTGGGTGCAGCCCTTTTTAAATTAATTATTCAGGATCCCAAAACCTTTTTATTATTTAATAGTCCAAGTTTCCACATCTGTAAATCAGAAATAGCTTTTACTTGATTTAAAGGGTTATTATAAAGAGACAGACTAGGATAGTAAGACCTTAATGAGCTTGAGACACTAATGAATCTTAAACTCTGTGGAGCAGATAGCATGGCATTGTCTTTGGATGTGAATAATATCTTTTTATTATCTTCATAGACAAGGTTAAAATCGTTCATAAAATATAGGGAATATACTCTGTGCGGAGTGAAAGGCCGGAAACATAGGAATTTCCCAACCAACCTTTTGTAAATGAAAAAGGAAATAGGGGAGCTTGAGAAAAGACTCAGAGGTTAAGGTACTTACTGCTCTTCCCGAAGACCAGAGTTCAGTTCCAAGCACCCATGTTGGCTGGCTTATAACTGTCTGTAACTGCAGCTTCAGGGGATCTAGCATCCTCTTCTTGCCTCTGTGGGCATCTGCACTCCATGTGTACATACTCACACAGAGAGATACATAATTAAAAATAAAGTAAATCTTAAAAAAACATAGAAACTTGTGCCCAAGTATAATAAGTTTGGAAAATAATATATCCCAATCCATCCCATTCCACTGAGACCTCAATCCTTTCAACTTCCAGTCTTTTTTAACCAGAAACCTATTTTTTAATAACCACAGTACCTATTATAAACAGGCTGATTGAAACATGCCCTAGTTTGTGAATATAATCAGAAATAAAGTGTTCTAAATGCATTTGAGTTGGATCATTGCTTCTGATCCCACGGCAGCAGCAATTTCTCATGATTTTGTGAATTAATAGCCTACAGAAATATTACTCAAAGCATTGTTTGCATAAAGTCCAGTGATAAAACAGAAGTCACCAACCAAACTCATGCTGTTCACATCAGTAAGGAAAAAATAAATATGTGTCAATATAGCAGAAACCCAAGAAGCCGGAGTGATAGAAACCATGGGACCCTTTGCCTAGCGAATTGAAATACCCCCAGGGGCAAGGGAGCCAATGCTAGGAATCAAAAGTGGCTGTTAGTGCCATACAAACACTTCCAAGCAGTTGCTATTTTCTTTAGTAAAGGAAACATCCTTTCCCGCTCTTCCTAAAGCACCAAATCTTCTATTTGTCACTTATGATTGAAAAATAAGATATCCAATGTTAGAAAATACGGCCTAGTTGCAATGATAAACTTAAAGTGATGATTGCTTATAGGAACATAAGATGTTGAGGAGAGACAAGGATTATGGCAAACAGGAAACAAATATCATGTTAGATGGGGGCAGGAGGGCTGGGAACAGCTTCTCAAAGGCAGTCAATTCATAACCAAGAATTGTCTACTATCTCTCCATTTTTTCACACTGGTTATAGTAAACACCAATTTGTGGTCCTAACTAGGAAGTTTATTCTCATGTCTCAGGACCATGGGAACTCTAGGGTACCAGTCACACTGAGAAGCAACATACATTTTGATGCAGGGAGATCTAACCCTCAAGTATCCCCAAATCCATATCAGAACCTCCAAGCATGCTCACCTTTTAAGGGGTAGGTTCAGATTCACAGAAGGAACTGCACGTCTGCCTTACATCAGAAAGTATTGGACTCCTCGAGAATGATAGCCCCCTTTAGAGTAGCTAGCTTAGCATCTATTCCTGCTGTGGTTTAGGTGAGTGTTCCACAGTGTTCCATATATAAAAACTTAGACCCCAGGATGGAGCGATTGGAAGATGTTTTGTTCCTTTAACCCTGATTAGAGTTCCTGGGGTGAATCCTTGCAAGGAGTTGTGGAACCCTGGCCTTTTTCTCCCCCAGTGTGTATTCTCTCTCTTCTCTCTTCCTCCTTCCCCTCCTCTCTGTTTCTTTGTATCTGTCTCTGTCTGAGCATCCAGTTCAAAATGTGCATCAACACTCTGATGGAAACTCCTGCCATGATCTATTGCTGTCACCAGAGACCTAAAATATAGAGCCTGTGGAACGTGGACTTGAATTTACAGATCCATGAGCCCAGCTAGAAGTCTACTTTCACAAGTAGCCTGAGTCCAATATTTCATTACAGTGGATGGAAAGTTGACTAATGCAGTTCTAGTAATGCTTGTTGAGAGGCTGCTGTGTACCAGGCACTGCTCTGGCATCTAAGCCTCTGTTTAGCTATAGGACAAACCAGTTCCGTTCTCACATAGTCAGGTACTAGTGGCAGGAGTTAAGTGACTCAGTTTCCTTATTTGTAGAAAGAAGAGTCATGATGATTACTGCAGAGTCAGGAATGAGAAGAGAGGAGAAAGAAAGAGATCTTATGTGAAGAGCAGGGTAGGGACTAGAGGGTGAAGAGAATACGATGAAATAAAGAATAAGGAAGTCACTCTTGGTCGAGAAAGGGGAAATGTACTGAAATTCTGATGAGGCACAGAAAGCGCAGCTAGACCAGGTCCCCTGGGACTCAACCAGTGCTGAGTCCTCACTGCACACTCGGCACTGGGAATTTTCCCAGTTTGTCAGCAAAGTCATCTTTGAAGTGGCAATGCATTTTTTCTTCTGTGTGTGTGTGTGTGTGTTGTGTAAAGTGTATATGTTTGTGTAGATATATGCATGGTGTATATGCTCACACATGTTTGGCATCTTTTTATTATGTTTTTTATTGAATCATTGTGTATTTCATAAAGAACATCTCAGTCAATCTTAATCATCTTTACACCCCCTTCCCGCCAGCATCCCCTCATACTCTCCCAACTGCAATCTATATATTCTGTCATTTGTAATAAGGCCTTTTTGAGTCAGGTAAGTTTTGAGTCAAGTTAGTGTCCCCAGATATTCCTCAATGCAAGTTCATTCACTGAGGTCTAGTCGGCCTAACCAGAGACCTTCGCTTTAAGAAGATTAGCTCATCCTCACCCAACAGTAAATCAGTTGCCAGTATTTCTTCAGCAAAGATTGGGATCTGCTACCCATTCCCCAAGTTCCATGATGGGTTTTTGTCTGTTTGAGTTTGCATGAGTCTTTAGCATGCCAACACCATTGCTGTACGTTCATATGAGCAGGGTCCCAGGAGCCTGTAGGATTGATTCTATTTCCATATAGTCATGTACCTCCTTCCTGGTACTTATAATCTTTCTGCCCCCTCTTTCACAATTTTTCCTGAGCTCTGGGTGGTTGAAACTTAATATAGGAGTCCTGTCCAGAGACCCACACTCTGCAGACTCCTAATCTCCATGTTTTGACCATTTATAACCCTTTGTGTTTTGGCCCTTTGCTGCATGAGGGAACTTCATTAATGAGAGTTGAGAGATTCATTAGCGTCCTCTTTACCCCTGGTTCTATGTTGTGTGAGCCCTAGGTGTAGAGATCGCATTGTAGATATGCCACTTAGATTGGTCAATTCATAGACAATGTCTGTGTGTGATCAGTTGTGATACTCTGTAGTAGTCTCCGTCTGGTACAAAAGAAACTTCTTTGATGAGTTGTGACTGGGATACTTAACTATAAATAAGGATACATATTTTGCACCTATTTAGAAGTTATATTAGCCTAGGGATGTTCCATCATGGAACTTGGGGAATGGGTAGCAGATCCCAATTTTTGCTGAAGAAATACTGGCAACTGATTTACTATTGGGTGAGGATGAGCTAATCTTCTTAAAGAGAAGGTCTCTGGTTAGGCTGACTAGACCTCAGAGGATTTCTCTGAGATCTATGACCTCTTCAGCCACATGTATTTGGCTATGATTACAGTACCACACATGAGTTTCCTCCCATTGAGTGGGCTCTAAGAGCAATTAGCTTGCTGTTGATTGCACCCAAGATAAAAGTGTCACTATGGCACCAGTGTCATATGCTGTGCTGGTCATTGATGTGGTTATTTGGTCATGAAGTTGGTCTTGGGCCATCAGCTGATGTTCTCCCTTGGTTACTTGCATAGTGCTCTCCAGAGCTATGAAAGCTAGCCTTCAAGGAAGTGGCTTTCGTGTCAGTTCCACTGCTCAAACCCTGCATCCAAAGTATGCTCTTTCTTCAGCAGTAGGGCCTTACCTTCAAGTTCTGGGAGGCAATCAAGGTCTGGGACAATAGTCTGTATAATTGTGGGAGTCTCTTGGACTACCCTGACCAGCAACTCAAAAGAAGGTTTCTCCTGTCAGGCACTGCTTCTTGTTATGTAGCCTTCAGCTATGGCATCTTTCACAATTGCTCCCAACCTTACTTTTCAGACAACATCTCTCACTAAACCCGGTGCTCATCAATTTATATTGGCCAGCCAATGGGTTTCAGGGACCTTCTGTGTCTTATCACTGAAATTACAGACTCGAGCCACTATACATCGCTTTTATGTGGGCTCAGGTCTTCATGTTTCTTAGAAAGCACTTTACCAACAAGCCATCTCCTCAGTTCAACTGCTTCCTTTTAACAGATGAGACAGTAGAGCCTCAGAAAAGTGATTTCATGACCATAATCTAGGGTCAGAAACCTAAAATACATAAAGAAAATTATCTATTTCTGTTAAACACTGAGTATCTGTTATCCAAATTGCTTGGGGCTGCAAGTGTCTCCAGTTTTGGATTCTTTTTCAGATTTTGGAATTATTACATATAAATAATGTGGTAGTTTGAATGATGAATGTCCCCCATAGGCTTCAAGTATTTAAACAATTGATATCATTTGGTGGTGGTGTTTGCTGAGGTTTACGAGGTGTGTCCATGTTGGAGGAAATATGTCACTGGTGGCGGGCTTTGAGAGCACATAGTCTTGCTGAACTTGCAGTTCTCTCTCTCTCTGTTTCTTGATTGTGCTTCAGGATATGAGTTCTTGGCTTTCTGCTCCCACTGCCTTGCTGCCAAGATGGACTCTTACCTCTCTGGAACCATAAGCCCAACAAAATCGTCTTTCTATAAATTGCCTTGGCCATGGTATTTTTAATACAGCAACAGAAAAGTAACTAATACATAGGACAAGGAACATTATGGATGCAACCCCAGTCTAAACTCAAACTGTATCTGCTTCAAATACAACTAATACATACAGACTGAAGGTAATTTTACACAGTATTTTTAGAGTCTAGGAAACAAATTTTCATGATGTAAAATTTTCCACTTGTAACATTACATTGGTACTACAAAAGTCTGAGATTTTTGGAACATTTTGGGTTTCAGATGTTCAGATTTGGGATGCTCAACGTGTATTCCAATCTGGACTTATTTTCTCTGATTTATTCCACACCCATTAAAATCCTCTTCCTATTGATGAGTAAATGAAAAAAATTTAAATTGCTAAAAATATTGTCAAGTATTAACCTTTAGAAAATTAGTTTGTGACAGGGTATAAAAAAAATTCAAGTAATGGAGCTGGAGAGGTAGCTCAGAGGTTAAGAGCATTCACTGCTTTTGCAGAGGACCTGGGTTCAATTCCCAGCACCCACACTGTAGCTGACAACCATCCATGACTCCTGTTCCAGGGGATCTGACGACTTCTTCTGTCCTCCGTGGGCACCCATGCAAGCAATACACTCATACACATGAAATAAAAATAATTAAAACATTTTAGAAAGTCAAGATATGCAGAATCCCAAACTACTTGGTTGTTTCTGTGCTGTCTTGGTATGTTCCCTTACCTGGCCAGATCCTGGCTCCTAATAGGAGCACAGTAATAATTATATGGAGTCTTTTGCTCTGTCGTCCCATTTAGTTTCTCCTTTGTACAATGATTGTTGCATACATGTTTTGATATTTCAAATTAGAGATCCTCTGAGCCAGTCACTCCCTCCAGTACGTCCAGCGGTCACTTATAGCACTCAGTCTCTGGAACAGCTCTACAAGTGAAAGAATCTTCCTGCAAAGCAAAGAACAGAATGAACTTTTTACACACTTTGTGCAATAAAAAAAGTCAAAATGAACATCTTTTTGCATCTGCATTTGGGGAGAAATATTTAATTGAGCCTTGAGTTGGGAGCTTTTAGGAATTTTAAAATCATTTGTTGAACTAAGGGCTTCACTACTCCTGTGAAGTCCATCATTTCCTGGTATTAGATACAGCTTTTCATTTAATTAATTTTAATACAGTAATTTATTTTTATATTTTCCTCTAATCTTGTCAACCCAGTATGGATTTTGCTTTTAATAAAGTACAGGGTAAGCTACTTAAAGTGAACTAATTGGACGAAGCCTGACTTGTCCATCTGATCAGAACGGACATTTGAAAGAAGGTGGGGCTAGAGGAGGACAGACAGCAAAAAGGAAGAAAGCCCACACATAGAATCCCCATGCAGAGCCTGTGATATGGCAAGAGCTTACCAAGCACAGAGAGTAGAGACGTGAATGACCGAAGGGAGACTTCAGAAAATCGTTCTCCTTTGTGGCTTAAGCAGCAATGCTAGGTGTGATAAGAGAGAGATGGGGAAATGATTCTGAGTTTTTGACAGTGGATTGTAATTTATTATTCAGTCTATCCAACAGGTTTGTCCTTTGGCAAGACTAGTCCTATAGACAAGCCTGTGCACACAATTTCAACTGGTCTCTTGTCTAGAAACCTTCTATTTCAATCCTACAGGCAAACTACAGTTCTCTTTCTAAAGAATCTTGCCTTCCATTTTGATGTAACTTCCATGTTGACTGGTAATGGATCAGTCATATGCTAAACTCTGAGGTTTAAGCAATGACATGGGACTGTGAATGGTGGCTCATGCCTTTAACCCCAGCACTCGAGAGGCAAAGGCAGACAGATCTCTGTGAGCGCCAGGACAGCCTGGTTTATATAGCAAGTTCCAGGCTAGCTAGAACTACATAGTGAGACCCTATCAAAAAGAAAAAGTATGTTCTTTGTCCAATAGGAGGTTATATACACTATCAAAATAGAAGCCCAAGAGGCTGAAGCAATAGTATTGCAAGTCTGCAGCCTCCCTGGGCTATAAAGCAAGAATACCTGAGTGCTGAGATTATTGACAGATACTAGCACACCCGGCTTCCCCACTGCTCCCTATCAGGGTACACCTTCACTTCCATCTTCCCTCAGCTCTACCTTCTCCCCTGTGATGACCCTCTGACCCTTCCAATGTCAGAGAAAATATGGTTGTGCTAACAGACAAGTAGACCAAAGATGTGAATGCAGAGACTATATTCATTTAGCAGGAGCTTGTTACTTTCTCTCCCCATGTTGATAGAAAATACAAGATTAAAGATTCTCATTTGATGACTGGGTTACAGTAGGAGGGGACAGTGTATTTATGGAGTAAGCAAAGGAAATACTAAAATGAAATATTTGCTGTAATTTTCTTTCTCTTCCCATTTTTTAGCATGTTTTTCTTTTAGGCAAATTTTTTTATTTATCTATAACATAACATTATGCTTTTGACAAAGCAATGATTTATTCAATATCGTATGACTGGGTAGTTTATTTAATTTCTCTGTCAATTTTTCTTGAAAAATAATTTCCTATAATGAACAATTTCTTTCTGTAGTGAAACTAAAATTAGACACTCTGATTTTTCTTGTGTCTAGAGAGAATTAGGGATTGAAAATAAATCCTGGTGCTCATTTATCCCAATAGAGGAGCTACCCACATACAGGCAGTTACTGTTCTTATTTTTGCGACAAAATTCCTGGCAAAAGCAACTTAAGGAAGAATTCATTTGCCCCTGCGAGTGAGTATAGCCTGACACAGTGGAGAAGGCATGGTGGCGTGAACATGAGGGCCGTCACAGAGCGCCTTCCATCAGGAAGCAAAAAGAAATGAATGCTGGTACTCTACCGACATTCTCCTTTTTATTCAGTCTGGAACCCCAGCCCATTTGAGCTCCCCACCCCATGCAACAGTGAGTCTTTTCTTCTCAGTTGAGATGCCCTGGGTACATTGTCAGGAACGTGCACAGAGATATATTCCCTACGTGATTCTAAATCCAGAGTCCGGTTGGCAATGAAGATGAACCCCACAGGTGGTGTCCAGCAGAGTGAGGTCTACTTGTTTCCTATATAATCTCCTGCAGTCTCCTTGGTCGCAGGGTGAGGGAGAAGCAGTTCCCTAAATTTCAGCTAATCTAAAGTAATGTGCTCAGAAAGAAGAACTGAATGAACTTTGGGAATAAAATGTAAAGCTGTTTAAGTAGATCTCATATCTTGTAAAAGGTTAACTGCTTCTCCCTCTAATAGGTCCAACATTCATTTATAATTATGTAAGGGGATACTGTTTATTTGACAAGCACCCAGCACTCACTGTGTGCCAGCACTGTCTCTCAGTGCTGTGGATGTAACTTGTTTTTACTTTGTCACTTCCCCATAATGTGGAGAGTTCTCTGTTTTATCAATAGGACACTTAGACCCAGGTGACATGGTTTACCTGAGGTTCTATAGCTAGTCCATGGTGAAACAGCAACTGTCACACCCCAGAGTCAGCTTCCCCAAGTACGTATTCCCACCCTGAACTGCTGCCAGGCACCATGTTAGGGTTCTGAGTTCTGGGGTTACTAAACATTGGCATGTAGGAAGTTCCTGTTCTCAGATAACATGCAATCTTGTGGGAAGATAGACATCAACCCAATCATGCACTGCATTGGTACCTACAAAGAAGTTGCAAAATCTAATAAATGGGAAATGCAGAAACTGTGTGGATGCAGATGCAGAGTTAGTGTTTGCATTTTGGTGAATGACAGTCTGCCTTCCTGAGTCACTCTACGTCATAATCATCGTTACCTAGAATGGAGGGAAAATCTCTGGAGGCCATGCAAGGGAAGGACAGAACACAGACAATGACACACTCCCTGTCCTATGCATATGAGGGTCAGTGCATATGAGTCTATGCAAAGGCTCCCTTGAAAATGAATCAGAAAACGTTTATCTGAGCAGAAGCATGTGTAACTATCAGTGTCCCAAAGTGAGTTGGAAATGCCTCTCACTCGCACACACCCTTGTAAGTTCCTGTTGCTCTTTGGATGAAGGAAGAAAGAGACCGTGACATCTGGATTCATCTGAAACTTGGATTGGCCTTTGTTAATACAGGTTTGTGAATGTTAATAGCATAATCCAAATCATTTATTTTAAACTTCGCTTTTTCAGTAAAGATATCAGAACCTTAGCATGGTGCCTGACAGCTGTGCAGGGTGGGAACACAGACTCTACTTTAACAGATATCTTTAGCTGGGAACCAAGCCTGGCGTGGAGAGGACACTGTGAATGTAAAACCCAAAGCTTCTATCTTTAGTTTCTATTTATCTATGACTTCTTCATCTGGACACAATGCTATAATATGTGTGGAACCCTTCCATCATGAAATCCTCTTTGAGGCAGACTGGAAAATAACACTTAAGTTTATAGAACAAAGGTCTCTCATCCATGCCTGCTCATGTGGTCACAAGTGTTCTGAGAATCCCATGTCTGTACTGCAGCGTCTTCCCAGATGGAGGGACATGAAGCTGAAGTTTCACACAAGGTCAAACTGTAATCCTGATAAAGCAGCACATCAAAACAAACCATACTATGCTGACTGATGTCACTTTTTTTTTAATTTTTTATTTTTATTTTATGTAAATGAGCATATTGCCTGCATGTCTATAAGTGCACCCATGTTTTGCAATGCCCATAGAGATTAAAAGACGGCATCTGATCCCCTGGAACTGGAGTTACAGATGGTTGTTAGCCGTCATGTGGGTGGTGGGAATCAAACCCAGGTTCTCTGCAAGAGCACCCGGAGTTCTTAATGATCAAGTCATCTCTCCAACCCCCTGTTGTCACCTTTTTTAAAGAACTGTGAACCGTTTCGGGTACTGCTACCTACCGTGTGTGCTCCAGTACCACTGGGAGGCTCACTCAGCTGTGTTTCCTTGGGGTTCACGTCTGTTCTTTCTTCATCATAATAGCATGGCTCATAGAACTTCAATCTAGCTCTCAACAAAATCCTTAACTGCCAGCCTTATCTACTTCTTTTGGTGTCTCAGAATGAGGATATGATCTCAATTCCAGTTAGCTGGACATTTAGATTATGACAAGAATAGCAGTCTGTGCCAAATTTTCCTTGCAACCGATTCCTTTCCTGGGAATCTGGAATTGGAAACAAGAGAAAGTTCATTTCTCCGTGAGGAAATAGCTGCTTTCTGAACATTTCAAGCTGCTGAAGTCCGTTTTCCTCCTGGATCGTAGAGCAAATCAAGTTCTTGCTGGTGGAAGGAACTGAAATAAACTCAGGAGGTATGAGTCAACTTCCCATGGCTGTAACAGATACCTGAAATAACCATGAAAAGATGAAGAGTCTCTGCTGACTCACAGTGCTAGAGGTCTTTGTGCCTATCCGTAGCCTTACTGCTTTGTGCCAGTGACTATACCTCATGGTGTGACAAAATGGTGGATGTATGAGCAGAATCAAGCCATTCTCTTCATAGCTGGCTAGTAAAAGAAAAGCATTCCATAATGCAGTTTAAGGACAGGTTCCCAGTGTCCTGAAGACATCCTTCTAAATTCTACTTCTAAAGGTCCTACAACCTCCTAAGAGTACTACAGACTAGAGATCATGCCTTTAACACATGGACTTTGAAGGCTATTCCACAATCAAATTGTACCATAGGGTCAATAGGCCTGCATTGTGGGAGACTGTACCATGGGTTTCAGGCTACTTTTGAGGTCTAATGCTTCCTAAGACTCAGTAGATTTCCTGCTTCGGAATCCCCCGGCCATCCTTATATCCTTATACATTTTCCTTTCTTTGTTTCCATTTTCTTGCTTAGTTGGTTTGCTTAAACCAAGCTCTGGTGCTGGAGAGTCTCCACCACCACCTTAATAATGCAATGAAAATATTCCCCTTCTCACATGCTTCCCGCCGCCTTTAAAACAAGCCGTGTCTATGTCATGCCCACGTGCACGTGTCTGGTCATCCATCCATGGACACATGGATCACCTGTTCTCCCATTAAAGTAAAAATGATTTCAGATGACAAGAAACAGAAAGAAAAGCATAAAGAAGTTTTAGTTTGAGAAAAAAGTAGCAGGCATTTCCTAGAAATAGCTCTGACCCAAACCCAGCCAGAGCAGATTCAACCGGAGGGATATAAACAGAAATCACACCCTGACTGCTATAATTAAACTAAACTAGATTTTAGAGGAAAATCTTCTTTGTGAAAAGCAGACTCTCTAGAGTAGTTCAGTCTTCATAAGCATTTGGGAAAACAATTATCAAATTTGTGGTTGGCAGACTTAAATCTTTTGCAAAACAAACTGATCAATGTAAAAAAATAAAACAACAAATCCTTTTTACCAAGACTTGGATCACGGCTGTGTAGAAGTTATAGGATTCAATGGGATTCAGTGTTTCCTGTGGAGTCAAGCCTCCATCCAACACGTCTCTTAAATAATCATCAAATTCAATTCAGCCTTTGTCATTATGCTTTGGTCTTAATACTTTCTATGTTAATATTCTCTTTATCCATATTTCATCTTCTGACTTCATGTCTGATTGTACTATTTATGTCCAGGGATGTGAGTCCCTGATAACTTTAAGAGGATTAATATAAAGGAAATGAACTTTATTAGTTTGGATTTGTTTTATTAGCATTCTACAGTTTGATTAGAATGAGAAAGTCATGAGAGTCTTGTTTGCCAAGCAGAAGTGAAAACAACATGAAATGAAATAAATGAAGCTCAATGTATTATTGATAGAACACAAAACGTTTTCCACAGCTTATTGTAAGCACAAAGGTGCATGTACAGGACAATAGAAGAAAGCAAAGACACTCGTAATTTATTTTTCCAAGCTGCTTTTAGTTCCTTTTCAGACATCTTTAGTTAAGTGAAGGGCATAGTCTTTCCTTTAAAGGGAATTTAGAGAGGAAGATACCAAAATATGCTAGACAAGTACATTAAAATATTTCCCATTCGCTGATTTGGGACATGCAGTGAATGACAGATTTCAGCATAATATTTGCAGAGGGAAAAAGAGAATTTTCCATGAGCATCTAGAATGTTGTTTTGCTTGGGTATATGTAGAAAAATACATCTGAGAAAAATTAAACTTAATCTTGGAATGAGGAAGAATTTTTCTGAGAACAGAACCTTCCACGTGATTAGCAGTAAGAAATAAGATTGGTGATGGATGGTTTTTCACTTTCGAAAAATGACTCGAGCTGTATTAAAGAATAGCAAAATGGCAAAAATGTGTGTGGCTCTGGACACATCATCAGAATATACATGCGATTAGAAGCATATTTATATAGGTTTTTCTTCTACCCTTTAGCTTCTCCAATTCTCGCAACTGGTAAATTTAGTGATTTCTTATTGATTAAGAGATGTTCTCTATAATGGTCATGTTCAGTAAATGCCTTAGTTACAATTAACAAACCAATAATTATAATAGATATCAATCAGAAGTTTTCACTTTTTAAAATGTTTTTTTCCTTCCTTCTTGGTTTCTGTTGTGTTTGGGTTTTTATTTAGAATTTGAAGTTTATACAAGCAGAAGAAAGAATTTATCCATTAGTTAAATGGAAAACATAATTAGCAGAAAAAAAATCAAATAATTCAGAGGTTATTTTACTTCCTTAGTTAAGAAGTTTACCGCAGAAGAGAACAGTTTTAATAAATAGAGGAGTAGTTAGCTGTGGTGATACAGGCTTGCAATCCCGGCACTTAGGAGGATGAGGCAAGAAGATTTCAAGTTCAATGCCAGCCTGGGCTACAAAGAACAAAAAACAACAAATGAATGGAATAAATAAGGTGGATTAATGAATGTGACCTAGAAGTTCAGATAACATAAAGTCCCAAGCTGTCCTTCTGTGGAGACGGAACAAGGCATCCTGGACATGAAAATAAATGTTACTGTGAAATAAAGAGAGAGTGTCCTTGGTAACCAAAGAGTCTATGTTTGAAAGCTTGTCGCTGCTAGTCAGTATCTAGAAGTTGTGGACAGAAAGATGGGTCTCAATTTTCTTAACTGTTCAGTGGACACTGAAATATTACCTATGGGGATGGCTGAAGAGATGGCTCAGTGGTTAAAAGCACTGGCTACTCTTCCAGAGGACTGGAGTTCAGTTCCCAACACCCATATGACAGCTGATACCTGTCTGTAACTCCAGTTCAAGAAGATCTGAGGACCTCTTCCTCAAGCATTATATACATGGGTGCACTTACATACATGTAAGCAAAACACTCATGCACATAAAATAAGTTTTAAAAATGGATTTAAAAATGAAATATTACCTATGGGAACAGGGTGGTAGCTCAATCAGTAAAGGAAATCATGACTTTGATCCCCAGAACCAAGTTTAAAAAGCTGAGCATAGTGATACATGCGTATAATTCCGTAACTGGAGAGGAAGAGGTAGGCAGACTGTCTAGCCTATTTGGTGAGTTCTATGCCATTGAGAGAACCTGTGTCCAGAAAAGGTAGAAGATGCATGAGGAACAGCACCTGCAGTTGTCCTCTGCCCCTGTCCTCTCCATACATGCACACACATAAACATGCATATACCCAAACTAGGTTATAAGTACTCTGAGAAAGGAGGTTGTTGCTATTCGTGAATTTTTGTCTCAAAAGCTTCTTCAGCTTGGCCAGGCTTGCAGCTGTGGTTACTGTGTTGCACTACGATGTCCTAGCTAAGTCTTGAGGATCCTTGAGCATTGAATTTTGTATTGCAGACAATTGCAGTGAGTCAAATCACATCTTTGGAACAAATTCAGCCTCAATTGGTAACTTTCTCTTTATTTTTTTCTTTTTTAAATATTTTATTTATTATTTTTATTTTATGTGTATGAGCTTATTGCATGCATGTGTATAAGTGCACATGACATGCAGTACCCCCAGAGGTCAGAAAAAGGCATTGAACCCCCTGGAACTGGAGTTACGGATGGTTATTAGCTGCCATGTGGGTGCTGGGAATTGAACTCAGGTCTTCTGCAAGAGCAGTCAGTGCTCTTAACTGCTGAACTTTCTCTCCAGCTCCTATTTTTTCAATTTTATTAAAGTATTTATGAAAAAAAAAACATATATACTGCTGAAGTTGATAGATGTACCATTGTGAAATTACTACCACAGTCAAACTAATTAACAATCCATAACCTACATAATTGCCTTTTTGTGAGAATGCTTAAGATCTGCCCCTTTTGCAACTTTCTAACATACAATGCTGTATTTTCAACTGTGATCCCTGTAGTGTACACTAGCTCACAACTTATTCATGAATCTAATTATCTTTGACCACCTTCTGGTCTCAATTTGTATGTCACTCACCCCATACCCCCTTTACTGTAGATGGGAGTAAAAAAATATCACAATATTCATTTGAAAAGATTTGCAAATAGTTAGCATAGACTAATTGTCAAGCCCAGGAACGGTTTCTGTGGACTGATTCTTCCTGGTATAACTGCAGGAAGGGAACTGACAGAAATCTGTCACATTCGGTGTTAAAGTCCTGGTTGGACTGATATCTCAAACTTCAAAAAGTAATCATTTATTGGCATTTATTTCAAATATTTGAAAGGTGTACTCAAACATACTACTATATCCAGAATATTCTAGAGTTGGCCTGTTTGTGGTTGTGTTGCTTTTCTCTTGGTCATTATAATAGTTAATGTTGTCAGTTTGACAAGATCTAGAATCCCCTAGGGGACAAACCTTGGAGCCTCTGTGATGAAGTTTCTAGATTGAGTTAGATGAGGCAGGAAGACCCACCCTAAACGTGACCCGGAGTTTAAGAGTGCATAAAAAGGAGAAAACCCAGCTGAGCACCAGCATTGCCCGCTCTGCTTCCTGACTACAGAGGCAATGTGATCCCCTGTCTCACTTCCGTTGGCCTTGCCTTCCCCACCTGGAGGACTGGGCACTCAAACCGTGAACCAAAATAAACCCTTCCTTCCTGAAGCTGCTTTTCTCAGAGATCTTAGCAACGAGAGGAGTAACTAATACAGCCATGGTTCTCTGTAATCAGTGAAGTGGGGGGTTGGCAGCAGCAAGACGAGCTAAGGAGTGGAAAACATACTTTGTATCTCTCGGGCACTCTCCATGTTCTCCCTTTGATACTTGGCAAAGTCAGTCGGCAGGTACAGAAGCTAATCTCTCTGGAATTTACATTTATTGATAATGAATATGTAACAGGCACTGATGCATCTCTGATAGAACACTGAGCAGAAGCAAGCCGTAGAAAGACCCTTCTCTATCATTTCATAAATATTCAAGATCAAGAGTTTGGATGTCAGAAGATAACCCACAATGAATGGAAAACCACCATCGCTAGCGTGTGTCCCACAGTCTAGATCACCTTAGAAAAGAGAATCTTTTCTGTTAACTCTTACTGGAGAAGATTCTTTATGCAGCAGATGGTAAATATCACAGAGACCCACACCTGGCCTGAAACTGGGAGAGGAGCAGAGGGGAAGGATATCTAAATTCCATCAAAATATGTTGTATGAAATTCATAGAAATTCATTTTTTAAAAATTGAAGACAAGAAAAACTTTCTTCATAAACTTCCTAAAGATTTGTCATAAATTTTGAGATTATTATTTTATTTATTATTTTTATTTTATGTGTATTAGTGTACTGCCTGCATGTTTGTAAGTGCACCCATGTCATACAGTGCCTACAGAGGTCAGAACAGAGTGTCGGGTTGCCTAGAACTAGAGTTATGGACAGTAATTAGCTGCCATGTGGGTGCTGGGAACCAATCTTGAGTCTTCTGCAAGAGCAGCCAGTGTACTTATCCACTGAGCCATCTCTCCAGTGTCCAATTTTCAGATTCTTGTGTTTTTATTTTTACTCATTATAAACATTCAAATTTTTTATGTTTCTTTTTACAATAATTTATTTATGTTTTAAACTTTGAAAGATATTTTAGATGTCATTTAGTAGTTGGTTTCCAATTCAAATCCATAATAAACAGAGGAAACAGTCCACATGACTTGAATACTTTTTAAATCAATGGCCCTAATTTAAGGTCCCTTGGTAAGTGTTCAGTGTGTTCATGAAAAGAATGTATGGTATACTGTTAGTAGGTAGAGTAGTGACAAGTGCTGCAATGTAAAATAGGTTAAGGTTGTTGATAGGATGATACTATTGTTCAAGTATATCATATCTTTATTGACTCTTTTGTCTGCTATTAAAAAATCAGTTTCTGAGGCAAAAAAAAGAGACAATCTTTAAATTTTTTAGTTGTCATTATTGTTTTTGACAGGGTCTCCCTAGTCCCAGCCCACCTGGAAGTCACTCTGTGGACCAGGCTGGCCTCATTCTCACAGAGATTCTCCTGACTCTGCTCCCCGAGGGCTGGAATTAAAGGTACACACCACCATGCCTGGTGTAGAATCTTTAAATTTTTTTAAGTAATTAATTTGATATATTCTAAGAAAAAAATGATATATTCAGATCCCTTTTTCCCATTTGAATATTATCTTTGTCTTCACATACCCCATATCCATCTGTGCATTCAACCATGCATTTAATGAAAACATCTGTGTGGCTTCTACATGCCAATGACAAAGCTAGGTGTGGCTGGTAAGCAGTGTGCATAATAGTCAAAATATTGTCCCTATACTTGTGAAATTTAGGATCTATTTCTTGGAAGTATTTCAGATTCTACATTGAAATAGACCATCTAGATCTGTGCTACCCAATGAGACACAGCTGATGGTTCAACCTAAATCAAGTAAAATGAAATTAAACATAAATATCAGCCCTCTGGTCACATGAATACTTCAGTGCTCAGCATCTTCCATTGCTGGTGGCCACCATATTGGACCCTGCAGATACAGAACACATCCATCATCCCCAGTTCTTAAGTGTCCCAGAGTCTGACGTGCCAAGCGGTGCATGAAAAAGGTCAACTAAGAGTTGACAAAAGGACCAAGACCTTGTGCTGAGGTCACAGATAAAGACTTGCCTGGAAACGAAAGAGGAATAATTAATATCTCCGTAGTCACTGGTGAGAGACCTACCAGGCTATTCTGGGGTGGGTGAGTGAACTCCAGGAACTTTCCAAAAAGAAAGAATTTAGCGAGGCATCTCCAATAGAGAAAAACTCAATAATCTTGTGAAATTGCTTGATGTTAACTTGACCAAATTTATGTGGCAATTTTGATCCTCACAAGTGTCAGTTATTACACACACACACACACACACACACACACACATACATATGCAATGTATAATTTCAGCCACTTTGAACAATTTGCCAACATTTCTTGCATTTTAACTTAGAATTCTATAAAAATTTCAAAATATTTTGTGGCCATACCCAAAATAAATTTCAGGACTTTCTGCTTGTTATTTCCTCTAAAAAGCCATAAGCTCTCGAGAATTTGTAGTCTTCTGTTCATTCCTCAAATGTGACATGCTAAACACATTTCATTCCTCTAACAAATACACATCTCCAATGTAATTATACACTGACAAAACCCACAATGACCAATATGTGTTGAAATTTACCAGTGGTGTGTGTGTTGTTGGGAAGAAGTAGATGATTGGAAAGTTAAAAGAATTTGGAAAGAATTGGCAGAGATGATCAAAATAAAAATCCTAAAATCAAACACCAGTAATATGAGATTGAGATTCAATTTGGACACCTTTGGTGTAGGTAATCAATAAGAATATATCTGTTCTCCTCCAAGGTTTCCAATATTTTCAAATTTAGATCCAAGGGGTAAAAACAACCAAATATCTATGATTGTGGCCCCTCAATAAAACCTGAAGGAATCATCCTTTTGGTCAGGTTTCCTGGTTCCTGCACATAGCTACTTCCTCACTTTTAAAGCTAAGTAAACTTCAATACAGAGAAAACCCAGTCAAAATCCACCTAGAAATGACCTCTAGGTGTTAACTGAGTGTTGTGTGACACTATTCCTGGGGAGACATGAACAAATGTCCCTTCACTCCAGATAGGGAAGTAATGACAGGCCAAAGTAAAGATACCACCAAAGTCCAATGTGAGCCAGCATGGGTGGCAGTTCATGAAATCAGGGAACCTGGAGCATATTGCATGACCCAAAGGCAGCTCAACAGGTTGGAGAGTGTCCTGTCCATGTAGCTCAGCTGGTCTCCACTTCTTCCAGGTAGCTGGACTTGTCTGAGGGTCTCTCAGCAATCTTGGTCATTTTAGTGACTTCCGGAAGCAATTTAGTTGTTAAACTTCCTGAGCTTAAGGAACTTCGCTGCAGGGTGGAATCTTTTACCTTCGCTCAAAACATCTTGCTGTTTTATCTGGGAGGAACCCACAACACAACACTGGGCATGAGAAATGATGCAGAAATAAGTAGGCTTGATTGAGAAAGTCTCTCACAGGCCCAGTATTTGGACATCTGTGCCCAGTTAGTGGGGTTGTTTGGGGAGATTTTAGGAGGTGTGGCCTTGCTGGAGGAGGCAGGTTCAGAGAGTTCTTAAGCTTTCAGATTTCCAGTCTATCAATGCTTCCTGTACATGCTTGAAGATGTGACTGTTTGGCTTTTAGCTCTGGCCACATCCTTCTGCCAGGGCTCTTCTGCCATTATGGACCCTTACCCCTGGAATCGTAAGCTCAAGTAAACTCTTCCTTTCATAAGTAAGCTTGACCATGGCATCTTATAGCAAGAGAAAAATAACTTAATGGAAGGCTGTTATTCCCTTCTTATTTCTATTGAAAATAGAACATTGTGGTTTGGTTTGGTTTACACTTACAAAGCAATTTGCTTTAATAACAATTTATCCCTGGAAGAGGCATTCAAGCTCACAGTAAGCATCAGTTGAAATTCAAAAGCACTTCAAATAGTAGTTCAGTATAGATCAGGGTGCACTTTTCCTTGGGCTGTACTGTGACAGCCAGCTCCATAGCATACTTGGAGTTCCTTTGAAATGAAAAGGTCCCTTTGACCTATGTCCTGTATCAGTTCACATTCTTATCTACATATTTTAGATAACCCAAGTTCCTGTGAACTTAGGAATTCTGAACTGCAGAATGTCTCCCAAGATCCTTTACTCTGAGGAGCTGTACTACAAGGCTAGTGAGATATCTCAGTAAAATGCTTGTGGCATAAGCATGAGGACCTGAGTTTGATCCCCAGGTCCCAGGTCAAAAAGCTAGTGAGGCAGAGGCAGGAGGATCCTTAGGGCTCACCGACTAACTAGCATAGCTGAAACCGCAAGACCAGGCCAGTGAAATACTCGGTCTCAAAAAATAAAAAACAAAAACAAAATGACAGGATGAACAGTTCCTGAGATGTGACATTCAAAGTTGTCTTTTGGACTGCACATGCATAAACACATGTGCACCCACACAACACACACACAAATAAAGAGATGCATGATAGATTGAACTGCAATATCTTCTGGATGTTCTCTGGAAGTCCACTTGGTTAGCTTGCTGGAGGACAGTTCTCTAGCACCACTTTCCCTTGTCTCTGACTGAATAGCTAGGGGTAGTTCTGTCTTACGGCTTCTAGTTTCAGGTCTCGATATCTTAAATATCCAAGAACCACAAACTGGAAGGTTACACTGGTAAGCGACTTTGGTTTTGTCAGAGAAAAGCACCCACTCAGAAGTTGGGAAATAAGTAACCTCAGTGCAGAAGTATGTTTTCATCAGAGAAAGGATCACATGCTTTTGTTTCATCTAATAAGCTACAGGTAAATAATCTGGCTTATCTAAAGCACATCTCTTTGGTTTGAAAATAAGTTGTCCCTCTTGGCTATTTATTAGGTGAACTGTTGCTTTACAAGTCTCAAATCCTGTCAATCTCTGAAAGCCTTCCCCTAGAGAAGGAATGCAAACAGTAGCATCATGTCTAATCTGTTTACTGAATGGAATGGTCAGTACTAAAATATAGGCTACTTGGGACTTGAGAGATGACTCAGTGGTTAAGAGCACTGACTACCTTTGCAGAGGACCCAGATTCAGTTCCTATCACCCACATGACAACTAACAACTGCCTATAACTCCAGTTCCGGGTGATCCAACATCCTCTTCTGGCCTCCACAGGTATTTTGTGCATAGATACACTTACATACAGGTAGACAAAATATTCAAACATATAAAATATAAATAAGCAAAAAACTTAAAATATATGTTGCTCCAATGCATTGAAATAGGGATCTGCAAAATATTTTAGGCTTTCTGGAACATACAATTCTGTTCCACCTATTCACCCCTGCTATTATAGTGCACAAGTAGTTGTCATTGTTATGTGCATGGTAATAAACTAATAAAACTTTATGCACAGATGCTAGAATTTTCATGTCGTAGGACTTTCATGTGTTGGGAAATATTAACGTTGGTTTGATTATTTTTCCAAATTTATTAATATAGGAGCTGTTCTTCATTTGTATGCTAACTACACAGCTGACTAGAGTCAACCCAGACCCTGCAATTTTCCCAGTCCTGCTTGAAAAGTTTTCTTTAAGCAGATTTCTTGAAATCTCTTTTACCGTATCATCAATCACTCTAGCAAATATTTTTAGGTAGGAAGAGAAAAACTGCTTAATTGTCCAAACTGTCGTAAGCTGAACAGAAGGATCAGATTCAAGCAGGTTACCATCCACTGACTAGCTGTGAGATGGAAACCATCCTACCGAACCTGGACCTTCTTTCTGAACAGACTTTCATGCCTTCCTAATGCTGAGTTATTGAGTAGTTTCATCCAGTGGACTATAATTGGCAATTAGGTACCCTGTGTCTAGGAACATCAAGATAGAACAGAGCTGAGGCCCAAGACTGAGCCATGGGATGGGGCAATTCAAGAACTACAGGAGAAGAGAGAAGAGGGGCAGCAAGATGGCTCAGTGGACAAAGGCTAAGCTTGACAACCTGAGCTGGATCTCAGGAACCCATGTGGTGAAAGGAGAGAACCGACCCCTGCAAGTTGTCCGCTGACCTCCATTCTAAAGTGCACATGCCCTACATACACACATATACACACACACACACACATACACACACACACACACGAAATGAATGGTGTGGAGAGAAAGAACAAAGTCAAGAGTGTGAGAACCTGTGTAGTACACAGAAGATGAGTAAAATAGAGAGAAAGATGAAAGGAGGAGGAGAGGGAGAGAATTTAAATTTGGGCTTGAATTTTCGGATGTGGTCTAGGCAACACAAGATTAATATATCCTTTAGCAATTCTCTTAATTCTGCCTAAGTGTTGTATATTCAAAACAACTCATTTGAGGCTTGCTTAATATGGGTAAATTTCCATATTTTTTATTTGAGTCAATGCTCATTTTAATAGTCTCTATTTTGTGCTTATTTTACTGGGAGGGGTCATTCTTTTCCAAAGAAATTCATGTTTATATCTGTTTTTAACTCATATCTGTTTTATGTTAGTGATTCCTTCTGTCAGTAATTTAGAATTTTACCTCTTTCACCCAAAATACAGACTATTCTTTTGATTTTGTGTTATTCACAAACTGGTTGAGAAACCTTATGCCTTCTCAACCAGCAATCACGAGTCTCTTAAGTTTCAGGAGGTAAAAGGTCAGTGTGTTCCCTCTCTTATTAAATGTGTCTTTTATTGGACAATCTACCTGAAATTTTCCTTGCAGTTAATATTAGCTTCATTCCAGATTGTTTCAAGCCTTTGCTCTCCTTGCTGACTACCAGGACCAATGTGTTCTCTCCTGCAATAAGAATAGTTCCAATACCATTTATTAAAAATGCTGCCTGGGGCTAGAGAGATAACTTAAAGGTTAAGAGCACTGGCTGTACTTGCACAGAACCCAGGTTAAGTTCCCAGCATCCATGGGGCAGGTAACAACCATCAGTAATTCCAGGTCCAGGGAATCTGATACCTTCTTCTGGCTTCTACAGGCATTGCATCCACATATAGCACTTGCATACATGCAGGCAAAACACATATACACATAAAATAAAAATAGATAATAAATATATTTTTGAAGGCTGTTTTATCAGATACTGTGATACTATTACTACTAAAATATTTTCTTTGACTTACTTGACATAGCGATTTTTTTTCTTATGTACAACTCCAAAAACTGGACTTCTGTATGGTAGCATGAATATATTAAGCATCTGTCTCATTTCTTTCTATTTACAAATATTTTTGGAATTGGTTGTGGTGCTGAGAAGATTAATCAACCATCATGTCCCCTATTGGGTCTAAAGGATAATGCTAGACTGGGAGATGGCTCACTGGCTAAAGTGCTTGCTTTGAAAGCATGAGGGCTGAGTTTGGGATCTGTAATACCCATGTAAAAGCCAGGTTTGATGGTGCTTATCTGTAATGTCAGCACTGAGAATGTAGAGACAGGTGGATCCCAAAAGCTCTTTGCCCAGCCAGTCTACCATTAGTGAGCTCCAGGTTCAATGAGAGTCTCTGTCTCAAAATTCAACAGGACATTCTCACACATGGGCAAAGACATTTTCCAGATGCACATACCCCACTCACTTACATTAAAAATAAAAAACAGGCCAATCCTTACACTCCACTTTCTAATGGAACACATACATTGCTAGGTAGATAAAAATCAAGTTGTGAACCAGATGTGGTGGCACACGCCTTTAATCCCAGTGCTTGAGAGGCAGAGTCAGGCAATTATCTTTGAGATCAAGGCCATCCTCATCTATATATTGAGTTCCAGGCTAACAGGGACTATTTTGATAATCTGTCTCAAAAAAAAAAAAAACCCACAAAATCAAACTGTGATTAGTTGTATGAATACCCTGGAGTTCTCTTCTCTTGTTGGTACAGATTGTAAACTATGTTGGGTGTCTCCCTCCAAACTTGAAGCTCAGTGCCCTCTTTTGCCATTGTCAGCTGCTTCCTCATTTCACCTGCTGTTCTTGAGTCTTGAGGCACCAGCCCATCTTCTCTTTTCACAGGAGTATCAAGTCAATGTACATATTTCAGGGTTTTGATAATATTTTCCTTTTTTCCAGAGTTGATTTCTGATGTAATAACTGGTCTAGATTGTCATGTGGCAACAAACCTTGAAACATGAGTGGTCTGACACAACAAAAATTTAGCTTTTATTTAAATCCATGGTGGGTTGGGCAGTTCACAGGCCATCTGTCTCACATATAGTGACTCCCATAGCCCAGCAGCCCCCACCTCCCGACACACCACTAAGTCAATGGATGGTCACAGAGGAGGAGCAACTGCAGAATCTCATGTTAACCTCCATGTGCTCTAGACTGCAAATTCACCTCTGATCCTCACAGCTAATCAACCAGAGGTGTGTACCTGACCCCACAAAACTGCAAGGAGGCTGGGAAATAGGAGAAAGCACATGGTACTGCTTAGTTTCTGTCAGCTTGACACAAACTAGAGATGCCTGGGAAGAAGGAAATTTAGATGCGGAGTTTCCTTCATCAGATTGGCCTGTGGGTATGTTTATAGAGCATTTCTTTCTCTTATTGAATTTTTTCAATTTTTATACAATAAAATTTGATGGTATTTAGATCCCCTTCCTTATCCATACCTCCCCTTGTTGCCCCCTGCCCAATTTAAAGTACTGTATTGTATGTCTATGTCTATGTATATATGTGTATATGTATGTATGTTCTAGAGTCTAATTTGTGTCCCCAGATGGCCTTCACCATGGGTTCATCCACTGGAGCCTGGTTAACCTACAGAGTTCCATCCTTGAAAGAAACTCTCTTTGCCTCTAGGGCATTTTGCAATTGCTAACTAATGCAGGAGAGCCCAGTTCACAGGGGGCAGTGCCATATCTCGAAAGAAAGGCTTAGCTGTGTAAGAAAAGTGGCTGAGTAAGCTGGGAGAGCAAGCCAGCAAGCAGCATTCCTCTGAGGACTCTGCTTCAATTGCTGCCTCCAGGTTCCTGCCCTGAGTTTCTACTCTGACCTCTCTCAGAGACGGATTGTAGTTGTTAGAGTAAGAAGAAACAAGTCCTTTATCACAGCAACAGAAAAGTAACTAATACAGACATAGCTGCACCTCTGGCCCCACAAAACTATAAGGAAGCTGAGCAATGGAATATTTGCTGAGGAATGAATATGCCTTATTAGTCAGAATGGAGTCAGGCAAATCTTAACCTGCTCTCCGTTTCTGTGATCTTTGTCATTTCCAGAACGTACTTATAAATGGAACCACTCAGTATGTAACTTTTTAAATTTGGCTTTCTTTTTACCTAGAATGCTTTTCTGAAGCTTTGTCCAGGTTCTACATGTATTATGAGTTTGATTTTTCTTATTACTAAGTAATAGTTAGCAGTGTGAAGGGGTCATGTTCTTTAACCACTCACTGAAGGACATGTATGTGTTTTCCAGGTTCAGTCTCATAGGAATGAAGTTGCTGTAAACATCTGTCTTCAGGTTTTGTATGATCATATGTCTTCCCTTCTCTATAACCAATGCCTGGGGTGCAATTGCTGAGTCATGATAGTTACACATTTTGTTTTTTTAGCCACTTCCAAGCTTTCCAAAGTAACTTTGCATTTTACACTCCACACAAAGCCCAGAGACAACACGTGCTGACAAAAATGTGAAAAACCGTACACATAGAAAGGACTAAGCTCCTTCACATCTCGCTACTATGTGCTGTCCCTGGGCACTGTTCGTGGCATTTTGATAACCATGCAATGCCATTTCTTTGTGGTTTTAGTTTCTTTTTCTCACTGTGTGTTCATGTACCGTCCCTATATCCTCTTCCTCTTTGGTGAAAACTCTCTTCCTGTCTTTTTTCCATTTTCTGATTGGTTGGCTTGCTTCCCTCACAATTGAGTTGAAGAATTATTTTTCTATGCTAAATGGCAGTCTTTTGTCTGATATGTGGTTTACAAATATTTCCCCCTGTCTGTGGCTTGTCTTCATCCTTTTAACAAGGCCTTTCTCAGAGTAACCACTCTACCAAGAAAGGTTCCATTTATCAGTTGCTCTTTTATGGCTCATAGTTGGTATCTAAGGTTTTGCCTTCTGTTAAATCCCAAGGGTTTTCTGGGGTTTTTTTTAACCTAACACTTTACAATGTTAAACTCAGTCCGTTTTGAGTTAATATTTGGGTAAATTGTGAGTCCTGGGTCAAAGTTCGTTCTTCCCACCTATTCATTCACAGTCGCTCTAGCACAGTTTATTGAGAAGAATTTCCACCCTTGTTTGGTTCGACATCTTTCTCAAAATTATTCTGTGCAAAGTTCCAGTACAATGCTGAATAGACAGACCTGGCCAGGGTGGGTATGCTTATCTCCTCCCTGGTCCTAGTGCAAACGGGTTACTCCTTCTCTGCCATGTATGAGGACCTCTCTGTACTTCTTTCACTGTGAGTTTTTAATCCTGAGTGGCTATTGAATTTTGTCAAATATTCTTTTCTGAATCAACTGACATGATCATGTGAATTTTCTTCCGTGGACCCTTACTTAATATGGTAAGTCATGGAGATTCTTCACATGTGGAATTTGTTCATCATTCCTGCAATAAGTGCACCTCGGACACTGTACTAGTCACTTTTCTGTTGTTGTGATAGAAACACTGACCAAGGGCCCTTATAAATGGAAGTTTATTTAGCTTGCAGTTCCAAAGGGGCAAGAGTCTATCATGGCGGGGAGGCATGGCGGCAGAGGTGGCTAGAGTAAACGCTAAGCACTCACATCTTCAAGTAGGCACAGAAAGCTGAGGGGGACCGGAGATTCAGCAAGGCTAAAAAACACCGTAAGCCCGCCCCCAGTGACGTGCTTCCTCCAGCATGACATACCTTTTAAGACCTCTTGAAACAATGCCACCAACTGAGAACAGAATGTTCAAATACTTAGAGCCTATGGGGGACATTCTCATTCAGATGAGCACAGTCATGGTCCCTATATCTTTTTGTATATTACTGAAATCTGTCTACTAATATTTTGATAAAAGACTTTGATCCATGCTAATGAGGAATATTATTCTCTAGTTTTTGCTTGCTAGTCTTCTATGTTTGGGAGAGCTATTGATGTGCTGTCTTAGGTATTATTATCAGAGTAATATTAGCTCCATAAAATGAATTGGGAAGAATTTCCTCCTCTTCTGTTTTCGAGAAGTCATGTACAACTAGTACAAATTCCTCACACATTTGGGAGAATTCATTAGTGAGTCCATCTGGGGCTGGAGAGTAGTGTCTTCTGGGGTGTATTTTAGTTACAGATTCAATTTCCTTAGTGGTTGTTGGGTTAAGGCATCTGCTTTCTATTGGATGAGTCATTTGTGTTTGGAGGAACTGGTAAATTTGGTTGTCAAATTGTGTAGCATAGTTGTTATTATCTAATTATATTTTTTATGTCTCCAAAATACAGAGTTCTGCCCTGTGTAATTGCTGATATTTTTAATGTGTGTCTTGCTGAAAGTTTGGGAATGGTCTTTTCTATGAGTTTACTTCTTATTTCACTAGTTTTCTCTGTTGATTTTCTGTTTGGAACCCACTAGTTTTTGCTTAATCTGCATTATGTCCTTTCTCTTTGTGTCAGGTTTATTGTGCCTATTTTCTCCGTTCTTGGATGGGGGAGGGAGCTTAGATTGCTGAACATTTTATCTCCTTTCTTACATTTTTCTCATACTTGGCTATTTCATGTCTCTCTCTCTCTCTTTGTCTCATTATGTAGCTCTGCCTGGCTTGGAGCTTACTATTGGAGACCAGGCTGGCCTCAAGAGCCGCACCTCAGTGTTGGGATTAAGGCAAAGGCCTGCCCCACCCCAGGCTCCGTGTTTCTCTTTCCAGCATTTAGTTGTTTCCCCTTTGATGTTATTTTAGAAACTCCATGTGACAGCAATTTTTTTTACGTGTCTTGGAGTTAGTTTTGTACCTAGAATATTCTCTGTTTTTGCCAAAGGCCCTTACCTTTCACCTCTGTCGATGCCCTAGGTCCTTTAAACAGTGTAGATTCTGGATTTATTGATGGAGATTTCTCTAAATATAAAAATTGTTTCAAGGCAAGAACATGAAACAGCTGCTTACATCCAGAGTCAAGAGCAGAAATAAACAAAAGCGTGAATGCTCACTTCTCAGCTCACCTTCTCCACTTACACCATCCAGGACCCAAGCCCAGGGACTGGTGCTGTCCTCAGTGGGCTGGGTCTTCCCATGTCAACTGGGAATCCTCCATAGACAAGCCTCAGACCAGCTTCACAATCCATGGAAACTCTTCTCCCAAGTGATTACAGATTGTATCAGGTTGACAAAAGCTAGCCATCACGCCACCAAACTTTGAGGTCTGTCTCTTCAAGCTTCATGTTAGCGCTCTCTTCAGCCTCGCCTTAATACTGTATCCCTACCCTACACACCTAGTTCTTGCCCTATGTTTCCTGTGTGAGAGAAAAAGTAACAGCAGATATAATGGTCCAGCAGTTAGATAGGACATAAAAAGACAACATTTTGAACAATTCCTTCCCTTCCCTCTTGATTCATACATATATTAGTATATTATTTCACCAATTCTCCCCAAAAGGAAACCTATGCATATATATATTTACATTTTTCATAGATTTTACTGATATAAAGAATGTATAAGGCTAGAAATATAGTTTAGTTGACAGAGTACTTGCCTAGCATGTATGAGGTCTTAGGTCTACATTATGCCCTAACTAAATAAGTAAATAAATAAATGTATATCACACCATTTATGAATAAAAATGAAACATACTACATCTTTAAAATAAATTTCATATACCCAGTTGATTCTCAAAGAATGTTTTTCATTGTTTTGTTTTGCAAACTCTTAGATCCATGGCTACCTTATAGTTGCAAGATGAGTGCATTTCTTATATGTAGGTTGGTTGATAGTTTGTCTTCTATTAAAAAAAAATAAGGCTTTGTGAATACTGAGGAAGAGGGAGTTGGAAGAATGTAAGACCTGGAGGAGAGAAAGGAGCACTGTCAAATGTTGTCCGCTGGTCGTGGCATGGCTGGCACACATGAACTCGTGTTACCTGTGCAAGATAAAGTCAACACAGTTAAAACTTCCAGCATGGACAGGGGAAAGGCTCCTAAGGCCCCTCACCTGGCTGAAGAACTATTGATAGTGGATGGCTATTGGGGGACAGATCTCTTTTCTTTAGGGTGTGACCACTGGTATGTTTCCCATGCCACACTGCACCTATGGGTAGCACTAAGTAGACTCAGTGCTCCAAAAATAAAATAAGTAAATAAATAATTTTAAAAGAACATGATGTTGGAAAGGAAACATGCTGGGGATTTTTGGTGGGGGCGTGGAGGAAGAGAGTTGAGAGGTGGATATGATCCAAATACTTTGTATACATGTATGCAGTTTTCAAAGACTAAAAAGAAACTATCAAAACAAATGTATAACAGATACATACTGGACTTCATTGTTTTGTCAGTGATGTAGACAACTTACTGCATCAATCATTACTTTTACATACTTCCTCAATTTTATGTAGTATGAACAATGAGATGTTGAGGACAAGACACACTTTTTAAATTTAATATAAATTTTAAATTTTTAATATGAATTATCAAACATCTCTCCATTTTCTTAAACCTACAAAATCAACAATATGATAACTCTTTGACAATTATCAAAGAATAAATCTGCATGCTGTAGCTAATTTAAACTCATAATAGGTCATAAACTGAATGATGGAGGTGGGGACTGGAGAGATGGCTCAGTGGTTAAGAGCACTGGCTGCTCTTGCAAAGGACCCAGGTTTGATTCCCAGCACCCACATGGTGGCTAACAACCATTGGTAACTCCAGTTCCAGAAAAGTCCAATGCAATCTTCTGAGCTCCTCGAGCATTGTGTGACATGTTGCACTTAGATGTATGCAGACAATACACTCATACACATTAGATGAAAATAATAAATAAAATATATTTTTAAATGAATGACGGGAAGGAGTTTCACAATAGTACACCATCATACAATATTTCGTTGTAGAAACAGTATATAAGTAACTTCAAGGACTCAATAATACAAAAATGAAGTAAGCTAATTAGGAAACAATGACTTTTAATATCTGTATTTTTATATAAGTTATTATAAGCTTATATAATTTTAACTTAACATCTGTGTTTAACAACGAACACAAATTTGTTGAATATTTAATAATCAGAAAACTAGTATGAACTAGGCCCAGAACATGCCTGTGTTTATTCAGTCTAAGATGTGATAATTCTATACCCCCCAAACCCTTTAGTGTAGGTTTGCCTCTTCTGCCGTCATCTCCCTGTATCTGCATTGCCTTTTTTTCCACTATAGGTCTTCAAAATGGGCTTTTATTTTTCTCCACTTATGCTTAACCTTTCTCAGATTATTCTTTAACCTTCAACCAGTATAATATTTTGAAGGTGTCAATGTGATCATGTGACTAATACATTGGTTAATTTCTTTATTCAGTAAATAATTATGAGTTTTCTTTTCTGGGCATTATTTTAGTTGATAAGCCTAAGTATATGAACTGAAGGATAGAATCCCTGCCCCTGTGGAGAACATTCTACTGAGGGAACGGGAAAGTCAATAATAAACAAAGCATAACAGTGAATCATGCATTAGAACATAATGAGTGCAACGAGGAAAGAAACTGCAGAGCAAAGTGTATTTGTCAGGGTTTTCTAGAAGAGCGTTCCCAATAGGATGAATATATATTACAAGAATATTATTATTATGCATTATTAGATTGGCTTACATATGCTGAATAGTTCAACAATGGCTGTCTGTATGCTGAAGGATGACAGAGCAGCGGCAGCAGCAATAGGGTAGATGGACTTGCCAGCAAGGGGCAGAGGAGTGCAGACGCAAAGCAAAAAGTCTTCCCTCAGACCTCTTCATAGCTGGACTCTGACAGAAGGTGGAGCCTCCTCTGAGGGAGGGTCTTCCCCCACCAGCTTATCATTCCAGGAAATACCCTTACAAGCACATCCAGAGGCAAGTCCTCCAGTTGATTCCAATCCATAACCAAGATTAACCATGATACAAAGTCAAAGAAAAGATAGCAGGGCAATTTCAGCATAAAGTTTGATGCTCAGGATCTGCCCTACAGACAGGATGGGATGTAAACAAAGACTTGCAGAAAGTAAATAAGAGCCAGGCTTTGGGGATTGGGGTGACTAGCCAGAGGGCACAAGGAGGCAAGTATAGCTAGAACAAGAGTGAGCAAGGAACAGTAGTAAAATAATAATAATAAAGTCACAGAGTTGAAAGAGAACAGAACCTGGAAGATCTCATCAGAGATTGCTGTAAGAACTTCATCTTTTACTGGCACCAAAATAGGGAGCCACTTCAGTTCTGAACAAACCCATCACTTTCGCTGAGAACATTTCAGTGGTTTCCTTTGCTCTTAGGATAACTCTTAGGATAACAGTCTTCACACATCTGACCAGGCCCCAAATGAAGAAGCCCTTGAGTCATTTTAATTTCACGATTAATATTTTATTGACTATATTGCTTATATCTGCTGCAATGTTCCTCCACAAAAACAAGGTAGATTTGAGTTAAGATGTGATCGCCTAATAACTAACTTATCTCAACTAATGGCTCATTGTCAAAACAGATGTTTATTGAATGAATGAACAAATGACCTTATGAAATCTTATGAACTGATCCATTCTCAAGGTCTGTCTCATGTTAGCTATCTGGTAATTTTTATGGAATGAATAGTTAATCAAATGAATGGATGGATGGATGGGTGAATAGGTGATTGAATTAGTGAAAAAAATGAGTAAGTGAATGAATAAATCAATGGCACACATCCCTTTCTTCACAGAACTAAACTTAAAGTCTGTGTGAGATAAGCATTCTGTAATTCTGTTGTTGTTGTTGACTATACAGTCAAATGTCTAAATTAATAAGTGAAGAAATGGATGGATGGATGGATGAACAGATGGATACCATGTGAGTGAATGAGTTGTCCATCTTTAGTTAAGTCAGAAGACTTTCCATCCTTCCAGAAAAATATCTCTTCTGATCAGCCCATTAGTTCTCAACTTGGTACCCTGCCACGTATATATTTTGAGGAACATTTTTATTAGCTTTGGAGTCACTTGCAAGGTACTCTTGAGTTCTCTTTTGGCCTGCCTGCATTCTTGTTCACACCTGCCCTGCCATAGCTTGCGGATCTCCCTGGTTTCCTTACATGGGCCACATTTCCAAGTGTCCCTTTGATCTGTGGCACATACTTCTACCCAGTTTCCAATAAGGTGTTTTTAAACAGTCTCCAAATTTCCTGTGGCTTGTTGACTTTTTAAATTATTCCTTTCATTTGTTTTTCCTTACCAGTGCCTACACTTGTTCTTAGGTTCTCTTTATAAAATTGAGTAACCACATGATATATAAATTTTCCCTCCTAGCCCAGAATGGTCACAGTGTTGTGATCACTTGGAGATTTGTTTTCTTCTAGGTCTTAGCCAATGCTCAAAGCCAAGTGCAAAATATTTTCCTTCCTTAATAATTCTAAAAGTCTTTTCTTTTCCTAAGAGAATATCATCTGTCTCATCCAATAAGTTCATAGTCGCCTCCCACTTCCAGTTACTCTCCATTTCTGCCTACATGTGCTTGAAAATGTGAGCTCTCAGCTTTCTGCTCTGGCTACCCCACCGTGATGAGCTCGTCTCTCTGAAACTGTAAACTCTTTCTTCTCCAAGTTGCCTTGATCATAATATGTTATCACAGCAACAGAAAAGGTAACTAATACACTGGCCAAAAAAAAAAAAAAGAGGAGGAGGAGAGAGAGGAAGAGGAAGAGAAGAAAAAGGAGGAGGAGGAAGAAGACATTATAAAATGCTCTGGGTTCTGTCTACAAAGATCAAATGTTGCTTCTTCTGTCTTATTTTAATGTATAGATGCTATTCACATAAAGAATTCAGCAACCAATGAGAAAAAGAATTATTTTATCCTAATGAAAAGGCAGCCTTCATTATTTTTTTTTTACCATGCATTTCATCAGCCAGAATTCTTCCTACCAATGATGTTTGTTCTCAAGCAATCACTCTAGGTCCTTTGCCACATTTCCAGGCCCATTACAGGCAGGCCAAGTGAAATGGGGGTCATAGTTTCACCTATAGATATTGTTTTAACCACACTAAAGGGAACCAGAGCATACTAGAAACTTGAACCGATGGTGTACATATACTACTCTCCAATATTTCAGTAGACTGGCTAGTCTTCGAAGCTTTGACATGATAAAACACTTATATAGGTGCTTTACATATCTGAGGTTGCAGGGTATATTCGATTGATTTTGCTTTAAATTGGGAAAACTGAAAAATGTACTTTTTTTTCCACCTGAAACTTTTGAATTGGTTAGGTTGTAATGAAGAAGCTATAAAAATTTAGCAATATGTTCTCCACCCATGATATTGACAGAGGCACATAATTACCTTTTCTTTTTTTCTCTTTTTGATACAATTTCATTATTTGTCATGCTGGCTGTGGTGCACCAATAAAGCCAAACTATCATATTAGAATTCATGACAGTTTTCACATTGTATTATCAATATGTGGAAATAATTGTCTGCTCTGAGATTAAATTACATTATTGTGTATCTTTTTCATGCCTAATAAATAATGATGGATGGCTTTTATTTTCATCACCACCTGCAACCATTTAGTCACCCCTTGATTGTTGAAGATAAAATAATAAAAGGCGAATGTTATGTTGCAGGTAGAAGAATGTAGTCCAAACAGTTGTATGGTCCTCCCTCGCATTTGCATTATTTCAGTCCCCGAAGAGCAAGGCATGGTGTTTATAAACGGGGACAACCTAGAGGAAACCTGGCAAACTGTTCACAGAGATGACGGGAGAAAGCAGGGAAATCTTTTTTTTTTTTTTTCTTGTAGAACAATAATTATTTCTTGGTGCACGATTCTTAATCTGAAAATGAGTTTTTGTTCTGCTGTGCAAATCAGTTACGTGCAATTAGAATGCAAAGCAGAAGCACATCTCACTGTTTAGCCTTTTTAAAATAGAAATGAAAACAGCCCGGAAATTGTAGCAAAGTTGAAAACGCATGCTAGGTAATTCTGAAATCCAAAGACATAAAACCATGCATAATAAAAAGGCCACTCTAAACTCATTACATTTTTTGAAATTGCCAATTGGAAGGCTTAATTTTAAAATTAGAATTTGCATGTTTGGAAACTTATTAAGTACATTTTGAATGGCCAAGTATATTGCCAGCATCAAGGTATGTTTTGTTTGTCTTCTGTATACAATTCCATTGCCCCATAATTTGATTTTATCCATGACCTGCTGGGGCTTTCTTTTTTTTATTATTCAACATTATGCTATAACAAAATTGTTTTATCTTCTCTGGTTGAAACTTTTAAGTCCAAATTATAACCAGCAAATGCCGTGAGTCTTAAGAGAAACAGAATCACCTCAGAGTTTTATGACACTGTTATATTTCATCTCTGAAGACTGCCAAGCTTTTTTATAAAATAAATACATAGTGTTTATAATGGAAACTAGTCATCTGATCATTTCAGTTAAGGACAGTGAGGTAAGAAAGCAAGCTGTAGACAAATTCTTTTTTTGATATTTGGCTGTGAGTCACCGTTGACTCTTTATGGAACTGTTTCTCATGTTTAGCTCTATTATCTTTAAATCAAAAGAAGTCAGTCTCAGGCAGAGCAGAGACGCAGACCAAGATCCAAAGGTAATCCTATCAAATGTCAAGTTACCACAGAGAAATGGCTTGGAAAACAGGCCAGCAGTGCATTATGTGACGAACCCCAAGTGGATGCTTATGCCCCTGGAGTCTGTCTTGGGCCGTGTGTTCTATTAATGTTCCTCCCAATTGTTTTAGTGCATCCATTTAAAAAGAACAGAGGGGCCTTTCCCTCATTTATAGCTCTTTTGCTATCTGACTACCCATCTCCCTCTATAATTAAATGCTGTGAATAAAATAATAAACATAATTTTATTTGTGCCATTACTCACTACCAAAATTACATCTTTACATTTCCTGTGAGAATCAAAGAACAGTTGTGCTTGCTTCCTTTACGCTGGAGAGAGCCATGTCAAAGTCTCAGACTTTTCTAGATTCTCTGAGCTTGGGAAGAACTTTCTGGATTAACATAGCAGCATTCAAAACAAATTATTTTACAGTCTATTTATCTTTTCCCTGTGATGAAGATTATACCAGACCCATGAAAAATAGCCTGGAATACCATCCATGAAAACTGGAAAGAGCTATAAAGCAGGGTGTTGGTCTGGACACAAAGTCACACACCTCAGCATAGTCAGATTTAGTGCATGCTGCAAACCTCTCCAAGCCTCAGCCAGGCATTTGTTCCACAGATTCCCGTTGAAGTCCTAAGAATCCAAGACTTAGCCCAAACATACTTAAAGTCAAACATCCTAGACTCTCTCTCTGGAAACAGAAAGTTCTAGAAGGACAACCTCACCCAACAGCATTATTATTCTCTTGTATTATCTTTAATCTGTTTTCATTTTCCTCAGCCAAAGTCTCCCTGACATGACCTACCAAAAAGAAAGAAGAAGAAAGCATGTGGGATAATTGCACAAGAAATGCACCAAGTACAAATGCCAAATTAGTTCCCCTAGAGTAAATGATTCCTGGCACTGTGGAGATTTTACTTTCTTGCTTTCTATCATTCAGAGGTTGCTCATTCACCAGTTTCTGGAGTCTGTGTGACAAACATAAAAACTCACAAAGCTTTTCAATGTGCATCAACATTATTAACTTCCTTGGCTTGTGTGTTTGCAAGAAGAGGAAACCTAAGCAAGATCACATCCAACTGTGCTCCTACACCACGTGAACCTGAGCATCCCCCTCGAGCACAGCTAACAGTTCATTGCTTGAGAGAAAAGCAGTTGTTTTACACTTTTCAGAACAATATTTGGAGGAAAACTGGGAGCTGGACAGATGGCTCAGTGATTAAGAGCACCGGCAGCTCTTGTAGAGAACTCAGCATTCAAGTGGCAGTGAACAACTGTCTGAAACTCCAGTGCAGGGGTTTCTGACGCCCTCTTCTGGCCTCTTTGAACATTGCATGGCCTAGGTGCATTTATATGCATGCATGCAAAGCACTCATACACGTAAAATTAGAATAAATAAATACAAACTACTCAGAATAATAAACTTAGATTTAAAATAGCAAAAGTCAGCATCCATGATGCCTTTTGAATATTTTTGACATTTAAAAAATTTACACTTGTTATACCAGGCATGGCAGCACACACCTTTAATCCGGGCACTCAAGTAGCGGAGGCAGGCAGATTTCTGCCAGATAGAGACCAGCCTGGTCTACATGGTGAGTTCCAAGCAGTCTGGGGCTAGGGAGACAGTACTTATTTGTAAATATGTTTTAATATCAAGGAAGATAAATCACATTATCTGACATATAGCAAATGTTCAAAGCTAAGTTACTCGAGATAAAAATCCCTAACAGAAACGTACTAACAAAGTGCTAAATATTTGTTCACTTGGGTATTCTAAATGTTGGAATTTCTAGTCCTTTCGTCAGGACTTTTGCAGTACAATGTGATTGCTTTCACTTTCCCAGCAGCAGTCTTAAGTTCTGTTAGTGTTTAACAACTCATCCTGTCTTCCAGAAAAGACTGTTATGAAAGAAAAACCAGATTCCTTGGCTAGAGTTGTGGAGGGAGGGTGGGGCCTCATGAGTTACATGACTATGGAAGATACAGGCAATTTGATTTTGGCAACAAAGTCAGGGCTTTGCACTCGGCCTTTTAGATTGTGAACTCGAGTATCCATTAACAAATCACCTACTAAAGTAAAGACAGCCAATCACTGTTCTGTTTACTCTTTTAGATAATGGAACAACTGCCCCAAGGTAAGTGACAGATGTCACAAGAAAGTCCCTTGGAGATGGATTTGTTGCAAGCCAGGGTAGAGAGAAGTAAAACCCTGAATAGACAAGATGATGTCATGTTGAGTTTTCATTCTCTGTTGAAATGTTCTGTGTGCTTGGTTTTCTCCAAAATGTCAGACAAGCACCCAGAACATAGCTCCTTAGGCAGTGATCATTTCTGAGGTGAAAAGGTGCCCTAGACTACACAGGGTGCTACACTGGCTAGACATTTATGTGGAAACTTCAAAGCAGAGATGCCTGGTGAAATTTATAACAGACACCAACTATTGAGCCAACAGATTTGGCAATAAAGTCATTCAGTCACCAGTCTTAATGTCCAGACCAAGGATAGCTGGATGGAACTCCATTACACTGTTATAAACTTTTCTGGAAGTTCAGAGATACATCTTTCAGAATCCATCAGAATTTCCGAAGTACGTCTCACCAGACCAATCAATCTAGTGCAAAGTTTGTTTTTAGAATTCAAGTTCCTTGTTACTGCTTTGCAAGCAGATGTCTTCAAAGATATATTATGAAGAGATTATGTGATTTGGGGTGTAGCGATTCTGCCAGTTATAATTAAAAGGGCCAACATCCAAGTTTTGTTTTCTTTATAAACACTGCAGAGTGTGTCAGTGGCCAATCTAAAATTACCCACAGAGGAGTGTGCACACTCTCTTCTTTAGCACAAGATAATGAAGATGGTGTGTGAAACGCAGCACGGTTATAATAAGCTGGTGGACTTGTCCTATGCACAAACTTGTCCAAATGTAATTATAGGAGTTTTAAAGAGAATTGTTGCTTCCTAAACTGTCTAGTCAAGTGACTGAAAGTTAATGTGACCAAATTAACAGCCTAGCTTTGAAAGTCTACCCTTGCACCTTGAAAATAACTACCTGGAATCAATTATCCTTCTTAAGGGGAAAAGACACCATTCAGAAGCATCTCAGCTCAAGACGATGTGTTCAGCCTTCTCTCTAGACCTTGCTTCTGGAAAGGTGAGGTGACTATGAATCCCAGGAAACCAAAGGTTGACCAGCTGGCTCTTTCTCTCAGGAATGGAGAACACAGGACTAGTAGGAACCTGCTCTGATGTTTATGTGCTTGAGAAAACTGTGATTGCCAGACTCCACAGCATGAATCACCAGTGAAAGAAGCAAGACTGGGGCCCATAGAAGGACAGAGACATCTCAAGATGATTATTTACTCAGATGCCTGTAGATGTGGTTTTCATATTACCAAAGGAAAAAAAATGGCATGACATATTCAAGATACCAACATGTAATTCTTTTAAGGATTGGGAAACACTCTGAGCCAGAGACACCAGTGCCAGAAAGCTAGGGAATCAGAGAAGTGGGCATATATTTCCCTTGTGTGCTTTGGGAAGAACCTTTCATAAATTGTCTGGAGACACTAACCTGTTGTAGTAACTGCTAGGGAATTCCAATACTTCTTATGGGGAGTCCTCCCAGGTTGTAGCAGGGATGATATTCAGGCTAAAAGGATATGGACAAAAGCCATGTAGTTCCCAAAGTGCTTTAGAGGCTGGAGATACTGATGACAAAAAGCTCACTCAAAACCACCCTCAAATTTTGCCACAATTTTTCTCTGGGTGTACTCAGGGATATGAAGCCAATAGCTCCTGTCTCAAACACACCACACTGCACTCCCAGAGCACGCATAATTATAAAGGAAGAAAATGGCATAAAATAAAAATAACCAAATTTTACCAAATCATTGATTTTCCTGTCTCCTATGGGTTTTCCAGTATTAAACAGTTCTTTTATTCCCTTTTCTCCTGGGCTACACATTGATTAGCAGGTGACTGTCACTCATTCTCTCTGGATAAATAGGTCCAATCCATTCACTGACAATACAGGCGGAACAGTATTTTTCAAATGGCAAAACACAATCTGTTCTTTAATATCTGTGTGAAGAGCACAATATTCCCTCTGGCATGGCTCTGTCCCTTCATTCTTCTACTTTTTGTGGAGTCTCTCATCACACTGTCTCCTTTCACTCTCTCTGCCCTGACCACTCTTTTCTTCTGTCATTTTGTTCCATGCTGTGTGCCCTGAGTGAGCAATCCCCCTATATGCTCATGGATTTGAACACTTGGTCCCCTGTTGCTGGTGCTGTTTGAGGAGTTTGTGGAACCTTCAGGAGGCACAGCCCTGCCGGAGGAAGTATGTCATTGGGAAGGCTTTGAGAGCGCATAGCTTCTCCCCACTTCCTGTGTGTTCTTTTAACTTTGTGTTTGCAGTTGAAGATGTGATCTCTCAGCCTCCTGCTCCACCACCTCCTGCTGCCACGCCCCCCACCCCATTACGGACCCTCCACCAGGAATTGTAAGCCCAAATAAACTCTTTCTTCCATAAATCACTTTTAGTCATGGCACTTTAACACAGCAACAAAAAGTAACGGATATACATGCCATCTGACTACCGCATGGTAACTTCCTCACCATAGAACCCTCTCCATAGTTGCCTTCCTAGTTAAGACAAATGCTTCTTTCTTTTTTTTAATCTAATAGGAACCATTATTCTCCTTGTCACAGCTTATGATTTTACATTTATATGTGCAATTCATTAGCATCTACCTCCTGGACTATAAGCCCCACCAAATATGGTGGTGGAGTTCCTAAAGCAAAGAACGAGGGCCTTCTCTAGGATGCTGCCTTGCTAATCTGTTTAAGTGAAGTTAAGTGCTGAAGTACCTAGTCCGAGCATCTCACCACATTAACATATCAGAAGCTGATGTCTCCCTCTTAGCCTAAATATGGCTTTAGGCTGAGCCGTTGTTCTACTCCATGGGATCACACAAACTGACCCAGGCTTTACCTCCGGTCGTACCTCTGTCCCTTAAGCCCCAGAGTCCTCTGTAGGGTTTGTTTGTTTTTTTTTTTTTTTTTCATATTCAATTGTACAGCAAGAAAAGAAAGAAAACAGTGAGAACTGGAAGTGACTACATGGCTTTTGTCCATATCCTTTTAGCCTGAATATCATCATATATGACTGCACCTATTCACAGGCAGCCTAGGAAATGTGGCCTTCCTAGGGCCACACATGGTTGTTGCTTCTCCTGAAGTTAGAGAACCAATAGTTACTGACTACTCCAAAACTTGTATCAGTGAAGAAAGGAGAACAATTTTCAAATTCCCAAAGAAGGGATGTGCCAATGGGAAACGGACTGATTAAGAGGTATTATGTCTGTCTAGGAATATGCTAGATAGTTTGGTAAATACAGTTTTCCTGCTACAGTGAATCTCAAAACAAGTACGTTTTTGAAAATGAACACTGAAGAATCAGCTGGAGGCTATACAGATTTCCATATTCCCTTCAGGATTTTTCATTTTCATATTGTGTTAGTTAATGTGCCAGCATGAAAATAGCTTTCCACAAAATGGAAGCTATACTTTAAAGCTTTAAATGTACTCTCTTTTTGAATTGCCATGGCTCTCAAACTCAGTGATGTCACGTTGAAAGCAGAATCCTCTCTTCCCATGTTTCCCGAGATTCTGTCAAACAGATCAGGAGAAGGGGACATATGCAGGATTGACTTTTCAATCAACATGCACAAAAGGCCCAGTAGATGAATCAGTTGAAAGAGAACAGGTACAATAACTGACTGGCAGTATTGGAAAGCTACCATTTTATGTTTGACATTGAAGATAGTCTTGAAGAATAATTTATCTGAGGAAAAAAAAAAACAACTGGCTCTATAGAACTGCCAACTTCAGTGTTTCTCTCCTTACTGTGCCTATATTAACCCTAATATTTAGGAAAGTTTTCTCTCCTGTAAGTTTCTCCTATAAGAAGATATGCAGCATGAACCTAGTTCAGCTCTTTGATGTACAAAGCAGACAGTAAATTGGATTTGCGATTGACAGGGGCAAACTATGATGAAGTACCAAGGTCATCTATGAAATTGATTGAATCGTTGTTTAATCATGGCTTGCTTTGTCATAGAGAAGTGCTTACCAGTTTTTTTTAATCTTTACTAGTCAGTAATTCATTGTGTGCCTTTTATTATCATCGCTTCCTCCCGTTTTGGAGAGAGGTGGGAAGGGTCGAGTATCCTTCCGACTCAGAACTTTATCCCAACCTCACTCTTTTTCCTCACTTTTGAACAGTAAATGCTGATGTCCAATTTCAATCCTTTGTTTCATTATGTCTAAGACACTGTCCATTATCAGGCACAGCAAGGCTCCCTAAGGAAGGAAAAGCTACACTGCTTGAACTATAACGGAATGTGTCTTACCACCTAGAATTTTTATTCTGTACTTACCAAAAGAACAGTTTTAGACTTAGACACATATTTTTATCATATTTCACACTTATGCAAACATAAAAAGTAAAACATAAGTAAAATAAGTTGGTTAAAGTGTTCCTAAAATTTCTGTACATTTATAGCCCAACCCTTAGGAAATCATCTTTGACGTAGTTGGTGATGTATGTACTTTTCTGCCTACTCTTGTCCTGTCATCCTGCGTCTTCCCATGGTTAAGAGTGTTCCATGTTAGCTCAGAGACTTGCTTCCAAGCTTCAGACCTGTATCTATGGGGCAAGTTTTTGTGAGCAAGTTCAGATGATGACCCCTCTGTCAAAATGACATTAAGGTGGAGGAAAGGTATACAGAGAATTTGTATGACTGTGTGTTTTGACTAAGACTGTCTAAGAACATGGAATAAAAGCTAGTCTGTGTATTTATTAAGTCTGTCAGTCCCCCAGTTTATCTGCTGATTTTATTCTATAACTGTCTTGTCTTTACTTAGTACTTTATTTTAACACAGATATTTCATTGTAAAGTATGAATATCTTTGCTTATTGGGACAAACTCTTCAAATTATAATTCACTGAATGTCTTCATTGCCTATGATTTCTCACTATGTAACCCAAGCTGGCCTAGAACTTGCTATGTAGACCATCTCAGGCTGGCCCCAGTCTCACAATGATCCAACTGCCTCTGCTGTCTCCAGCAGGGATTTAAAGGTGTACACCACCAAGTATAAATTATTTTTATAGAAACAAAAAAATTATAAAATATATATAAGTAGCATATATTAAAATATTTATATAATTTTCAGGTAAATGGATGGAATTAGAAACAGTCATCCTGAGTGCAGTAACCAAAGCCCAGAAAGACAAATGTCGCATGTTCTCTCTCTCATATGTGAATGTTAGCTTTGAATCTTTAGGTATGTGTATTTCAAATGGAAAATCCATAGAGATCAAGAAACTACTTAGGGGCCATCGGGAGGGGGTGCTCTCTAGAAGGGGAGATAAAATGAAGTTATATAAATGGGGAGAAGGGAATAATCAGAAAATCCATCTCTGTTTTTTTTTGTTTTTTTTTTTTGTTTTTTTTTTTTTGTCTTTTTGAGACAAAGTCTCCCTGTAGCCACATCTGGCCTGGAACTCTTGATATTTAGACCAGGCAGGCCTCTGCCTCAGGAGTGCTGGGATTAAAGGCATGAGCCACCACACCCAGCTACAATCAAACTTTTTTTAAAATTTCCTTTATTATTTTTATTTTATGTGTATGAATGCATTGCCTGCATGTATGTAAACTCATCCATGTTGTACAATGTCTGAGGAGGTCAGAAGAGGGCATTGAATCCCCTGGAACTGGAGATGGATGTTAGCCGCCATGAGGGTACTAAAAATCGAACCCAAGTCTTCTGCAAGAGCAGCCAGTGCTCTTAACCGCTGAGCCATCTCTCCAGCCACTTACAGTCAATCTTTTTAAATTCAAATTTTAACTCTCTCTAGTCTCTCAAGGTCAGTGGCAATTCAGTTTAGCCATTCCTCGTGAGGTATATTACTGTCTTTCTTGGGAACTGTGAATTAATCAAGTGTTTTTTAAGTTATGTTTTCTTGCCATCTTGAATTTTAACTTCAAAATTACTTTTCTTATTTTCTAATAGATTTTTTAGCACTCTGTCTTCTCTAGGACCTGGCATTTAACTGCATCTCCTTGCCTACATCTCTTTTAAAATAGGTACCTGTGCTGGCTAGTCTTTGTCAACTTGACCCAAACTAGAGTCATCTAGGAAGAGGGAACCTCAAATGAGGAATTTCCTTCATCAGTGTGACCTGAGGGCATTTCCTGATTACTGACTGATATAGTAGACCCAGCCCACTGTGGGCAGTGCCACTCTGGGCAGGTAGGTCTGGACTGTGTAAGAAAAGTAGCTGAGCAAGTCAGGGGAAGCACCTAGTACACAGCATTCGGCTATCGTCTACTTCAGTTCCTGCCTCCAGATTCCTGTCTCGAGCTCCTGCTTTGACTTTCCTAGATGATGGAATAATCTAGATAATGAAATAACCCTTTCCTCCCCAAGTTGTTTTTAGTCATGGTTTTTATCACAGCAACAAAAATCAAACTAGAGAAAATACCATTGTGTTAGCTTCACTTAATTGGAAGTGTTCGATGTTTGAAACAAACTCTTTATAAATACTTTCATGAAGTCTTAAATTCCATGTGTGTTATAAATAGTAAACCCAATGATTATCTGGTTTAGATTTGTTTTGTTTTACTGAATGTCTTAAATTGGGGAAGTTTTGGTTTTCATTTATGACTTAACACCCCTAAATATGTTCTACCGAACATCATGATTCCTGCCTAATAACTTTGCCATAAAAACAAAGAATAACTTATCAACTCTATTATCTTTGATTTCTGTTGCAACAGTATTTTTTCCTATGTGTTTTCATTTTAAAATACATTTTCCATGGTAGTGACTGTTTGAGTCTTAGAAATGCAACTAGACAGATGTACTGACCACGGTTACCAAGGGAGCCGTTTCCTTGGTGATGGTCAACTGTCATCAAAGCAGTCCATGGTCTCTTCCTTCCCACGTGACTTGCTCTCACATGTTAAAAACTTGGGTTAGAGCAAGAAGCTCTATAAATCATGAGCTTCTAGATACCTAACACACCACTGGTTTTCACAAACCACCTGGGACATTGTGGTGTGTCTGAGAACTTTTCCAAGGACCCTAGGTCACAGTTCATCAGGAAGGACTTCTGGTCTCTCATACTTTCCATTTCAATATCCTAGTCATTTGGAGAAAATTCAAAAATGCACCAGCCAGTGCCCAAAGGCCAAAGCTGCCAAGATCCAAAAGTAAGGGAACATCTTTTGCACAGTAAATATTTTCTAGTGACTAAAAGGAGAAGTGTAAAAACTCAGCTATGATCTTCACAGTGGCGTTCAATGTACCGTCTTGTCCCTCTGCCTACATTTCTACAAGTCAAGAACGTGAATAGTAGTTTTTCTTTGTATGTTTTGATTCTGCAATAAAAATCTTTGATTTGGATTAGTTGATTTTTCTTCATCATAAGAAAGTTTAGAAAAATATATATACTTGTATTCTCTTCACTTATTTTTTTTTCTGAGTCTTATAAAATAGCCTGGGTGGCCTTGAACACAGCATTTAATCCAGGCTTGCCTCAAACTTGAAATCCTCGTACCTCAACCTCCCTGTTGCTGGAACTATAGGCATGCACTACCAAACCTAGCTTTTACTTACATTTTGAACCTTGAAAGACTTGAAATCTAGACTAGGGTATTGTTACCCAGAGTCTGCGCTACCGCTAGTATGTGGTTTGCTGAGAATGGAGTGTCCGTGCTTTACGTTACATGCCCTATGCCATTCTTCTTCTCACTGGTAGGATTAACATTCCCATTTTACAGATAAAAATAATAGAAACTTTGAGAGAGAGAAAAGCTTTATAAATGTCTGTAACTAGTAATGAGTATGAAGATTCAAACCCTAGGTGGGTTTGCTTTCTATTCTGTATGGTTCCCACTAAGCTACATACCTTCCATTGGTGTACGTGCAGATTCCAACTTTTGTGAGTCAAGATAACACATGCAGATTACTATTATTTTGCCTGCTCTTCCTCTTGCCTAGATTAATTTGTTGTAGTCATGTATAAAGTGCAAAAATAGAAAAATTATGTTTCAGCTTACACTCTTTAAAACATGGAAAAATATATTTTAGCAAATTTTTGTTATGGTTGGATATGAATCCTTCAAAAGCCCATGTGTTAGAGACCTGGTCCTCATGGCACTATATGGAGAAAACTTTAAGATGCCCAGTAGGAAGTCTTTCCATCCCTTAGGGGAAAACACTTGAAAGAGCTACTGGATCCCCAGTTTCTTCCTTTTTCTCTTTTTCATATCCTGGCCATGAGGAACAGTGCAGTAATATGCTTCTAAAAGCTGTGGAGTCAACCAGTTGTGGACTGAAGTCTCCAAAACTGAGAACCCAAACAAACCTTTCATCTTTATGTACTGGTTACCTTGGGTACTTGTTACAGTAACAGAAAGCTGAATAATACAACTTCTAAAAGTTTTCACTTAAAGCACAGATTTTCAGGAATAAAGATGCACTAATGGATTCATTCATGTTCTCAGCGGTGTCAAAAACAGCTGTAGTTTGTCAGGCCTAAATTCAACCTATCAACCCCATTCCATCTGATTTTTTTTTCTGTTTTCCAGATTAAATATTATTTGAAGAAATCATAAGCTAAAACTGTAAGAATAAAAGTTTAGAGATGTGAAGACGTAGCAGCAATTTTTTTTCATCTGGAAAAATACACTACTTGCCACTCTATTTCTAGTAGAATCAAGAAAAGAAAGGAGTTAAATACAGTAGAAGGAAAAGTCCAAGGGGAATCTGACCTTGACAATAGTGACAACCTACAGGAATATTTAAGTGACTCAGAGAAACAGAGACCTTCCTGACGAACTTTTGGGTAGGATAGAAAGCATTAGGATTGTTTCATTCTCTTCCTCAGTGGTGTGTCTTCATCTAAATGGGCTAGACTTTGGTCCAAACTAGTTTCTCTATGGGAAAGTATCCAGACACTGCACCTGGTTGGTATGCTAAGAACTATGTCCTGCTTGGGTGGTTTAAATTATTCTTTCAAGAATGATGCCAAGGTTTGTGAATTTATAACATAAATAGTTTTAATTGTTTTCCAAGGTGATCACTTCTCTTAGACTGTAACTTCTTCTAAAAACATAAATGGAAAACTGTTCTCTAATGTCTGCATTTCAGAGAGAATTTGAAAACCTCTCCTTATTTCATGATTGGGCTCAAACTATTAAGTATTTGCTGAATTTTTTTTTCTTTCTAAAAATGGATACCTCCTAACTGTGGTCCATTACCACTCTGTCTTTCACAGTCACATTGTGGTTTGGGGGTTGTTGTTTTTTTTTAAGTGACACAACATGATTGATGTAATCTGGCATGATTCATCACTATGTCAAGCATCAGCAGAACATTTTGAAAAAAATATTCATCAAAATCTATTACCTTAGAAATTGCCACTTGCAGACACTTTGGGGGGGTTAATTTCCTGCGTGGGAAAACAGCACATTGTTGACGTCACAGTGCATGTTTTTAGGAAGTGTGCTTATTAAAATAGGTGTTCCTGAAACCCCACTGTTACCTCAAGATTTCTCACTAGGTAACCAAGAAATACCAAGCAAAGTCAGAGAAGGGATTTTTCCTCTGACCTTTAGCTGAGTGAAATATAGTGTTGTGATTTGCAGACAACCTTGCGGGTTGTTCCTCAGGTGCCCCTCACCATTTTTTTTTTCTTTTTGAGACAGGGTCTCACTGTGTATCCTTGGTTGATCTGGAACTCGCTATTAGACAGGGCTGGCCTAGAACTCAGGGATCTCCTTGCCTCTGCCTCCCAAGTGCTGAGACTAAAAGCATGTGCCACCACACCCAGCCTCTACCTGTTTTTTAAAGACAGAATCTGTCCCTGGCCTGGAATTCACCAATTTATCTACGCTGACGGGCCACCAAGTTCCAGACCTTCTCAGTGCTGGGGTTACAAGTTCATGTCGCCATGCCCAGTGTTTTGTAACACAAGTTTTGACCTCAGGTCCTTGTGCTTGAAAGTTAAGAGGTTTACCAACAGATATCTCCCCAGTCCTTCATCCTGGTTTTTATTTTTATTTTATTTCAGTGTTTTGTTTCATTTTGTTTTGTTTTAGTTTAGTTTGGTCTTGAGATAGGATCCTGATTAATGAGGCCAGACTAGCTTCAAACTTGATATTCTCCTGCCTCAGCTTCCCAAGCGCTGGGATGACAGGTGTGCACCACCATACCTACCTATTGAACCTGATTTCTGACAAGAGAAACGAAGTTGGGGTGCTGACATTGTCTGAGGCTTCATTAGACAATGACGATGGGAAGAGAGGAGCTGTATCATGGGCCCCACTGATATCACAGCGACACAAAGACCTTCCATGAGTCCCAAGGAAATAGGCAAGAATGTCACTCCTTCCTCCTCTCCAGCAGACAGACATTGGTAGACTGCCTTTGGCAGCAGCTCTGAGAGACCAACTAGCTCCATTCCTCTAAAGCCACATCATTCTAACAGTCACAGGGTAGCAAGGCCACACTGTCCATACGGCTCCTGCTTTCCTGTCCTTAGGAAGCGGAAGGAAGAGTCTAAGTCCAGGAACGCTCTGTGCCAACACAGATCACAGCTTTATCGTGTGATTAAGCAACTCAAGTTTCAAAGTAACGTTTTATTTGCATATTAAGCCTTTCTTTAAAACACGAAATCCTGTTCTCAAAGCTAATATTTCCTCCCTCTGCTTAAGCAGATTCAGAAGTTGCCGTATGAAGCCTCATGGTAGTTAGCCCTCAAATGTCTTTTGAAGTGATTTTGCAAATATTTGGTGTTCAACAAACTCCTTCCATTATAATCCTATCAGTCCGGAGTTTTCTTCCTTTCTGCTTGCCTCACAATGAATTATTAAAAATGCCACAATTTTCAAAAGATTTGAGGAAGATATCCATTTAAATATACATATTAGAATTCACAGCAGTGTTGCTTTAAAAAATAAGAGAAGAAAAAGAAAGGTCCTTCAGAGTCGCCTTCACAGTTTGTTAATAGCAAAACATAAAAAGTCTCTATTGCCTCAGTTTGATCTGTGCTACCAAACACATCCCTCTCCCCATGACTGCATCCTTTTAGCTGCCATCCGCCCACCCACCTAGCCTCCATTCTCATAGCGTATGCAGAAGCGTTCATTCCACAGATAATCTGTCTATGCCAGTTACTGTATGAGGCCTAAGGACAGAGAAAAGTCAGAAGAGGACAAACACAGAAGAAATACGTATAAAGTGTTGGATATGATACATGCTAGAGGGGAAAAGGTGAAGGCATAGAAATGAGAATACTCTGACACCTTTGTTTACTCAAAATCCACTTCACACCTTCAACGCCTGCTGTTTACCACGCACATTGCTAGCCAGCACGGGCTAGAAAGCAATGGAGACACAAGCTCTATCCTCTACTTCATTATTGGAGCCGGAACCCTCAGTGTCACAAGTTCACGAGGCATTGTCAGCACTGATGGGATGGTGTGGACCTGCAGTGGTTCAGATGTTGCTTTCAAGTGTGACCTGTCCAGCTTCCTATCCTATCCCATAAAAATCACAGGTACCTCCCCGTAAGTATTCACAGCTGTCTTCCTCATTCAATTTCTTTAGTGCGACTTAAGCTCTTCTGATGCCTCAGGTTCCAACCTCAATGCCTTCTCCCAAGGAGAAGAAACCCCTGGGTCAACGACACAAAGCTACATAGCCTTGCTGTGGAGTTTACTATGCAACATCACATTACAGTTACGCCTGAATAAGAACAGCCTGACTCCGAGCATCCATTTTAAGCTGAGTCTACCCAAATTGCTGAGAACCTCTTCCTTCGGAGTTCTCTTGGAATTGTGCTCTTTCTTTTATTGAAATGGTATATCCAGCATGAAATAAGGAAGTAAAAATGAATTATGACCCTTCTGAATGCTACTGACTTAGAATAGCACACAGAGAGAGTTCTTGAGCTTGATACATAAAACACATGCATGCACACACACACGTGCACATGCACATTCATACATTATTCTGGGTCAAGGGCAAGGAAGGGATTAGAGTTTTATTCCCAGATGATAAGAGGCACACACAGCTCAGTAAGTTTGTCTACATTATAGAAAACCTAAGATAAGAATAACTTTTTGATTTGCAAGGTTAAATAAAAGTCATTTATCCTGAGTATGTCCATATTGTAAAAGTCATTAAGCACATCTTGCTGCAAGAGTGTCCCAGTGTAGGCATTTCCTTGCTGTAGTTTATTTTGTCATGTTGAAAAAGAGAACAAAGATGAGAAAGGGTCTTGAGTAAGCCAGGGCCAGGCTACAAAGTGAATCATCGTCTTCCCTGTGATACCTACTGTCTCTTCAGTGTGCATCTTGAACCTCTTATTGGGAAGGGGAATGGTTCATGCCACTTGAATTATCTGTGAACAGGAAAAGAAAACATCCACAATTTGATCTCCCGTTTCCTCTTGCACACTCTTGAAGTTTTCATATAGACAGCTGACAAACAGGAAATAGAGGCAGAGGAGCTGAGTATGCAGTGCAGCTGCGGTTCTTGGCTAACATGTGCAAGGCCCTGGGTTAGATCATTAACAGAAGGGAAAGGAAAAGGGGAAATTGAAGAGAAGGGGAAGGAGAAAGAAGGTGAAAAAAGAAAAAGAATCAAGAAAATGAGATGCGTACTCAAAAGAAACAGCCAGTAGAAGCTCACCAGTTAATGACCCAGTTACTGAAATCAGCGAAGAAATGCTTAAATAGCTATTATAACCATGTTAAATATTTTACATCAAAGGATAGATAGATGGGAGTGTTTCAGGCAAGAAATAAAACTTTTCCAAAGAACCCAACGAAAATTTTAGCATCCCAGGGCTAAAAGATGGCTCAGCAGTTAAGAACACTGATTGTTCTTGCAGAGGACCCAGGTTCGATTTCCAGCTCCCACATGGTGGACTAACAACCATCCATTACGCCAGTTCCAGGGGAATCAGACACGTTCTTCTGACCTCCATGGGCACTTCATGACTTGGGTGCACTTACACATGCAGGCAATACACTCATGTAAAATAAAAATAAGAAAGTTTTAAAAAAAGAAATTGTAGCATCCAATCCAGAATCTGTTTATTTTTCTGTTTTGTTTTGAGACAAGGTCTCCCTATGTAGTTCTGGCTGGCCTGGAATTCTCTGTGTAGATCAGGTTGGCCTCAAACTCATAGAGATTTGCCTGCCTCTGCCTCCCAAGTGCTGGAATAAAAGGCATGCACCACCACACGCAGCTTGAGAATCTGTTCTTTTAAAAATTCAGAAGAGAGGCTTAGCAGCAGATTGACCACCAGCGAATAAAGAACTAAAAATGGCGGGTCAATGAGAGATATTCAAACTGGAACTGGGGAAAGGTAAAGACATACAGAGAGATTCAGTGAGCTGTGAGATAAGACCAAATGGTTAAACTGTATAATTAGAGACTTGTAAGAAAAATAGAGAATAGAACAGAAAAACATAGAAGAAATGATGTTGAACTGTATCCAAATGTAATGAAAAACTTCAACTCATAGATCCAAAAAGTTCAACCAACCCAAGCCAGTATAAATAAAAAACAAGCCATATTCAGAATAAAATAGTCAAACACTGCATTAGACCAAGTTAAATAGTCTTCTTTCTCAGAGAACATCTTAGAGCTTAGCATATAAAAAATTCCTACAGAGAAGTATATACATTTCTTATTTTCACTAACCCTTTTTCAAGACAGACATTTTCTGAGGCTACCATTCTCAGGATGATATTTAAGGAAATTCTGAGATAGTGGTAGAGAGGAGGAGAAATAGAATTGAAGATTCTTTTACAGCAAGGTGGAATGTGCTTTACACACATGAGAGGTAGAATAAGAAGCTTTACCTGAGGTTCTTTAAATGTGCAGGGTGTCTGTGAGTTCAAGGCCAGCCTGGTCTACATAGTGAACTGTGGATCCACCAGGGTTACACAGTGAGATCCTGTCTCATAAAAAAAAAACTTTTCATAAAAAAGGAGAAGAGAAGATTCTAAGTGAATTGATAGCTTACTATGATAATACAGTGCTCAAGTGTTAAAGCCCAGGACCTGCAAATATGACTTTTTTGGGATCCAAGTCTTTGCACACATAATCAAGCTGAGATGGGGTGGATGGATAAGAACAAACTATAATGCCATAAAAATCTCACAAAGAAACAATTTCTTTGTATGGTAACAAAAGAAAATGAACAGGGCTGGAGAGTGGGGACTCAGTCTGTGAAATGTCTGATGTGTAAGAAGGAGGACCTGAGATAAATCCCAGAACCTATATAAAAACAAAGCCGGTATTCTTGCAATCGAGGAGCTGGGAAGGCAAAGGTCCCTGAGGTTCAGCCAGCCAGCCTAGCTTATTCACCCAGTACCAGGCCAGCGAGAGACCTTGTCTCAAAAAACAAGGTGGATAGTGCCTGAGGCTGACACTCACGGTTGACCTTTGTCTTCTATACACATGCACACACGTGTACCTGCACAAAAACACACAGACACACATACAGTCATACACATGCATACACATCATTCCCAAATATTAAAAACATTAAGATGAAATCACACTGGATCAGGATGGACTTATAGCTAATGACTGGTGTCCCTACAAAGAGAGACATGGACATATTGACTCCAACAGGGAGACTGTTATGTGAAACATAAGGCAGAAGTGAGTGATGAGCTGTGTGTCCCTCCATAGATCTTTTAGAAGAATCCTGATCTTGTGAACACCTAGATTGCTGCTTCTGAACTCTCCAACTGTGAAACAATAAATGTTTACTATTTTAACCCACTGATTTTAGTTTTTTGTCCGAGCAGCCCTGGGGTACCAGTAATATAGGTGTAGGTTTGAATCTCACAAAATTGCTGGTTTGCAAGGTGAACATGAATGTGAAGCCACTTCATAAAACTCAGCCTGTTCCTAACTGTCTAAATGGTGAAATAAGTCACAGAAATGAAAATCTTCATACCTGAAGTCACACAGGTGGAGGTGACACCAGGATTAGAACTCATAGTGTGACTCCGGAGGTACAGGCATTCATTAGGAAATTTTGAAACATAAACTTGAGTTGCAAGTTGCTTGTTATGTTGAGCAGTATGACAAAATCTTATCCACCTGTGTACTGCCTGGCTTCCTAATCATATTTCATCTAGTGTATCCGTGTAGTACATACCACCCTCCTATCATTCACTTAGTGATCATCCTGATCATCGGGTGAACTGTTATGGTCACATGGTGCTTTTGTTCAGGTAACTCTCATTTTATGTAATAATGACCCCAAAGTATATGCTGCAGAAATTCAGCTATGACAAAGAGCATCCATTCAGCAGTTAAGAGTGTTTGTTACTCTTGCAAAGGACCTGAGTTTGATATCCACATTGGGGAGTTCACAACCAACCACCTATAACCCAACTCCAGGGGGATCTGACACCTCTGGCCTCCACAGGTACCAGAACTCATGAGTTAATACTCAGACACAGACCCACCCACATACACATAATTAAAAATAACTAAAAATAAATCCTTAAAGAATAAAAAGGAAAAATTCCTTAAGAAATTTTAAGAAACTACATATGATTTTTATTGGAATATTTATTATAATTGCTATGTTGTAAATGATCTGCTGATCATTGACCACATCTTGTATATAATAAACTTTATCATACATAGTTGTGTATAGGAAAACACATTGTCTAGAAAGGTTTTAGTGCTGCCTGCCACTTCAGACATCTATTGATATTCTTAGAATACCCTCCCACAAAGTAGGACCACTATGGTATTTATACACAGACACAATGACCTCTGAAACAAATCAATCTTTAGTTCCTTTTTTAAGCACTTTATGTGTTCATATGTAGCTCATTTCATCTCTTTATCTCCCAGGACAACCAATTCCAGTTCTACAAAGCTCTAACTTTATGCTCTTCAAGTTCATTTAGGGAATCCTTATGTTTCCTCTTGAATTTTGGAGCTGAGGCAGGGCCCCTTAAATTGACTCTTATTAGAAAGATAGACTCATAAAAATTCTCCTCTACACTCATTGCCCATCTCCCTCCTGGTCTTCCAGGACTCTCATTACTAAAGAGATCCTGAAACATGCTTGACATTTGGAGCATACAACTCCCCTGGTAAAATGCACATAGCATAAACTACTACTGTTTCTCACTTCAAAGAATTGATTAATCCTCAGAAATCTATCATTGGGCCCCCAAATGAATAATCTATCTTTAGGGATTCTTCTCTTGAACTTCAGAACCCAAAGGAGTGAACTAGCATAGCTATATGAACTAGCTAGCATATGCATATGCACATGTCAGTTAGACATTCTTTCACTTGCAAGGGAAAACAAAAGCTCCTTAAACTAGCTTAGGTACAATACTATGGTGACAGAAATTGGGCTGAATAAACATAGAGAGTGTGGATGTCACATGTGGCTTGTACAAGGCACAGTGTCCAGACAAAGATGCTCTGCTTCCTGTCGGTTAGGTCTTTGCTCAAAAGATATAATCAGGGACTAGGGAGATGCCTCAGTGGTTAAGAGCACTTGCTGCTCTTGCAGAGAAACCAGGTTTGGGTCCTAGCAGTCACATTCGGCAGCTCACAACTGCCTGTAACTCCAGCTCCAGGAAATCCAGTGCCTTCTTCTGGTACCTCCACTCACATGCACACACCCACACATAGACAGATATACACATAATTTAAAATAAAATAGATCATTTTTTAAAAGATAGAATCAGAAATGCCTATCAGCAACTCTTGGAACATTTTTCCTCTTGTCTCTCATCCAGAAGAGAAAACATCTCATCAACTGTTCAATAAGCATATATGTGACTTCCAGGATTAGACCATCTTTGTTAACAAGACCCATCTTTGACTCAATCTCTGTAGCCAAGAAAGATAGGTCCACCTTAGTCTTCTTGGCCTGGAGTTGGAGGAGAAGTCAGGATCCTGACAGGAACAGCAGGGCGAAGAGAAACAGACACTGACAGACCAAAAGCAGCAAATTCATACCATAGGGCATGAATGAAAGCTTACACTAAAATGTGCACTTGAGACATGGTTGAAAACAACTCATTGCTTCTTAGATCCAGACAGCCATAATCCAGTCATATCCCTTGAGTTCCAACAGTGTGTACCTTAATGGGCTTATGTTAATTGGTCACCAGTGAGGAGCCTGTGGCCTTCCCTTATACCAACATTTTTTTAAAAGGTCCCACTGAAGTCATTTATATATTTTAGAATAGTTAACATGGCCCCAGTGGGCCTGAAGCGAAAGATGCATTCTGCAATATCTAATGAGTAAATGGAGCATTTAGTAAGACACAGTCTAATTACTTTAGGTCTTTGTAAAATATTAATTTAAGGCAACCATAGCATTAAGGAATAAGTTTGCCAAGGGAGTCTCAGTGATTTTGCTCCATGACTCCCATTAATATCAATAGACGTCTCCCTGCTTGCTTGCCACCCATTGCTTTGGAAATGCCCCCCTAAGGTGTAGAAACCAGCTACTGAGAGTCTTTTTCAATTAAAGTTCCAGGAGGAACTGGTGGCGTATTTTGTACACAGGCATGTCACCTGCATGGATAGGGCTCTGGTGCTGGAGACTAATGTTCACAGGCTCAGATCTGTATTCCATGTTGAAAAACGTCTGCTGTTGAATTTCCAAAATGAATGATATTTCAAACTCTAGAAGTACACCTATAAAAATAAAGCCACCGGCACATTTACACAATAGAGTTCTATTCAGCAGTAAAGATATCATGAAGTTTACAGACAAAATGGATAGAATTAGAAACTGTTACTCTAAGTGAAGTAACACAGACTCAGAAAAAAAAAAAAAGTATATGTTCTCCCTCATTTGTGGATCCTATCACCAAATCTTTATATGTGAGTGTGTATCCTGATGTAACTGCAGGAACCAGGAAAATGGAAAGGAACCAGGGAGGTAAAGGGAAAGAAGGAACCCGAAAGAAGAACAGTAGGAGACAGTAAGGGAGAAATAGATAAAATGGGGAGATTTAAATGGGAATGGGAGGGGGGGGTGCAAGGGACTATGGGGATAAAGGGAAAATTTTAAAAAGGAAAATAAAGCCACTATCACTACAAGTGAATATGATTTGTCTTAGAATTAAAATATTTTCCCAAACCTGTAAGATGCATGTACTATTCTGTTCCCTGTTTGTGAGTACATTTCCTTGAATGTCAGATGTTGGGCTGGATAGCTAGCTCAGACCATAAAGTGTCTGGCCCTGCAAGCATAAGGACCAGAGTTCTATCCCCAGAATCCATGTAAAAAGCCTCATATGAATGATGCACACTTGTAATCCCAGTGCTGGGAGGCAGAAGAGGGCATTATCTTTGGGATGCACTTGCTGGCAGCCTGCTTCTCTTAATCAGCAACCCAGAGACTAGTGAGGGACCCTTTGTCAAAGAACAAGGCAGACGGTGCCTAGAGAGAAGTGACACCCAAGGTTTCCCTCTGGCTTCCATATGCACATGGCACTGCACACACATAAGCACACATACACACACACGAGAGAGAGAGAGGGGGTGGAGAGGGGGGGAAAGGGAGAGAGAGGGAGGGGAGAGTCCAGATGTCAACTCTGCTATACCTTTAAATGTTCCGTGAATGATTCTGAATTGAACTTACAAAAGAGAAGAGCCAAATGTCCCTAAAGCTGTCTTGCATGGGTCTGTCTTGGGGGCATACAACGCCTCAGCTGCTGACTTGGCTGGTCTTGCTCCAGTGGGAGAATTCAAACTAGAAGTTTTTCTTACCAAGCCATGATGCCTGAATAAGAGACTTGCTTGTTAGACACACCCTGAGCTAACCAGCCTGATGTCCCCTTATTTGTCTCTTTCCTGAATTCTCCAAATCTGATGAGGACCATGTTCTGGGAAATGAGCAGTCAGCCCTCGCTCCCCATCCTTACCTGATACCAGTTCTCACCTCTGAACAAGGCGAGCAGTAATGATCACACATGTGCGATGAGAAGATGTTAGGATGAGCTGTGGAAACGCTGTAAAGATGAACTGTGCTCTGGTAGCTTGGTGGGAGACTATGTGATATGGAGGTGTCTGTGGCATGGGAAACTTAGTTAACAAGACAGGTCCTAATCTTCCCAATTCTAATACAAAGTAGCAATCCCCCCCAGAATTTGCAAAAGTTTAAGAATCAGCTGCAATTGTTTCTGCAGCATGAAAAAAGAAACATATTTCATGCAAGAGAATGTGCATATCCTATGTAATGATGTGCTCCAAACACACAGTTTTGGGGGACATTCAGGATGGTCTAATACCATTCGTACACTTATATATGGCCATGCCACATGCCTTCCTGTCCAACTTCATCTGATTCCATCTCCTGAAATATCCCCTGTATCTTCGGTTTCTGGATCCCTGTACAAATTACAGGAGCTAATTTAATTTGGGGGTGGGAAGGCTAAGTTTCCGTGTTCCCTTTCAACTCCAGCAAATATTTCATTGTTTGTAATGCCTCTTAATACGCTAAACAATATTTATGCTGCACTCCACAACATTTTATAACTTTCTTCTAATTGCCTTAGCAGTCTTTAAAACCAGAGCTTAGCACTTCGATAATAAGCGTATTAATTTGTCTAACGTTTAAGTTCTTACAAAGGAAGAGACAAGCATTAATTTTGTTTAGTTAAAACAAGCTTTGCTTTTGAACAGCAGGTGGTAATTGAAACAAAACAAGGACTCATTAGAGGAGCGTCTGGTGGCTCATGATACAAACAGAGCACACTAGAAAACCCAAACACAAGAGCCCTGAAATAAAGTGGTCATCATCTAATTAACAGAACATGTTTTAATTACCGAGTAAACCATGCAGCGCGGTGTGTCAATTTAACTGATGTGCTAAGTGCCGGTTTACAATATCAGAAACAGACAAATAATTGGAATCTAATTACATGCAGGTCTATTGCACACCAGCGCCTCCAGCCCATCTTAATAAACAAGTTTTTACATCAAACCATGAATAGCAAATACAGCCGCGCTGTTAATTGCTACATTGTGATATTGGGACTTTGCCAGCTCTGACTATTAAAATAAGCTCTTGTGTGGATTGCAGTTTCTCTGCTACGCTTTAATTAGAATCAAATGAGAGGCAGAGATCGGGCTGTATTACTGCAATTCAATATATGTAAATAAGATAACTGGCTAATCTTTTTATTTTATTTCTGAGCCTCCATGCAATAGACGGTTTAGTTATGGTAATAGGTTATCACTTTGCAAATGAAGTAGACTTGTGCTGTGAGATGAATCAAGAAACATGTAATCTTTGCTAGAGAGTCTAAATATTCCCCATCCTAGCACGTGGGATCCAGAGAACTTTCTTGCCCAAGATATATGGGGCTATATTTTTAATGCCCATATTGGCCTAGTTTTCCAGCAATGGCTTTGGATGTTGTATTCCACTTGTCTAAATAAATGCATGATCCATAACACGCTATTTACAATGCTCGGACAGATATTTCAAGATAAACTCTTATAATGGAGAATCATTCATTTGAGTACTTGAAAGGTTGCAGAGGAGGTCTACATAAATACTGTATAATGCAAATGTTAAATTAAGACCAAGGCATAGATAAAGCTCATATTTCATACTGTGTATAAATGTGCTGCTTGTCAGAGAACTAATCAGGGATTCAGAAATATTTCAGAGTATGAAAATGAAGTCTATGGTACAGCCGATGATGGGCCATTTTTCTGTATTTCCCAAATAGGGAAGGAGATGGTATAGCTATTGTTGAAAAATTACCAAGTAATGATCTCCTGGGAAGATCTCCTTATGTTCATTAGAATTGTAATTAGAAGTGGCCGTGACCTTGGGAAACCTGCTTCAGGAGCCAGCTCTTGTCTCTTTTGTGTAAGAAAATCCTCTAAGTTCCTTCTACTCCTAGGCCAGGGGCAATGTTCACTGAACTCCACAGAAAGGACATGATAAAGCATTTAAAATGTGCTGCTCCGGTACAGCAAGCAGAAATAAGCAGAGGCAGGATGTAGTGTGCGCCTCTCGATTTTAGTTGCAGTTTCTCATTGTGGATTCAACGTGCCCAGAGCTTTCTTCCCTAGGAGATTTCTTAGGTCAAGGCAGTCCTTAAAATTGTCTTCTAATGAAGGAAGACAGGGCAGGACCATTGAGTATCTGGGAACTCCCAGAACTTTAAAGACAACCCTGAGCCATTTTCAACTTCTGCCTTGAAGGATGAAAGCCAAGTCACTCACTGGCTTGAGTCGAAGGCAGCCTGTAACAATACTCCTCAAACTTGGCGCAGGTCCTTGCCTATTTAAATTTCCATCACACCATTGTCAGAGGCCCATGCCTTTCACATGGCTTGCCTGGTGGACATGTTCCAACTCCCAGAAGGGAGCAAGTGCGCCACGCAAAATATTGGAAGGGCCCACATGTTTCCAACACCTCATAGGATACTTTAGTGCGGGGGTAAAAAACATTCCTGGTACTCTGGTTGCTGGCAAAGTCACAAAGGATTTCGGGCTCATACCTCATCTATCTTGGTTCAGAAATGAAATGGAGTCTCCTGGTCGATTGTCAGGAAAAAAAAAAAAAAGGAAAACAACTCTGGATGCCCTGAGTTTCTCCTAGCCTTCCAGCCTCCTGCAAAAGCATGCCAACTCCGGTAACAATATGTAATCAAAATGTTTAAAATGCAAAGTAAATGTGTATAAAAATGCACAGGGGCTGGAAAAGGAATGTAATAAGGTTAAATTTTACAAGCATAATTCCATATGTTGAAAGCATCTTGTAGTTATGTCAAATACAGATGAAGCTATAAATTACCCCAGAATCAAAAGTGTCAAGTTTCAGGCTAATGCTGAACATATATATATATATATATATATATATATATATATATATATCCAGCTACAGGATTCTTATTAAAATATGAAAACATGCTACACATAGAAAAGCCAACAACTGTACTAAAAGCAAGACAAAGTGTTACTAATGTCTGCCAACTGTATTACTCACCAGGGCAATCAATCTCACATGAGCAACCTCTGTGGCAGGCAACCAGGAAAGCTGAAACCCACCTCTCTTCGATGCTGCTCTTATTTGTGGTTACTTTTGCAGGAATTCCACATTATTCCATTTGCTTGCTGTTAACCCTGAGAGGGCATGGTTAGCGAGAGGAAAACCTTTATTCAATTACAATGTCTTTATTTCTACTTAAAACACATACAAAACTGTCAGCAATAGACAAATTAGTATCGTGGGCTAAAGCATGCACTTACTTTATTCTATATTTGAATTCTAATAAATTATACCCATGTATTGCAAAGATTATAGCTGTCATGCTGTTGGAACTGTACATGAAGATGCCTAGGTGTATACCTAGTATCTTGAAGGTTGTCACATCCAGTCCTGTTGTAAACATCACCCTTGTTTGCTGAACAGTGCTGTTAGGTCTGGAGTTAACAGTAGGACCTCCCCCAACCCCCGTTAGAAGTTCACAACTCTGAATGCACTTAAACTCTCAGGATAAAATATTCTCCCTTAAATATGTACTGAGTTATCATGAGACTCAACACAGCATATGGCAACAGTTTCTTTCTAGGCATCATAAACCAAGTAATAATTTGGCCCTATTAGATGAAGTTCAAGTCGGTAAACACTCCCCAGTTCACATGAGTAGAACATGAAGATAAGAGTGTGGAACTCTGAAGGGGTTCTTCCTCAATATTTTGTGCACTAGCATCTGCTTGGCTAATTTGGGATTGAACACAAATGTTGGTTCTTCACTAGAAGTTCAAATAACTATCTAAAAGGTAAAAAATGTGAGGCTAGGCATTGCATGCCTTTAGTCCCAGCATGAAAGGCAGAAGCCAGTGGATCATTCTGAGTTCAAGGTCAGCACAGCAAGTTCCAGGCTACCCAGAGCTACATAATGAAACCATGTCAAAAAGAAAGGAAAGAAGAAAGATAGAAAGAAAGAAAGAAAGAGAGAGAGAGAGAGAAAGAGAGAGAGAGAAGGAAGGAAGGAAGGAAGGAAGGAAGGAAGGAAGGAAGGAAGGAAGGAAGGAAGGAAAGAAGGAAGGAAGGAAAGAAAGAAGGAAGGAAATGCTTTGTCCCTACCCCCAAATTCATGTGTTGAAATTCTAAGCATGAAGGTGCTCCTGTTATGAAGTGGGGGCCGTTGGGAAGTGATCTGGGTGTGAGGGGAAATCTTCATGAATAGGATTAGTATCCCCACAAAAGAGCTCCCAGTGAGATCACCTTCCCCTCTTTGTTATAAGACAGTGAGAAGACCTTGCTCTTGATCTTGTCAGCCAACAGTGTTAGGAAAAAGAAGTATTGCGATTGGCCGCACAGTTTGGCCTGTGCTGGATAGCTTCAGCTGTCAACTTGACACACCTAGGAAAAGGGAACTTCAATTGGGGGATTTCCTGTAAGGGACTGGCCTATGGGCACCTCTGTGGGATGAGTGGGGGTGGGTAATTCCCACTGTGTGTGGTGCCACCCCTGAGTACCTGGGTTGTACAAGAAAGCACAGACCAGAGAACACCTGTAAGCAGAGTTCCTCTGTGGTCTGAGCATCAGTTCCTGCCTCCAGCTCCCTGTTCTGAGTTCTGCCCTGGCTTCTCAGTGATGAACTGTAACTGGGATGTATAAGGCCAATAAACCCTTTCCTCCCAAGTCCGTTTTGGTCAGAGTATTTTATCACAGCAATAGAAAGCAAACTAGGATACAGCCTGAACAAACTAAACCATTGCAATAAACGGATGTTGCAATCATGTGTTTCTATCCCTGCCATCATATGCCTACTAGGTGTCCAGCACGGTGCTAGAGGCCAAGCCAACGTCTAAGAAAGAAATCAGGCAGCAAAAAGTAAATGTGATGACTGTGATGCAGCAGCAGGCCTGGGACCCAGGACTAAAATCAAAGATCTAAAGTCAGAGATCCAAATACAAAAGAGAGAATTGAATAAGAAGGCATATTTAAAGTAAGTACCACCGGAAACTCTAAGTATATATACAGTGAATAACACTTAGAGAGGGCCTTGTATATTTTTTGAAGGCACCAACCTGAAAGTCACAGAAATTAAGTAAAAGAAAAGTAACTAGATGGAAATTAGAGGCGAGGACTCATGAAATTGATGGCTGCTACAATCAGATAGGAAGAAAGGAATGCACACAGGAGCCCAAGGCTAACAGTAGGGTTATCTGGTAAGCTGGTATCCGACCACTGGTCTTTCTTTTCATTCTTGTTATCTATCTACTTAACACCCAAAGTGCTAGAAAAGGGTTCCAACCTTGTTGTATGTTGAATACGGGTTTGTACTTCTTTCTGGGTTCCTGGGTTGGCTGATCCTTCCTAAGACATGTGAGACCAGCACAGGAGTGAGCCAGCCACCAAGAATATTCACAAGGCTTGGAAGAGGTTAGTCACAAAGAGAGTGAGCCACATCTAAAAGGGAATGGGTTCAAGGCTCCGGGCCTGCTCTTGTCTACCTGTTCAAAATCATGAAGAAGAAATATCTATTGTTTGAGTCAATCAAATCCCAATGGCTTCCACATAGTAATATATTGACCTTCTTGACTAATTCTCAATCTATGCAGGTTGTGAAATAACTTTACTGCATACCTGAAAGAGGAAATTTCTGAATGAATGAACATAAAATACTTGAGTAGGTAAAGAAAAAAAAAATATTTAGGCAAAATCCTCCTGGGGCTGAAGATATATCAGTTAGTAAAATGCTTGTCATGAAAGCATGAAGACCTCAGTTTGATCCCCAGAGCCCACACTTAAAAAGCCAGGCATTGTGCATGTGCAATCCTTGTGCTGGGAAGACAAAAATAGATCCTTGGGGCTCACTAGCCATCCAGCCTAGTCTACTCAAGGAGTTCCAAGTCAATGAAGAGACTTTCAAAAGCCAGGTAGACAGTACCTGCAAACAATATAAAAGTTGTCCTCTGACTACACACACATGCACACATGTGCATATATGTACACACATGTGCGCACACACACACATATCCATACATACACAAATCTCCTGGATATTATTTGTTAATTTGTTTGTTTAGGCTGGGAATTAAACCCAGTACCCTATGCACACTAGGCATACACCCTACCACTGAACTACACCATTAGTCTGCTAACACAACTCTGGTTTTGCAGTGCTGGTGAAAGAATGAATCCAGGGTCTATTGTGGTCTATTGTATGGCAGGCATATGTTCTGCCACTAAACTACAATATAATTTTTCAATTGATGTTAAGCAAAATAAAGTGTAAGGGTATGAAAATTACAACATTAGATAGATATCCTGCTACTGAGAGTTTGTATTATTTCTTAGAATTTATTTCTTAATTTATATGAAAAAGTACAGATTTAAGATATATGTATGTGTGTGTTCAAAAGAATTATACTAAATTCAATGTGGGATATTTTCTTGTATCTTGGAACTGAAGGAGAAAAATGTGAGAAAATGAAATTATTACCAAGGTACAGGCCTGTAATCCATGCTACAAGGAGTCTGAGGCAGGAGAAGCAATAGTTCAAGGTCACCTGGGCAAATTAATAACGAGTCAGGGGATATAGTTCAGTAGTAGACTGTTTGCCTGGTATGAACAAAGTCCCAGGTTCAATCCTAGTACCTCCCCACACCCCAAAAAACTCATAAGCAAAAGATATAAAATAAAATAATTGAAACCCAAATAAAATCTGTATTTGAGTAACTAGCAATATTCTAAAATCCCTATCTAATTTTGATAAATGTTCTATGGTTACATTAAATGTTAACATAGTGAAAGTCAAGTGATGAACATAAGGAATTTTCTGTCTTTTCCTTGAAATTCTTCTATAAGTCTAAAAGTATTTCAAAATGAAAAGGTTTCCATTGATGGCTGGGGAGATAGCTCACTCTCTAGAGTATTTGCCTTACAAGTGTGAGGACCTGGGTTCCATCCCAAAACCCACATGAAAAAGCAGAGCATGGTGGTGCACACTTGTAACCCCAGTGCGGCTTGGCGGAGACAGGCGCAAACCTACGGCTTATTGGCCAGCTTTTGTAGACTAACAGGTGAGCTGAAGGACCCTGTCTCAAGAAGAAAAGTAGAAGACATCCTGAGGACCCACAGCTGAGAATGATCTCTGGCCTCCACACATAAGCACACAGGCATGCACACAGGCAGGCAATCACACGAATATGCAAATGAGCACACACAGGCAGACACGCCTGTGAAGTTTTTTTTAACTGCAAGATGCCAGGCCCATAGTAGGCACTGAAGGAGTATGAACGGCCTGCTGGTTTCCTTCTCCTGGTCAGGAAACATCGGTGCCCATCTGGCTCCTGGAACATTTTTCACTTGTTCTTTCTTCATAAACCTCTCTAGCTACCAAATAAACAACAACGGTGGGGGAGGGAGCGGTGGGGGGGGGCAAAAAGAAACCTAAGAAAATCCACAACCTAATTTTAGTCTGCCTTGTTGTGTGATGAAGTTATCCTTAAAGACATGTCCAGACACTGACCGTCCAGGCCATTTCAACATCAGTGCCACAGAAGGACAGCGCCAATTAATGATGATGGTGTATTTACCCCTGACTACATTAGGTAACTATTTATTCCTCCTTTTGCTTTACTTTTCCTCTAGACAAAACTAACGCTTTCCGACATCTTGAGAATGCTATAGTTCAGCTTTAACAGATAGAATTTTGTTCTTATTTTGTTAAATGTTACATTTACATAATTGTGTATGTCATTGGTGTTTGTGAAGATACACCAAAAAGTAAAAGTTTTCCTATATAAAGCATAAAGAATTATTAGCTTGCAACCAGTACGGTTACCTTCTCCCTCCGCCTGGGGGAACCTATTCTGCCCAAATCAGGAAACAAGGACATTTTGATAATGAGGACAAATTCTTATTCTGCTCTAAGATTAGTCACTTATTCTTTGCACAGAAGTTACACTGGTGTCAGGGATTTTTTTTTTAAATCACAGAATATATTGAGTTAGAAATTCCTGACAGTAGGCCAAATGGCATTGCTGGTAGTTGCTCTCTGTTTTTTTCTTTTTAATTAAGTGCCCTTAAAATTTTATGCCTTGGTTAGTTTACTCAGTTCTAGTAGTAAAATCACTAAGTGACTAATAAAAATAACACAAGGTGACTGAATGGTTAACTAAAAAACTTACTGTTGTTGAAATATTCTTATCTCTAGACACAAAGATATTTATATGAGAACTGCATTCTTTATGACAAACCAGAATCTTATTTTGCTGTGGCCAAATGTAATGGACATCTGTTGTTTTTGCCTGCCCAGCACATATTCCTCCCTTTACTATTAGTAGGCCCTGGGTTGGGTTGTGGAAAGAACCACCTCTGACTCTCATCAGTTCATACTGTTAGGGAAGACCCACATCCTCTCCCACAGACCTCCACCCCTTCACTTGAAGGGTGAGCCTGTGACTCTGGCCCAAGCAGACATTGCAGTCTTTCCTTTTGGCCGCAGAGACTGGCTCAAAATGAATGTGTGTTTCCAGCCAGACCAAAGAGATGTGATTCAAAGAATCCTACTGGAATGACTGGAAGAAAAAGCTCTTATTCCTGGAAATGAATCTAAGAGAATGTCAGCCTTGAGCTACTGGGGGCAGCCTCGTGACAAACCCCACACAGTCAGAGAAAGATGGAGGCCAACTCTAGTGACAAATTGGAACTGTAGCTGGATGCAACCATCCTAAAGACAGGCACTTCTTAAGCATTCAGGAAATAATTAGGTTTCCCCTACACTGCCCTGAATCAGATTTATGCATTTATGTCTCCTGCCACTAACATAATTTCCCTTAATTCATAAAATTCCCAGGCATAGTCCTCTTCCTTAATGAATCTAACTCAGGTGAAATTTCTATTTCTATTCATTTCATAAATATGTGCTGAATGCACTACTCAAGGCAATGAAATGGGTAAAAGAGATTTTATTATATCATCTGTGTCCTGCAATGAAAATATACAGGATATTTTGGAGACATTGATTAAGAATCTGAAATTTCTCTTTTCTTTTCTGTAAATGAAGTGTTATGATTTTATCTCAAGGAGAGTAATTAGTTAAGCAATCTCTCCAATACAAATTTAGGATCTTTGGTTTGGCATCAGGTAACTTAATTTAAAGCCTGGCTCTATCTCTTCTGTGTGACCTACAAATTATTTAGATTCGTTTACTGTTGATTTCCCTGTCTTCAGAGACAGCACAAACATCCCTAAACCAAATACTACTTTAAAGATTGAGAAAGTACATACAAAGTATATAATGTGCCTGATGTTCATCACTAAATGTTAATTTTAAATATAATTGCTTAAACAAGTATTGTTGCCCTCTCCTTTAATCCCAGCACTCAGAAGGCAGAGGCAGGTAGATATCTGTGATAGTTTAAGGCCACTGTGGCATACATAGTGAGTTCCAGGTGAGGGCAATGTAGTGAAACCCTGTCTCAATCATATAAAACATATATATTCATTCACTTAATATGTATATGTTATTCGGCACAATTATGCAACAATTTCAGTGTTGCTGTCCTACAAGAAGCATGCTATTGTAGTTTCCTTCTCCAGCCATGTTTTATTTCTGTGACTCAGACCCCGCTCAGATAGACCACTGGTTAAATAAAGTCACTGGGCTTTCTCACAGGCACTTGAACTCCATCAGGTCCAAAACCAAATTCAGCATTTGCAACTTTCCTCAAACTCACATCTCTTCCTTATAGTGTCGGCATCAGTCAGTGGCACGGAGCCCTGCTCGCTCTCACACCTCCTCTCCTCCCTCTACCAGATCAGTGGCCAGATTAGCCCAGAACCCTTCCCACTGGTCTCCCTGTCTCTATCCTTTTTCTCCATGATCTGATTTTCACATAACAGCCACAGTGACTTACTTAATGAACAAGTTTCCTATAAATTAATAATGGTTTCTTGCTGATCCTGGGATAAAGACCATGGATGTCCCTCTCTTGTCATCTGACATCTTCCTCCAGTGTCAGTTCTCAACCCTTCACAACCCCCCCACACCCACCTCACCACTCCATGGTCTAGCCTTGGATACTCTCATCCTCTGTGCTTACTCTGTTTTCCTTTATGAGGTTGGTATGTGGACCTAGGACAGCACAGTACCTAGTTTCCTTCCTAATGTCCCTTCGATATCAGTTAATCTCACCTTTTCTATCTGTTGCTTCTTCCAAAAGCTCAACCATGACTGGAGTAGGCATCCCAGCAGCACTTTGTGCCTTCCTAACGTATAATCCCACCACACGTCATGTTTTGACGCTAGGAGGCTGTGAAGATATAGCCGTAGCGTAGTAGAGTTACCAAATTCATTGTTTAGGACCTGGTTTGGCAAATCCCCAAGTAATTCCCAAATAGATATTCATGAGGCAGGTTGTGAATTTCACTGGGCAAAAAATATGTCTTTTTCATGAACCTCAAACTGAAATCCATCATTTCCTACTGGCATAAAAGGAAGCAACAAAACAGAAACACATAAGCAGTTGCTGTGACTGTGTCAGCAATGGATCACAGAAAGCTCATATCACATTACAGTTATTACTGAATTCTTTAAATATCCTTCATGCTCATCACCACTTCTAAATTATAGTACTTTCTAGATGTGCTGCCAAACTTCATGTGGTATGCATTAGAAAAGAAGCAGGTGTATTATTATGCCAGATTTTTAAATGACTTAAACAGCAATTTTGTTATCATTGATTTTCTCCATAGCCTAAGTATTTGATAGACTTGAAAATATTGTTCTACCAAGTGGTTGGTTCACAGACATCATCAGACCTCAGAGGTGTTCCATGGTATAGAAAAGATATAGGCCCATCACTTGACTAGAAACCATGAGGTTGGGTAACATGCCCATACGCCTGAAGAAAGCCTAGCAAGTTGTAAATCTCAGTACACACATGCTAACTAGATAAAAGTTGGACATATTTTTATCTGTTGTCATTTACATGTCCATTCCTATGGATCTGAGTGGTGCCCTTATACCTAGAGGAGGTGAACCCAGTGGTAATGGGTGCTTTCCCAACTCTAGGGCAGTGAGGCCAGTGTTGTAGTCAGTTAAAAAGGATGAGGTCTTACAACGTACTTACTTAGCAGATGGCATTAAAATTTTTTAAACTATCGTGAGAGTCAGCAGCCTACATAAAAGGCAGCTGACAACACTGACCTTGGGTGATACAAAGACAGGTGAGGAATTGTCACTGAACAAGTGTGATCCATTTTACAAATTTCTATTTATAATTAGACTTGGTCCTAGTTTTAGCTCTCCAGCTCTCATGCAGTCATCTGCTACAACCTTTGTTCTTTCATGCATCTTGGTAACTTGTATACTGGGGAAGTTGTGGAGCAGTGGTAGGGTCTTTGAGTGAGTGGACAGCTGGGCTTTTTCCAATTACCCACTGAAGAAATGCTTGCTGATCAGGTCACTCCAAGTATGTTCTAGGCAACATTTAACTTTGAGAAGACCTTTGTTATATATGCTCCCAGCAAAGATTCTTAAGAAGGTGATATGCAAGGAAGACCCTGAAAACTCTTGAATATCTTCCAGGAGGTCTCGGGAGCTGTTTTCCTAAAGTAAACTAAAACTCCTGTATTCATCCATCCAGCACATGTGAGGTACCCACAATGTGTCAGGGATGCACGATGGCTGTGGGGGAGGAGGTCAGTGATTTTCTGAGCTCTTTTCTCCTCAGTGACAAAGTATCTGAAAGAAGCAACTGAAGTGGGGAGAGGTTTACATTGGTTTATTTGCAACGTGCAGTTCATCATGGAGGAAAAGCATGGAACTAAATAGAGCAGGTCAGTCCCTGGTGATGGGAGCTTGTAGGACGGCTTACTCACACTGGGATGAATCGGCTTACTCACACTGCGATGAATCAGTAAGCGTTGAGATCAGACCAAAAATGGAAACAAATATCACCCTTGAGATTCATCTCTGGTGACCCTTTTCAGCTAGCTGAGCCACAGTTCCAAGTGGCCCACCATTTCTCCATGCAACACCATCCACAGGGACAAAGCATTGAAACACATGAGGCTATGGGCCGCATTTTATATACACACTGTAACAGTGTGTAAATGAATAGTGAGAAATAGTAGGACCTTACATCTGGGGTCATCTTTCATATCTAAGCCAGAGGAATTGGCAAGAGGCCTGACACCATGTATGTCCTTCTCCTGGAATCCCCCAGGGATACCAGAACAAGACTCTCCAAAGAGGTCCTGTTATTTAAAGGAAGAGCTGTGAAGTTCCTGCGCCAGCATCAACTGAGCCCCACCCTGACCTGCCTGAGACCGCAGGGGCGCAGCTGCACATGATTCAGAAGCACACTTACGGGAACCATTATTCTGGGTTCTCATACAAAGAGAGTTGAGAAGAATGCTGCGGGTTTGGTCTCTAACATCTCAAAGATCTGCCAGTCTTCCAGGAAGACTTGCCCAAAAGAGGTAGAGTGTGAACCTGAGCTGTCCCCTACTTCTCCTGGTCAGTCAGAGAACTGACTTCAGCTTTCACCCTTGATGGTCAATAGATTCAGGTAGCTTGTTATCTTCAATAGATTATTAGGGACTGAGGCACTGTGCTGTAAATTCTGACTCCGTGGTTTGGCTTAGGAGAGAATTTTGTGATCAGCTAGTGATCTCAGTCATGGATTCTTTTTTGAAAAATACTGTATGGGTTTTTTGGAGAATTTCATGCCGTGGACTTTGATCATACTCAGAGCCCTTCTCCCATCTCCTCAACCACCCTACTGCAGTGCCAGCTCAACTTCATATCCTCTATTATTAATTTTTAAGGGGTATCAAATCCAATTTTCCTTCCCCAACTGATCTCAGGTGTGGTTCCATCTCTTTGAGATGGGTCAACATACTAGACGTCACACCCTTAAAGAAAACTGACTCCTCTCTCAGCAGCTATCAGTTACCAATAGATCCTCGTCTAGTGTTGAGACTTTGTACCTACCTCCCCCATCTGTGTGATCTGGCTCGGGCTTGCAAAAGTCTTGTGCATGCTGTCACAAGTGCTACAGGTTCATATGTGTGCAACTACCCTGAGCTGTCCAGACCACACAGTTCCCTTGCATCCATCTACCACTTCTGACTCTGAAAATCTTTCTGCCCCCTCTTCCACAATGATCCTTAAGCCTTTGGAGGAGAGTGTGTGATATAAGTATCTCATTTATGGCTGAGTACTCTATAGTCTCTTATTCTTTACACGTTGACCAGTTGTGAGCTTTGTGTTAATCACCATCTGCTCCAAGAAGCAGTTTCACCAACAAGAGTGGAGAGATGCACTAATCTATGAATATAGCAATAAGTCATTAGAAGTTAGTTGAATATTATGTCTTATTAGCAGAATACTAGTAATAGGCTCTCCACTATGGCCTGTAACCTGTCTAGTCACAGTTTCTTGACCCTGGGAACAGTGCCAAGCATGGGCTTCATTTTATGAAATGTGCCTTAAATCCAATCAAAGGATGAATTGTCACTCCCATGACATTCACGCCACTGTTGAGCCAGTAGGCGTAGCTTGCTAGGCCAGTTGTGGTTGTGGCTCACAGGGTTCACAGCTGAGTAAGGCCGATAATTACTTTTCCAGTAGCATGTATAGTACCTTTTAGTATATGAAAAGCAGTTAGTAGAAATGAAGCATGATGTCAGTACCAACTTGACCTTGTTTGTTCTAGGGTTCATACATGTAGTGTCCTCACTCAGGATGATTATTTCCAGTTCCATCCATTTACCTGATGATTTGATAATTTTATAACAGCTGAATAGTATTCCACTGTGTAAATGTATCATACTTCCATATTCCTTTCTTCAGTTAATGGGCATCTAGGTTGTTTCCATTTCCTGGCTGTTGTGAGTAGAGCAGCAATGAACATGGATGAGCCGGTATCTCCTTAGTAGAATATAGGATCTAAAGTCATTTAGACTTTTGACCTAAGAGTGATACAGCTGGATCATGTGGTAGATCTATTTTTAGCTTTTTTAAGGAACCTCTACAGTGATTTCCGTAGTAGCTGCACCAGTTAGCACCCCCACCAGCAGTGAAGAATGTCCCCTTCCCACATCCTCACTGGTATGTGTTGCCTTTTTTTTTTGAAATTATCCATTCTGACTGGGGTAACATGAAATCTCAAAGTAGTGTTAATTTGCATTTCCCTGATGGCTAAAGATGTTAAACATTTAAAAACGATTTCTCAGCCATTTATTTTTCAATATTTGAGAAATGGGAAAATGATTTTAACAGCTATACATCTGACACATAGAATATACAAAGAATTCTTTAAAACTAAACATCAAAAATGGCAGGAGTGCTCATTGCGGGTTGCCTCTTCATTCGATGATGGTACCCTTTGCTGTATGGAAGCTTTTCACCTTCATGAGGTTCCATTGTCAGTTGCTAGTCTTACTGCCTCCACTCTCAGGGTCCTGTTCAGGGTCCTTTCCTGTGTCTAGAAGTGCCAGTGTATTCTCTATTTTCTCCTCTATGAGATTCAGGGTTTCGGACCTTATGTTGAGGAAATTGATCTATTTGGTGTTGAGTTTTATGCATGGTAAGGGATAGCGATCTACTTTCATTCTTCTACATGTAGCTGTCCCATATTCCGCACCATTTGTTGAGCATGCTATCTTTTCTCCAATATGCAGTTTGGCCCCTTTGTCGTAAACCAGGTGGCTGTGTGTAGACTCAGATCTGGGCCTTCTGTTCTGATCTCTTGATCAATGTGTCTGTTTTTATGCCTATACCATGCTGTTTTTATTACTATAGCTCTGTTGTAGAATTTTAAATCAGGGATGGTGATACCTCCAGTTCTTTTATTGTTCAGGATCTTTTTTATGCTTCTATATGAAATTTGAGATTGTTTTTCAATTTCTGTGAAGAATTTTTGAGTTGGGATTTTAATAGGGACTGCATTCAGTCTTGGATTTTGCTAGGAACGCCATTTTCACAGTATTAATCCTACTGATCCTTGAACATGGAGGTCTTTCTATCTTCTGGTATCTTCAGTTTTTCTTCAGTGTTTTAAAGATTTTATTATACAAGTCTTTCATTTCTTTGGTTATATTTATTCCAAGATATTTTATGGGGTGTTTTTTTTTGTTTGCTATGAATGAATGTTGTGCCTGCATGTATGTAAGTACACCTGTGTTGTGCAGAGCCCAGTAGAGGGGAATCGGCTCCCAGGAACTGGAGTTATGGACAGTTGTTAGCCTCATTGTGGGTGTTGGGATTCAAACTCAAGTGTTCTGTAAGAGAAGCCAGTACTCTTAATCCCTGAGCCATCTCTCCAGTCCCCATAGTTTATGTTTTTTGAGGCTATTGTGAATGGTTTCTTTCCCCATATGTTTGTTGTTGATATATAGAAAGTCTACTGTTTTTTATGTGTTAATTTTATATTCTTCCAATTTGATTAATGTGCTTAACAGCGTTAGATGTTTTCTGGTGAAGTCTTTAGGATCATTTATGTGTAGAATCATATCATCTGCAAATAAAGATGTTTTTATTTCTTTCTTCCAGTTTGTATTTCCTTTATCTCCTCTCATGTTACCACTCTGGCTAAAATTTCAAGCACTACATTGAACAGAATAGAGTGGACATTCTTGTCTTGTTACAGACTTTAGCAGAAATACTTGGAGTTTTTCTCTCTTCAGTATGACGTTGGTTGTGGGTTTGTTGTGTAACCCTAGATTCTCCATAAGTTTTATCATGATATTAGATGTTGTCAAAGGTCTTTTCTGCATCTAATGAGATGTTCATGTGATTTTTGTCCTTGAATCTGTTTATGTGGTGTGTTACATTTACTAATTTACATATGTTGAACCACCTCTGCATCTCTGGAATGAAGCTGACTTGGTCTTGGTGGATGATCTTTTTAATGTGCTCTTACGTTAACTTTACAAGTATCTTATTGAGACTTTTTGTGTCTATGTTCATGAGAGAGATTGGCCTATAATTCATATAATTCATTCTCTCTCTCTGTCTCTCTCTCTCTTTCTCAATTTTGATTTCAGAATAATACTGGCTTCATAGAAATACTTAAGAAATGTTCCTTTTCTATCTTATAGTACAATCTGAGGAGTATTAGTATTAGTTCCTCCTTGGAGGTCTGGTAGAATTCTGAGCTGAATTCATCTGGTCCTAGATTCTTTCTAGTTAGGGATTTTTAATTACTCTTTCTATCTTTGTTGGTAGTTATGGGTCTGTTTAAATTAATTATTTCATCTTTAATTACCATTGGTAGGCTGTGTATATCTAGAAATTCATCCATGTTTCTTAGATTTTTCTAGTTGAGTTGAATATAGGTTCTTAAAGGATTTCCTTACGATTTTCTGAATTTTCTTAGGGCATATTATAATGTTTTCTTTTTCATCTCTGTTTTTTTATGTTGTTTTTGAGAATTTCGTGCATGAGCATTGTCTTTGCATTATCTCCATCTCTCCCACTCCTCCACCAACTCTTCCCCTGTCCCCCAACTCCCTCTCAATTTCTTGACCTCTTCTTTCATTATTAGTTTTACATACACATATATATTTATAAGTATACATATATATGCATATATAATGTATATATATATGTATATATATATATATATATAATGCACTGAGTCCACTAAGTGATGCTCATGTGTACTTGTGTTTAGAGCTGCATACTTGGTATTAAATAACCTCTCAGGGAGCTAGTTCCTGAAAAAAACTGATTCTCCCTCCTCAGCATCCATTGGATTGCCTGTAGCTCTACATCGCAAAGTGAGGCCCTGTCACATTTCCCCTATCCATCTTGGCTTGTCAAATGGTTTTGTCATTATGCAGACCTTGTTAGATTCCCAGACCCTGGAGATTGTCGGCACAACTTCCCTATCACAGCTAGAATGCATAAAGTAGAAATAGGAGTCTTATCCCTTTGGCTCTTACATTCTTTCTGCCTCCTTTTCCATGATGGTCCTTGAACTTTAGGTGCAGAGATTGATTGCACTATAGATGTCACTTAGGTGTGGGCTCCTCACAGTCATTTATTCTCTGCATTTGACCAGTTGTCAAACTTAGTAGTAGTCTCATCTGTTGCAAAAAGAAGCTTCTTTGACTAGTGGTGAGAGGTGCACTTGTCTTTATAAGAATATGTATTTAGAATATAGTAAGAAATTATGTTGGTCTAAGGAAGTGAACGAGTTGGGTTTTCTCTAGAGGCTATAACATCTCCAGCCACACATACTTGACTATGTTTAGGTTTACAGGGCCATCCTGATTCCCCAAAACTATAAATACCCCCTGAAACAATAAAGCACGCAGCCTGAAGAGCCCAGGTCGTCATGTGTGTCTGTCCTCATACGTCTCTGTCTTGTGTATCCGCGGCCTGATGAGAAACATGTTGCCCAGGTCGTCTTTATCTGTCTGTGTCTGTTCTATGTCTCTGTCTTGTGTGTCTGTGTGTCCGTCTGTCTGTCCCCACTCATTCCAGGTTTCCAGAGTCTCAAGCCTCACTGTTGAAACCCGCTGGACGGGACACTATGATAACTCCAGCCACACATACTTGACTATGTTTAGGTTTACAGGGCCATGCATGATTTCCCTCTCACTGAGCAGGCCCTAAGTCCAATTAAACAACAATTGGTTACCCCCCAAGATAAAAATGCCATTACTGCAGCAACCCAGATTGTTTTCTGGACCAGTTGTTGTTGTGGTTCATAGGCTATCAGCTTGGTAGGATCATTGATTGGGATTTCCCTCCCTTGGCATTTCACATCATGTGGTGGTTTGAATAAGTATGTGTCCCATAGGCTCCAAGCATTTGGACACTTGGTCCGCAGTTCATGGCACTGTTTGGGGAGGCATACTTAGGAGGTGTGGCCATGCTGGAGGAATCATACCACTGAGAGTGGATTTTGAGAGTATATAGCCATGCCTAGTTCAGCTCTGTTGCTCTCTGCCTCCTGTGCCTATTGAAGATGTGAGCAGTCACCTCTGCTCCAGTCACCTCTGCTCCAGTCACCTCTGCTCCAGTTACCTCTGCTCCAGTCACCTCTGCTCCAGGCACTTCTGCTATTATGCCTCCCCGCCATGATGGACTCTTGCCCCTCTGGAATCATAAACTAAATAAACTCATCCTTCTATAAGTTGCCTTGGTTATGTTGTTTTATCATAGCAACAGAAAAGTAAACTAATACACATAGTATCTTCTGATAGGGAAGAGGCTTCTAGGTTAGTTACAGCTCAATTGCTCCAAGTCCTATGTCTGAAGTATGTCATGTCTTCAGCAATAGGGTAATGGTTAATGTTCTTGGAGGCCATTAAGAGACATTTCTGTAGCCTGTATTATTTGGGGGAGTCTCTGGGATGACCCAGACCAACTTAAAGTGGGGGGGGTTGCCCTTCCCTGGCACTGTGATTTTGTCATATAGCCTTCAGCTATACACATGCACTCACATTTCTGTTGTATTTGTATCTTTAAGTACTACATTCCCCTTTGGTTTTTCATAGCACTTCGGCATTGTTTTTACTAATCTCTCTTTCATCTCTGTTTTTATTCATTTGGGTTCTCTCTCTTTCTTCTGGTTATTTTGTCTAAAGGTTTGTCAATCTTGTTAATCTTTTCAAAGAACCAACTCTTTGTTTCATTGATTCTGATTCTTTGTATTTTTTTCATTTCTATTTAATCAATTTCAGCCCTTATTTATTTCTTCGCATTTAATCTTTTTTAGGTATTGTTTTCTCTTGGTTTTCTAAGGCCTTCAGGTATATCATTAAATTACTAATATGAGATGTCTCTAGCTTCTAATGCAGACACTTAGTGCTGTACTTTCCCTCCTAGGACTGCCTTCAGTGCATCCCACAGAGTCTGGTACACTGTGTTTTCATTTTCATTCAGTTCTGGTGATTTTTTAATTTCCTTCTCTATGTCTTCCTTGGTCTGATCTTCATTCGGTAGTGTGTTGTTTAGTTTCTGGGAGTTTGTGTAACTTTTCCTCATTTCTATTGTTGTTAATATTCAGCTTTATTCCTTTGTGGTCAAATGGAATACAAAATGCTATTTCAGTTTTCCTAAATTTGTTTAGACTTGCTTTTTCTCCTAATGCATTGTCCAGTTCAGAGAAAACGGAGAAAAAACTATGTTCTTTAGCATTTTGATAGAATGTTATGCAAAGATCTGTTAAGTTGACTTGATTTATGATGCTATTTAACTAGAGGGTTTCTGTATTCAATTTTTATCTGAACGTTCTATTGGTGAGATTATGGTGTTGAAGTCACCCACTATCATTGTATGGAAGTCAATCTGTGATTTTAAATCTAATAGTGTTTCTTTTATGAAATCATGTGTCCCTGTCTTTGGTACATATATGTTTAGGATTGTAATATCCTCTTGGTGGATTTTTCCTTTAATGAGTATGATGTGTCTTCCCCATGTCTTCTGGCTAGTTTCAGTTTGAAATCTGTATTGTCAGATATTGGACTAGTTTTACCGAATAGTTTCTTATTTCTATTTTCTTGGAATTCCTTTTCTCCATCCTTTTACCCTAATGTGGTATCAATTCTTGATAGTGAAGTATGTTTCTTAGAGGCAGCAGAAATATAGACCTTTTTTCCTGATCCAGGCAGTCTGTATCTTTTAATTGGGGAATTGAGAACATTAATATTGAGAGTTATTATCGGCCAGTGTTTATTAATTTTTGTTATGTTAATATTATAGTGTTATGTTTTCTTAGATCCCTTTTGGTTAACTGTTTATTCCTTATGCCCTCTGGGTGTTTTTCAATTTCTCTTCAGACCAAATTATTACTTACAGTATCCTCTGTAGAGCTGACTTGGTGGACATACATTCCTTAAATATGTTTTTATCATGAAAGGTTTTTCTTCTCCTTTGATTACAACTGATAGTTTTGCTGGGTGTAGCAGTCTATCTGCCATCTGTGTTCGCTAATGACTTTGAACATCTGGTCCAAGACCTTCTGACTTTCATAGTCTCCATTAAAAAGTCAACTGTTCTGATGAGCCTGCCTTTATTTATTTATAATTGCTATTTTGACATCATTGTCTTGTGCATCAGATAGACTGCCTTTCTCAGGAAACATTACAATCGGGGTGTTAATTTCTAGAGGAGATGCACTGTTTTAGCAATTGATGTTGTTTGGGTATTTATGCTGCTTTGCTGTGGAACCTAGGCGTCTGGAGTTCTGTCACTGGCGGCATGTCTTGGTATAGACACATCTGGTCTCATCTTTGTTCAGTGTGTGTTTGTATCTTTGCTGCTACTCCAACTTATCAGGTGTGTCCCACCTGCGTGGTGCTTGGTGCTCCATCTTAAGGCCACTCTGTGGTGATGTGCTACGGAATGTAAGAAGTGGTCTCAGGTAAGTTAGGGATGAGTGCAATTTCTAAGCCTGAGCTTCCTGGATACACTCCACATGGCCTTGGAGTGGTAGGGTGGGCTGGGTGGCTGCTAGGTAAGCAGGCTATCACACAGGCCAACATTGATTCTTGATTGGAGGGATGGGGTGATTGCAACTTGGTGGTAATCAAGAAAACGTGCAAATATAACTCTTGACTGAATCTGTCTGGGGTGAAGTACAGGCTGTACAACCCCAGCTATGCCTGGAAGTGTGGCTGTAAGAGAAGGTTAGGTGTTATACAACTGATCAAGCCAGACTGACAGGAAGGCTAGGAGATCTGAGATAGGCTTGGGGGAGTGAGATGGTGGAAAGAGAACAGTGGGACCAGGAAACTCACAGATCTGGCAGGTGCACTGAGGCGTGCAACCCTAGCTAGGCCTAGGAGCTGAGAGGGTGGAGAGGGCCTACTGCTAAGGTTGTAGGGTTGGTGAACTCACAGGTCTGGGTGGTTACATAGAGCTGAGTGACTCAAGTAGGCCTGGGAGCTTCGACAGTGGACATAGAATGCTGGGGTTGGAGTGCTCAAAGGTCTGGGGAGGTACACGAAGCTGCGTGACCCAAGCTGGCCCAGGAGCTGGGAAGGTAGAGAGTACCAACCTGATAGAATAGAAAACCCTTCCAATATAATTGTTACATCCTTGCTTTATCATCATCAGCTTAAAGAAGGAAGAAACATTCTGCATGCAAATGTCCAACCCGCTGTTCCTGCTTCAAAGAGAACCTGAGGTCGGACAGGAAGTGAGTGGTTTTTTCTCACACTCACGAGCTCGGCTCTTTTGCAGCTCTCTTTCGCAGTGCAGATCATTGGAAAATCCCGCCCAACAGGGCTAAATAAAAATAAAATTTGTTTGGAAATAAAACAAGATAGATCTACAACCTGCTGTGACCTGCCTTCCCTTTTATAAGTTGAGGGTCAATGGAAAGTGATTACATCCTTCATGTTCTTAATAAAATGCCACTTAGAGTTGAGCTCTCTAGTGTGTCTAGGCTGCATTTCATTACACATTACTTCCTTAATCAGGAAAATTTGTATACTGAGATGCTAGCAGAGAAAGCTGCTGAGGGTAGAGACTGAACCCCTCGCTTCCAGAGCACATTTATACAATGCATAGCTCAAGTTCCATTTGCTTGGCTTTTGTTTATTGTTTGCTTCTATAATCTTTGATGAGGTGATTATCATGCCCTTTATCTGACTTACTGAATATTTTAAAATTTTTATTATGAAAAATATAAGGCCTCTCTTGCATCTAATAGTTATATTGATAACAATAACCACAGACAGACTACCCACTTTTAGAAAGAAGCTCTGCTCTGGGCAGACAAGCTTAGTCAGTAAAGTGCTTGCTGTAAGCATGAGAATCTGAGTTCAATCCCCGGAACCCACATTTTAAAACAAGTCCAGGGCTATGGTAGATCTTTATAACCGAAGCACTAAGGTGACCAGAACATGTGGATCCTGGGCACTTGGTGGCCCATCAGCTTTGCCTACTCTGTGAATTCCAGGTTAATGTGAGACCTTGTCTCAGAAAACAGGGGAGATGGCTCTTGACGAATATCATTCAAGGTTGACCTCTGGCCTACACACAAACACCACACATTTGTGCACACACATATACACCAACATGAACATGTGCACATACACGCACAAACATGAAAAAACTAACTTGAAAAAACCTTTTGTTATTTAAAATAAGCCTAAGGTGACCCTACCTCATTAAATACCACATTTCATTCCCCACCACCCACTATTTAGTACCCTGAAATTTTTTAATTATTTAGGGGATATGATAGCCATAAGTCCGTACTAGGCACACACTGGATACCTCATTAACAATACTCTAAATGTGCCAGGGGCGGTGGTGCACGCCTGTAATGCCAGCTGGGAGGCAGAGGCAGGCGGATCTCTGTGAGTTCAAGGTCGGCCTGGTCTACCTAGTGAGTTCCAGGCCAACTGGGCTTTCGGGAGATCCTGTCTCAAAAAGACCAAAAAAATAAATCAATACTCTAGATGGACGATCTGTGATTTAACACTGGCCAGCTAGTGTCGCTGAATCTGTGAACTCCAAGGTTAGTAAGAAACCCTATCTCAAAAACTAAGGTGGAGAGTGATTGAGGAAGACACATGCATGAGCATGTGTACACACACACACACACACACACACACACACACAGAAGAGTGTTTCCTGTTTCCTCTGCCCGTCAGATTTGCAAACTCCTGCTGTTGGCAATGGCTGCCTTCCAACTATTTATTGATTTTCTGACTTGCAGAGAGCACTTGGTTGCAGCATCTTGGGATGCACTCCACTGAGACACATAAACACTCACAACAGTGTCTGTGTCCCAAGCACGTGGCCCATTCAGATTATGGCATGCTTTTCACTGTGAAAAACATCATTATTAGCCAGAGTCTCTGCATAAAATTGCCTCATAAAGAAACCATATTATCCTAATAATTTTGTTTTTGCTTTTCTGATTTTTGTTTTTTATTTTGTTTAGTTTTGTTTTATGAAACAGGGTCTCCCCGTAGTCCCTGTTGGCCTGGATTTCGCTATGTACACCAGGCTGGCTTCAGTCTCATAGAGATTTTCCTACGTTTGCCTCCTGAGTACTGGGATTAAAGGCATGTGCCATCACATCCAGCTATGATTAATAGATAGATACATAGATAGATAGATAGATAGATAGATAGATAGATAGATAGATAGATGATAGATAGATAAATGGCAGTTACTACATAATGAGGACCTGTTTCGTAAAAAACTTTTTTAAGTTAGATATGGTGGCACTCACCTTTAATCCCAGCACTCTGGGCGCAGAGACAGGTGGATCTCTGTGAGTCTGAGACAAGTCTGGTCTACATAGATAGTTATAGGCCAGCCAGGGCTATATAGTGAGGTCCTGTGTCAAAAAAATTTCTTAAGCTGGGCATGATGGCACAGCTTTAATCCAAGCACTTGAGAGATGGAGGCAGGCAAATCTCTGTGAGAGTGAGGTCAGCCTAACCTGCATAGTGAGTTGCAGGCCATCTAGACTACAGGGAAAACCTGTCTCAAAAGCAAACAAAAGGGGCTGGAGAGCTGGCTCAGCAGTTAAAAGCACTGTCTGCTCTTGCAGAGGATCCAAGTTCAGTTCCCATCACCCACCTGGCAGCTAACAATCATCCAGAAGTCCAGTTCCAGGGGATTCAACACCTTCTGACCTCCACAAACATTGCACAACACAGGTGCACTTACATACATGCAGGCAATATATTCATATATTAAAGATAATAAAATATTTTTAAAGTTCTTAAAATTAATGGTGTTTTATATGAATTTTATGCCTGATATAATCTAGTTTTAGAGAAGGGCCTTGAAAGAAGGAGTAATTAGAATGTCTCATGTATGCACTCTGATTCTCTCCACATCAAGTCTATTAAAAAGTACATTCATAGGCATTGTTACTACATGTATTATGTTTTCTTAAATTTAATCATAAGCATATTCTAAAATCACCTTCCTCCTATAACCATATTTCCTGAGTTTAATTACTTCTTAACGATCAATTAATTTGGGATTTATATCTTTGGCCTGTCAACAAGCTGGCCCTCACTTCCACAAGAGATTAATTTAAACTCTTGGAGAAAGTTTTCATTTTGACCCTCATGTAAAGCTGTCATTCAGAATGAATTGGTCTGGAATCACTCACAATTCCAATCGCTTGAAAGCTAGTAAGGAAAGACAATGTTGAGTACTGGAAACACACTGAGTACACCTACGTCTGCCCCAGCTGCTTGCTGGAGTCAGAAGAAACTAGGTTTTGCTGTTGGCATTCAACATGAGCTATTATATTTTTCTAATAATAACTTCAATAATAATATAACCTTTGTACAACATGGGCACCTGGTTAGCTAAATGAGACCCCAGCTGTCAATGAAATACCTACCTCAATATCAGAGCTAAAAGTTAATAAATTCATAATATGAGTAAAGAAAATAATAATAATGCTTTGCTTCTCTCCAAGGAATTCAAAGTAACTGTGTGGGTACCATTTCACTAATGTCTATATAAATCTTAGATATATGGTAGAACAAATGTTAAACCTTAAAAGAGACTGACTATGGAATTTCAATCTGCAGCTCCAGAATCCTTCCACTTTTTTCCACCTGCACGGTGTCCACATGGTCTACTCTACCATGAGCTTGCTTGACTGCCTAAATGGATTAACCTGTCTCCCCGAGCCCATTCCAATCTTTCCCCAGTGGATCCCTCACAGAGCGATCAGAACTTTAAGTCAGATGATACCAGACCTGTTTGCACACAGTTTCAGTGGATCATCTCCACTATTCCATCCACTCCATCAAAGTTGACCTCCTTTTCTACCAAGAAGCCATGTATCTGCTTACCTCAGAGCCTTTCAACGTGCTGGCCCCACTGTCCAGCACACTTTAGACTTTACTTTATGTCTTTGCCTTTCCTGGATCTTACCTCTCAGTCACCTTCTCACAAAACCTTCCTAATGAAAGAGCTTGCTCCCCCAAGTAACTGTCCATCCCACATGTGTCTGTTTTCCTTTCACCATTCTTTCGCTCTGCACTTAGCTTGCTTACCTGCCTGTGTTTATTGCTGGATGCCCCTTGCTTGCACACAACTCACAGCTTGAGTATAAGCTCTTGAGAGCAAGCCATTCACCTAAGATATCCCACTGGTATATTTCTACCCCTTCGCAGGATGTCTGGAGCACAGCAAGTGTTCATGATTATTATGTCAATGGCTGGCTGAGTGTTGACATAGCTGTTGTCTCTCTCCTGCAGAACTCGTCTCCATCCCCTGTTTTCCGTAGTGTCATCTAAATTCAAGCAGCATATGTGCATTTGTGCACAGGCATGGATACACACTGGCTGAGCTCATATTTTCTTCCCAAGCTATCCGCAGTACTTCATGGAGACCTCAGACTCGCTAGAGCTAACCTCGCCCTCTCTGCAAGTAATACCCAATATCCAATCTCTTCCTATGGAGAAGTTCACCGCCTGCATTCAAGTCTTTTGTTTCCTCCTGGCAAAGCCTTTGTTCAAGTTGAGTGGTCAGATGATAGGAAGATGCTTTCTTTTCATCTAGGGACCAAATTACTATAGATTGGATAAGGCAAGGAGTATGAGTGGGAAAAGTGTCCAAAAACAAGCAAGCGCAAATACGACTGCTTCTGCGAAAGTCCCTCTTAGTAATGCCACAGATCCTGTTACGTTTGTGACATTCATCTAAGGTCCCTTTTGGCCATTGTGAGTTTATCAAATTCCTGTTGATAGATCATAAATCTAATTGTCTTTTTACAGACCCTATTTTTTCCTCCTAAGCAAATTTCTTCCAGGTATTTGAGTATGAATCAAGCCCTGACTTTAATTCACTGACAGAAATTAGCCTCTTTAATAAACTTAGAAGGCCAGGCCACCACAGCCTCACCATCCTCAGATGCTTAGCTGCTAATCAAATCCTCCTTACTTTCTTTGCAGGGGTGCTCCAGTCTTTTGGGGACTGAGGAATCAGACTCTTTTCTGTGTGGGGGGTAACCTCCATGCAGTGGTCTGTTCTTTGGTATATCCTTCTATCAGCCATTTCCAATTATATTCATGGCCAGAGCTGCTCTTTGTATTTAACACTGTGCAATGGGCAGTGGACAGTGGAGAGTCTAGGGCCACAGACTCACACCCTACTCGAGTCATATCAGCCCATTTCCCCAGCTTGTCATAAACCACTATTTCATCCTTTTTTGTGAATTAGAAAAATAGACTTGGACATCATCTGTTGCATAAGTCAAGGCCTCTCATTTGTCAAAGTATTTGTAGTCTAATGTCAACATAAATACATCTGTCCATAAATCTTGACACATGTAATGATTTTGCTGCGTTTGAAAAGCATGACTCAAACATTAGACCCTTTCTGATTTTTAACATGATTATCTTTAAAGCCAGGCATTTCTAGTGCTTTCTGGATTGACTTCTTTCAAGTGACTGAATAACCCCCGCTGACTTATCTACTCTTATGAAGTTAATACCACCATGGCCCCTGCTGTTACCTGCTCAGAGGCCACCCAGACTGTAACAGAAATAACTTTTCCTGATGTGCACATTCTCCTTTGCTCTGGAAATGTCTTCATTCTCCAGGCTGTGTTGTATTTCAGACTAGAGTACTTTTGTCTTTTGGGTTTTGTAGCAGGGAAATGGGTTTGACACATTGATCAGATAAAGTACTTCCTAGCACTCAGCCAGGAAACTCATAAAACTAAAAAAAGAAAAAAATGGTCAAAGCCCAGCTCTCAGCTGTGAGATAGCAGAAAGATCTAGATTCATTTCACAGTGGAATTTGCAAACCCAAAAGAAAGGAAGTATCTCGAGGTTAAACAAAAAGAGCTCTTCCCGATACGGCAGTTAGTGTTTATTGAGTGTTTATTAGGTGCCAAGCCCTGTGCAGGAAGCCTCACATTCGATATCTTAGTTAACATGCCTAACAACTTAGGATGTACCACTAAGCCCACTGCCCAGGAGCCTCCTGAAAATTGTGTTGAAAGGTCAACAGCTGGTGAGGTGTGAAGCAGAGATTTGACCTCTGCTGGCTCGCTCAGCAATGCTCTTGTGGTCATCCAGAGCAGTGAATCCCCAATCTGTCCTGTTGCCTGCTCGCCTTCCTTTCACTTCTGTGGTTTGTGATGCTCTAATTGACCCTGCTGAAATGTGGGCAGGACTTAAAAGTAAGAGAGACTTAAAAATCATGCACCTAGCATTTAATCCCAGCACTCGGAAGGCAGAGGCAGGCCTATCTCTGAGATCAAGATCAGCCTGGCCTACATAATGAGTTCCAGGCCGGCCGTGGCTACAGGGAGACCCTGTCTCAAAAAGAAAAGAAAAAAGAAAAACCATGCATATATGCTTGCATGCCAGCAGGTATCTAAGACTGTCCAAAGTCTTATCTGTACTAGTTGGGTTGAGATTCTGTCATCTTCCTAAGAGAATATGTTATAGGAAGCTTTCCAAGTCTGGGACATTAGAAATATGCAAGCTTTTAACTGTGAGTCTTACACTTATTTTTGAAATATTAACACTTTCAAATGATAGTTGTTGTTCTTTTTCTCTTTTTTCAAGAAGTATTTGGTTTAAAATCACCTTCCTTGCCTTCCATCTTTCTTCTTTTGAGATCACTAACAAAAGCACATATACTGTGCTGATCCCTTCTGGAAACCCTTTAATCCTGAGCAGGTTTCTTCCTGTTTTGATTCCTCTGAGCCCTAATGCTGTTGTTTGTTCAGGTACACCAAACAGAAACTGCCCTTAAGGAAAAATGAATGTAGACACTAACACTGATGTAAATCATTTCTTTGGAGCACTCACTTGAAAGCGTATTTGTCTAGTTGAGTGTGAAATACATTCATCGATACCTACTATGCAAACTCTGGGAAAACAAGAATGAAACCTAGTTCAGATCCAAATCTTAAAAATACTTGGGAGGGGCTGCAGAGACAGTTCAGCAGGTAAAGTGCTTCTATTACAAGCATGAAGACCTGAGTTCAGTCCAGAACCTATGTATAAAAGCCATGCGTGGTGCCATGCACTTGAACCCCAGTGCTTAGGAAGGTGGAGACAGGTGAATCCCAGGGCTTATCAGCCTAGACAACCAAGCGAGCCCAGGCCACTGAGAGACCCTGTCTCAAAAGACAAGGTGAATCGTGACTGAGAAATGACAACAGAGGTTGCCCTCTGGCTTTGGCACCCACACGCACACTTGCCCAAGTACGCACATACAGAGAGAGAGAGAAAGAGAGAGAGAGAGAGAGAGAGAGAGAGAAGGAAAATACATGTTAATATATATGTGGGTAAAGAAGTAAGCATTTCTCACAATGTATACCTAGTTATAATAGGAACAATATATAAATGTACTAAAACAGCTTTGATTAAGAAAAACTCATGCTTTGTAAACAACATCATACTTATGTATGTAACAGTGACATGGAGATAGGTAGTAAGCTTCAAATGGGGCACAAGAAACAGACACAGAGCTGGAATGACAGCAGAGAACAGAAGCCCATGCAGACATGAGACCGGTAAAATATAACTTGGCTAGAAAGGACAGGTACTGCCTGGCCCCTGGCAGAATAGGGACTAAATCTGATGGTGACATAGACTCTGACAGGAGCCAGATTTGATTTTGGAATGGTTGTGTGATTCATTTTTGAAACTGTCACATGACATGAATAAATGAACGTTCTGAGTGTATCAACTTGTCATCTGTGTGACGGATGGTTTGAGATGCAGAAGTGAGCCAGAAGACAGACAGGAAGACAGGAAAGGCTGGTGCCCTCTGAAACTGCGCAGGACACATCACCATCACCTCTTCAATGAGGGCTTCTCTGATTGCCCAGTTTGTAGTCAATAATCAGTCATGCTCTATTTCGTCTCCCAAGAGTGGAAAAGAGTAGATTCCTTTCCTTTCACTGAAAGTCTCTTCACAGAGAGCAAACATGGAAAATCTAGACTTACTGTCATCTCCTGCCACTCTTCATCCTAGTGGAACAGAAGATTAAAGGCCACAAGTCAGAGAAGGCAAAAGGGTGATAGGGATGACCACTCCAGGTAGGTTGGAAAGACATGGCTCTAAAATGTTGGCTTGTACCTGAGGAAACTGTGAGCACAAATGGCTGACCGCCACTCCAGGGTTTCCACTTCAGAAGGTTTGGGATATGCTCAAGTTCCCAGATGCCATTCTGGGATCTACAGTTTGGGAACTTCTTATAGAGAACCTAATGACAGTGGAAGAAAAAAAAGGCTAATCAAGTAATCTGCAAGTTGCTCCTCTCAGTGGGGCAGGAGCTGCAATTCAGAAAGGCTACCCAGGGTGTTGGACAGCCAGCATAAATTAGCGCATGCCCTAATTCCAGCTGCTATCTCAGTGGTGAGCTCAACACTCCAACATCCATGGGGTTGGACCCAAGGATGTCTCCATGCAGTGTGAGCTAGCAACCTATTACCCAAGCAGTTATCTTGTGCCTTCACACAGCACCAAAAATGTTCTGCATGGCTGTCTTATTCACAGGTCACAGCAAGCACCCTCCCCTACCAGCCCTCACTGGGTCTAGATCACATACATTTCCATGGTTAATTTCAAATGTCAACTTCATGGGATTTAGACTCATTGCAGAAATAAATCTCTGGGTGGTTTTTGAGGAGTTTTCTAGAGTAGATCAATTGAGGTAGGAAGACCCAATCTAAATGTGCAAGCGATACCATTCCGTGGGCTGGGATTCAGGACTGAATGCTAAAGAGAAAGGGAGCTGAACACCAGTGTTCACTAGTCTTTGCCTCTTGACTGTGGAGGCACATGACCAGCTATGTCACACATCTCACCATGATGTCCCTGCCTGATGAGCAGACCTTCAAACTGTGAGCCAAAATAGATCTTTCCTTAAGTTGCTTTTGTTGGGTGTTTTGCTACAACAGTAAGGAAAGCAACCAACACACACATTTTCCCATTTGGCCCTTTGAATTAATTCTTGTGCACACCATTGTGGTGAGGGGAAGACAAGCAGCAGAAGAAGAAATGGATAGACAGAAAAGTATGTGATAGTTAACCTTGGTTGTCAAGGTAACGGGACCTGGAATCAACTAAGCGATAAGCCCGTTGGGTACACCTGTGAAGGATTTTCTTGATCGGGTTATTTGAAATAGGAAGTTTTGCCCTAGATGTGGGCGGCACCTTCCGGTGGCAGTCAGATAAAAAACAGGTCCATGAGGGAGAAGGCTTAGTTTTCATCTCCTTGCCTTCGCACTGCCTCCTGGTCATGCAGGCAGGCTCATCTTCCATGTTTGCATCTTGCTGAGGAGTTCATCGACCCTGCTGCTGCTGTGGTCACTGCCGTTGTCATCCTCCACTGACGCCAGACATCAGAACCCAACTCCTCTAGCCCTCTAACACAATTTCTCCTCTCCTGATGAACTCCAGGGCCAAGTATAAAATATGCAGGGCCCAGTGCAAAAGGAAACGCAGGTCCCTCTTGGAAGGCAAGGAACGATACATGCAGAGTACTAAAGTATAAGACTGTTCCTTCTTCTCCGCTTTCTCTTACATGCATGCTCTCGATCCCGTGCTTGCCCCGCCCCTCATGCTCCCCCTTCCTACTTTTCAGTAGTATTATTTACTATGTCATGCTTTTACAGATCAAAAAAAAATTTAAACTTTAAGCCATGAGCTGGTAATAGAACACTTACCCATCATGCATGAAACCCCTTCAGTTTGAACACCAATCACACATGTACACACGCACACACACACACACAGAGAGAGAGAGAGAGAGAGAGAGAGAGAGAGAGAGAGCTTTGTCATTATATTTTGCAAGTCATGTTTTTTTCAGATATAGAGCATTTGACTCCCAAATGGAATCACAAAAATTACCTGTTTTGTATTCATAGCTTTCGTATGTGTATTTCCTTCTTTATATGTGGGCGTGTGCATCCAAGTTCGTATGTGTACATCTGTACGTGGAGTCCAGAAGTCAACACTATGCGTCTCCCTTCATCACTCGCCACCTTACTTTTTGAGACATGGTCTTTCACTAAATCTGGAGCTCATTGACTTGGCTAGGCCGACTGGCCAGTGAGCTCTATGATCCATCTGTCTCTGCCTCTCCAACAGTGGGGTTACAGATACATGCCACTGTGCCCAGTTTTACATGGTAACTGGTGAGCGTAACTCAAGTCTTATCATCTGGGTCATATCCCCAGTCCTTACATATGTGTTCTGTCCTCATCCCAACAATGGAAGCATCACAAAAAGGTATCTGCTATGGTTTCATTTCATATCTCCTTACAACCCAATTTTACTAATTCTCTCAGAGCTTACATAACCTGATTATTTTGTACTTATTTGAATATTACAGATTCCCATGACCCTGGATCCACCAAAATTCTGTGTTTAGTACCCTCTTAAAAGTAATGAAGGGAAGCAAAGAATGATGAACCTGTATTGCCTGTGTCTCCTCTGCTAACACTCAGGTTCCAGTGTCCCATAAGTTCATAGATCTCATTGACAATTGTAAATACTCAGGTTTGGTGGTACATGGCTTAGATTCGAGTACTGGAAAGGCTGAGGCAGAAGAATCTTGAGTTTGAGGCTGGCCTGGGATACGTAACAAGAAATATTTAAATAAAAATTAAAGAGGATGACAGCAGATTATCAGAACAAGTAGAGCGTTTTTCTGAAGACACTCATGGTGTCCTCCACAGCTACTAAGTAGCTGTCTGTTTGGATCCTGGAAGGCCGCCACACCTTCTCCATAGGCTCACTGTTGGGCCCTTGGGGAAAAAAATACCTTGACTTTATGCTCTGTGACTTCACTGAAGGGTCTAAGAGCCCCTTAAGTGGTTGGCCTTTGCCCTAGAGGGAACCAGTTGTCCATGATCTTTGGAAACTGTAGGTTTAGAATTGATCATTGAAATGCCGAGTTTTCCACTGTGTTCTCTAGAATTAATCCATACCTCTGCAAATTTCAGCCAATGTGAAAGCTTTTTCTACTAATAATACCAAAATATGCAGATTATGAAATAGATTGACCATCAATTATCTGCACTTTGCAACCCTTAGCTGAACAAAGTCATAACTGCAAACCTCCTGGTTTTACTTGTCACTGACGATGGTGTCTTACTTGACTGGTGTGGAGCTGGCATTAAAAGTCCACATGCTCTAAGAATTCTAATTTTCAGAGAAAAGGGAACTATTTTCTAAGTCCCCATTTTTATACAAATTGTATTTCTCTTTCTGTGGCAGCCTATAACTTGCATGTGTAAATTTAATTACGTGAGTGGAAAATACACATGAACCCCTCTAATTTGTATAGTATGTGAAACTCCACACTAGGTTACTTTCCAGTGAGACACGGTAACGTGCTTAGAAGGCCAGTTGGTTTACTGGGTCCCAGTTTCAAGTTGTTCTATAATAGAAATTACTGAATTAACCTTTAGTGTTTATTCTGCCCATGAGAGAGAAAAATATTATAAGGAGAATCTCCTTCTTTCTTCATTTGTCTTCAGATCGACCCCTAAGTTGCCAAACTAAAACACTCTAAAACTGAAGCCCAAATTATTCAAATTCCTTCTTTGCTTGCTTCCTTGAAGAGATTTTTAAAAATTTATCTGTTTGCTTGTTTGTTTTAATTTTTTAACAAAAGTCCCTGTCTAGCAAACAAAAAGAATGCAAATTAATTGAGTGGACAAGCCTTTCTCACTGAAAGTACACAGAAGGTCTGAAAATACATTGGATTTTCCTAAAGATCACAAATCAGCAAACACTGAAAGCAAGCTTTAAAAAAAAAAACGAAGCAAAAAAAAAAAAAAAAAAAAAGAAGGAAAGAAAAGGAAGTCTTCTTCTCTGAACATGAGGTTCTTAAAAGACATTTTGAGAGGAATTAAATCTCTCTTGCACCTTTAAGCTCTCATTCTCAGCTATCAATAGAGTTTGCTGGAAATGGGAGCCGCTCAGGGTGACACACCCTTCACTTATTTGGGGAATGTGATTTTTCCATCCTGCCATTTCCTGGCACCCCGACAAGTGTTATAAAAATATGTCATCGTAAGCAGCCTAGAATAAATACCCAAATCCTCGGTGTTGTTTATCATTTCTCAAATGTCTTCCCCGGTTTTTACAATCTTAGCTCTTTGTTACATTTGGGGAGAGTAGGTTGTTTGCAATAGGCTGTGACAGCCAACCCAAGGGTCATTCCATGTAAGCCAGGCAGCATTAGAACACAGGGCAGAGTGCCAGGTGACTTCCATGGGTCCACTGTTAAATGAATTCCAGGTCCAAAGGTCTCACCATTGATCAATTTTAAACTAGTCCACATGTTTCATTTTATTTGATATAATTATTTAACTATGAGCTGTTGTCTTCCTGGACAGTAAACGAAACAGAGTGATATGCTTCCGTGGAAATATACAGGCACATTAGCATTAGGACCTCAAATGCCTACTCAACATGTTTAAGTGAAGAACACCACCACAGCATACAAAGACACACACAGGGTCTGTCCTGCAGATCTGCATGCACTATGGGAGAGTCAGACTGACACTGACCACGTCAAGTAAATCCTACCTCTAGAATTGCACCTTCCTTTTATGGTGGGGCTTTTGAGCTGGCCTCCGTCGATTTTGTAAAGACACTGTGTATACAGAGTATATTTAGCATAAAAGTAGATCTGGCTATTTTAACTCTCAATACACAAGGCTTGCATGACACTAAATCTAGATTACTTTTTAAGTGTTTGATTACTCTATATTTCTCATTAGAAAATGCAAAGATTCCAGCCATCTGGAGAATGACTTTATAGTAGGTATTATTTTGAATCAACTTGCAATGGATTGGTGAACTTTTATTGAAGAGAGAACGTGTGCCTGCGCATGTGTATATAAACAACCCACCAGCCACGACATACGTGTGTAAACATTGCCACCCGTAATAGCAGGACGTCTGTCACACCAAGAATCTGGCACTTCACGTGACCTTAAAGTGTTCCTGCAGGCTCGTTTTTTGTAATGACAGCCTGTTTCATGCGTTAAATAAATAACAATACTTCGCTTTCATATTGTTATATTCTGCCTTGTGAAACAGTTCCTGTTGCAAGGCTTTGCCAGTACAAAGCTGGCTTTTTAAGAGATTTGTCTGTAACAAGTCAGTTTTGGAACTTTTACTTCCTTAGACTGTGCTAAAAAGCAATTCAAGTAGACTTAGAATTCTCCTGGGGGCTGATTTTATAGTAGCAATGAACGAGCACAAACCTTACACTCAGAGTCAGCGGCTGTCTTCAGCAACTGTGTGGAGCCTCCGCTCAAACGGTTTAACGCCATCATAAAAACCACTAACCATCGGGGATTAACATGCGTTTTATCATGAAGTTTTTATTGAAAGTGATATTTGGAAGCTACTAATTTGGCAGTGATTTTTTTTTTTTTTTTTTTTTAGCCCTCCAGCATTTAGAATGGTGAATGTGACTTCTCTTTCCTCAAGGAGAGCCATGGAATGCTTTGGCCCAGTCAAGCTGGAGAAGTGAAACAATTGTTCTTACCCACTGCCTCAGTGCACACTGGTCATGTGCGCTGCGCCTGAGTGGTCCCTTACTTCTAGATTCTGTTCTCTGGGTGGGCTCAGGAGGGAGGGGGGGGAGGTGAGAGAGAGAAAGAAAGAAGAGAGAGAGAGGAGAGAGAGAGAAGCTCCAAGTCTGTTGCCAGCCTTTACCCCTAAAAACCAAGGCACATGCTAAATGGCTGGTACTGCCATAAGACAGTGTTCCCCATCAGAGCTCACCACTATCGGTCTTAGTACTGTCCCTACACAAAACACATAGGAAAGCCTCTTCCTTTCTCAGAAAGAAGTCAAAACAGACTGCACATGCACAGAGATGGGAGAGACGCATCCAACAAGAAAAAAGAAAGAAGGAAAGGAGGGAGAGGGAAATGCACCCACATTCTTCATTCCATCTGGCACAGGACAGGAGCATTCTTATTTGGGCAAATTTTGGGCTGGAGTCCTTACACTGCAAAGCGTGGAGCCCTCTGGGAGAATGTCCGTGCTGGACAGTGTACGGGAAGCGCATATACACCCCACTGTGAGCCCCACACACAACATCCAGAAAAATCTGGGCCTTTCCCAAAAGGAAGTGAAGACAGACCGCAGCACACGGAAATAGCGTGTATGCCTCTCTGCCATCTGGAACAGGAGCCCTGCAGAAGTCAGCGGCAGGGGGTGGAGGGAGAAAGCTGTTTTCCCCAGTAGTTACTGTAGATGAGAGTGTTACCCAAATCATTGAGGGCCAAAGCTCAGCCAGTTTTTCCTTCAAAATATTACTGCCAGTGTCAAGTACCTGGCCATATACAAATTAAATCTTCACTGAAGAATAATTGACATACAAATAATGTTTGTATGTGTTCTGAGGGGACTATGTGAAAACTGTTGTGGTGGCTGGGGTTGTAGCTCAGTGGTAGCACTCTTGCCTAAGACATACAAATGCCCTGAGTTTGGTCCCCACCACCAAATATACATTAAATAGATAGATGATAGATGATAGATGATAGATAGATAGATAGATAGATAGATAGATGATAGGTAGATAGATGATAGATAATCAGGCTTCTTTCTCTTACAGTGTCCATAAAGAAATTACCTGTCATAAGGACTTATAATCATTTACTAAACGAGAAATGTGTTGCTGAGGGTTCCTTTGCTTTTTTGGACATTCGGTTTGGGTTTATATTAACCAACCCAAATCCAAGGAATCTAGGTTTCACATCTCACTAAAGACTCATGCAGGATTCTTACTAAAAATGACTCTCTAAGCTTGACTGGAACTAGACCTTTGGAAATGAAGCATAGGAATGTCCACTTCTTGAAAGCATCTTCCCTTCCCACAAGCCCAGGTGATTCCAACATGTATACACTGACGTTTACGAGCCCCTACCTCCCAGGCTGCATGGAGGGCTGCTTATTCTGTAGCACAGTTTACACGAGGTCAAAGTCTCAACTTTCAAGTTTCTCCTTTGTTCTTTTCAATACGTCCTCAACCTTGATCACAACAAACAAAGGTGTGTTTTCGCACTCTAATCACTGCTCATCTGTGGATTGACCCAAATACACTGAAGGGGTAGAGATCTAAATGGAACATGTGCCCTGCAAAGCAAATACAGAATGTCTCTGCTGGCTCAGTATGCATTTCTGGAGATTTCCAGAGTCTCCAAAAATAATAAGTGACTGAGGCTTGACAGTATTCAGGAGTTCCCAGAACATTTTCTCCAAAGTAGAAAAGGCAAAGACTCCTCAAAGCTCATTAGTTAATTGAGCACGTGAAATGGCCCTGTGTCCTAACAGTGGTCAGACCATGCTCTAGTTGACTGAGCAGAGCTTGTGAGTCTGGTAGGGCAACTGTGGTTCGCAACAGCTTATTACATATTTGATAATGAACTAGAAGAATTTGAATCTTCCTAACACAGAGATGATAAACATTTAAGGAGAGGGAAATGATAATTATTTAGATTTAATCCTTGCCATTGTGTGTATGTATCAAATCATCCCAGTCTAGTCCATAAATACCTATAATAGGTATGTGTCAATAATAAAAAAAATTGGCATGACCCCTGTGCCAGGGGACCTGGGGATCTGTAGTTGTGTATTTTGTAGAGCTATGTTACATCTTTCCTTCCATGCAAATAAAAATATAAACAAAGTGGTGACTGCGTGTTACAAAATTCATTCTACCTCAAACAACCTGAGAAATAACTGAGTTCAGGGCTGATATGCGTAAGGTATCTCCAACTCACTAGTTTCCACTTTGGTCTGAGCAAACAAATCTCATCTATTCAACATGAAGAATACAACAATGAATATTCAATCCTGAGTCTAATTTTTGGCAGAACCCAGCAAAGTAGAGAAAAAAAAAATCCCTTTCTTCTCCTTTCCCCTGGGGTTTTATGAATCTCCCTTGAAAGGGGTTGGAGAAGGCTCTGCAGGAAGGCCAGCCCCAGCTTCCAGAAACTGCTTTGGTCTCTTTATGTATATTAGAACAATTAACATCTAGTTTCACCATACAAAGGACTTTCTCTCCTTTTATGTTTTAGTTCTTAAAATTCCCAGAATGGTGTACAGTAAAACTGTTCACTTGAGAAATTAAGTACCGTATGTGATAAGACAGTTGGATGAAATTTTTAAGCTGTCATTAAAAATGATTATAATTAGGACAAACTACAAGAAAATGCTTTAAAATTGAGACCCGAGTGAATTAAAAATTAAGGGGTATATTATGTATTATCATGTTGAAGGGCTGGGCTTTTCTCGTCTAACACCCATTAACACTAATACGAGTTGCCTGTATAAATCCCTTGGCACTGGGAGGAAAGGCTCCTTTCATTTGTTTTCCCTGAACTGCAGCATTCTAACAAGATCGCACTGTGCTTGAAGGAGTTGCACAAGTGGAAAATAGAAAGCATGTACCTTGCCTCTGCCGTGTGTTTCTTCTGAGGAGTCTTTTCTATCCTGAGAATACTTCACACCAATGAGGAGCTTCTAGAACCTTCTAGGATAAAAGCATAACAACGATGTCCTTCAGATATTCCCTACGGGATGAAGTTTTTTCTTCACACTGTATGACATTAGAATAAAAAGTTGTCATGACTAGGTATCTAAGGAGACATACAGCAAGTTCACCTGTTAGCAGGTTAGGAAGGTACAAGGCAGGGCGATGCAGGCTCCAGCCGTCTCCATGACCTCTACAGGTTGCCCTCTTCTCTCTGCTCTTCGACCTCACCATAGTTACTAGTTTGCCCTTGTGAGAGATGGATAGTCATGCCTATCTCTAGTCTAGACATTCGTAGAAACATCACGTTCCTGTCTCATGTAGAAGGTGGGTCATTCTTGTCTTGAAATCCCTTATTAAATACTCACCATGCCAGACACAGTGTTTTTGGTTCATCCACATCTACTTTGGACGTGTCTCCTTATTCACAAAAAGGGGAAACTGAGGCTCAGAGGTGATGTTCAAATCGGCTTCCCCAAGAAGCCAGTATAAATTACATGCTATGATTTAAAAGAATGATTTGATTCAGGGTGAAAAGTGCCAGTGTTTGTATAATTTAAACAAAATGAAAACTTTCTAAGCCTATTTCAATATGAGAATTATCCTAACATCATTTGGCACATAAAGTAATAAAAGCCTTATTTATCCTAATAGGTTTTCCCGGTGGCAAAATAACGAAATGAAACACTGGCGTCAAAATCCAGCGGACAGCTCGATCAGACCTTGATCTTGGTCTCAGTTCTTGTGATGGCTTTTTCTGAAGCCTCGGATAAGTCCTTCACCTTCCTTGGCCTCTGCATTTGTGGCAGGAAAGAAATAGATGGAAATTTCATAGGAGAAGCACTTTCAGCTCATAGACTCTGCACCTACTTTATTTTTAGAACACTTGTTCATTTATATTATTTGAACTTTTTGATAAAAGTGACATCATATGCATATATATGTACTCCTACAGGTATACACATATACATGTTATATTGTTGATTTTCTGTGTCTCTGTGTATGTGTACATGTATGTGTGTGCACAGGTATGGGTGTGGAGGCCGGAGGTCCATATCAGTGATCTTCTTCAAATACTGTCCACTTAATTTTCTGAGACAGAGTCCTCATGCTAGTGCACCAAGCACTTTAAGGACTGAACCATCTCCTTAGCCCCTTGATCTGTTTTTAAAGTAATAAAAGGCAAATTTGCCCTGTTGCTCACTCACTATTCTGGGAGACACAGAAGCACTGGTCTCTGCCATTGATCTTGGGGTTTGTATCACCCCACTTCTGAAAAACGCGGCTATGTTACAAACATGGGGCATGAATATAATCTACCCACCTCCCACCCCAGAAACCTGGCTAGGCTTCAAGAATAGCAAGGAACCCCTATTCCAAACTTTAATATGCAATTCCCAGGAATCGCCAGACATCAAGTGAGCTAATGCCAAAACATCCAGGTGGAGAAGAAAAATTAATAAATTATAGGGATATTTTATATATACAATTCCAAATATGGCTGTGTGGAGTTTGGAAACATCTGGGTGATGGATTGGAATTTCGAGTCTGCTGCAGCCCTTTGGCAGAACGTAAACACAGCCTGCAAGTCCCGAGAGATAAATGGGGAGCTGGAAACTGCAAAAGGTAGATAAAGAATCAGATTCAAAAACCAAGGCCCATGATGCTTGCCAAGAGAAAAAAAAAAATGCCAAAAATGCAAAGCACTCCAAAGTTTCTTCTCTCAGAGTTAAAGATACAGTATCTCAGGTAGCTAAAACTGGAAGCTATTTTGCATATTCTACCTATTAAAGTTGGGGAAAATATTTTTTTTTCACTTACAGTTTATATTTGTTTGAAAGACCTATTAACATGCTGTTGGTTACAGCTTTCTCTGACTGATTCTACAGATGAAGTAAGATTTGGGGCACCAAAGAGCTATTTTCTGAAAATAATCTTCAAAAGTGCTATTTCTTTAAAAGTACCAGATGAAGATATACGGGGAATAATACAGGCAGTTACAGTATGAATTTTAAAGGCTTTCACATTCAATTACTTGCAATAACTTAGTTTCTTTCCCAGCCTATAATAAATCATGTAGATGTAAACGCTACAAAATTTAAATATGAGTAGAATTTTAGTAAAACAGTATATCATGAGGAATCGGTATTTTTGTTATATATAGCACTGTTTAACATATGTAAAGTGAAATTCTCATTGATTTGGGTTTGCTAATTCAGAGTTTGTGGAGCTGGCTTGAAGTTGACTCTTCATTAGGGAAGTCGTTCTTCACGGAAAGCTCAAATTAAAGGTGTAAATAAGATGGCAAATGGGGACGGATGAAGTGCTTAGGAGTAAATTTGAAGTACTCCAAGTACCATTTGCATACAAAATCGTTATGGTAATTATAAGCAATTCTTATTAAAACAGGTCTACTAAAATGATCTTCCAGGCAAGTTCCCTGAGTGAATTTGAGTTACAGAAGGTGGTAGAAAGCAAAAGACCAGTTTCTTTAAAATACTGTATTCTCTAACTCAGAATTTTCATTAATTTTTCATTACCCTCCTGATAATTAATTCAAATTGTTAGCATTTTGCTAGCACGTTCTGTTTGGTTTCTAACTGTTTTTTGACAAAGTTCAGATCATTCATCTAAAATACTGGATTAAATGGGAATTTTTAAAAATATTTTAAATTAATTTTTTTATTTTATGTGTGTGAGTGTTATGCCTGCATGTGTGTAAGTGCACCTGTGTCATGCAGTGCCCGAGGAACACAGAAGAGGGTGTTGGATCCCCTGGAACTGGAGTTATGGATGGTTGTTAGCTACCATGAAGGTGCTGGGATTCGAGCCTGGGTCTTCTGTGAGAACAGCCAGTGTTCTTAACTGCTGAGCCATCTCTCCATCCCCCAAATGGGAATTTTTAAACTAAATATATTTTCAAACATCAGGTTGGTGATTACTTGAATATAATATTTTATATAAGGATATAATCTTTCTATTTCCAGTGATTAGAATTAGCATGTAGGCTAAAGAAAAAGAAAGAGACCGAGAGAGAGAGAGACAGAGAGACAGAGAGATGGAGAGAGACAGAAAGGAGAAAAACTTTCTAACAGATCTTAATAGGTGGTCTCCTCCAGTAAATGAACTTCAAGATTAAAGCTTGTCAGTAAGTGTCCAATGAACATGCTAAAAGACAGAGAAGGTCAAGTACTACACATGTGATTTGCTCTACCAAGGAAGAAGCAGCTGCAGGCAGTTATACACTGGTCCTTGTTAATACAATGCTGAAGCAGCATATGGAAAATGGGACGATGGTGAGCACAATTTGAAACAGGATGATGCTTGACCCTCCGCATACACGCATGTGTGCGTACACACACACACACACACACACACACAAAAAAAAAACTTAGTTTTGCTTTCTGAGAAATGGCTAACCACAAAGTCTCACCTTATTCTAGAATATTCTGAAACACCACCTACCTCTACCTACCCTTGATGTCTGAGGAAAAGACTCGGCTCCCTTAGACCCTGCCCTGGAACTCACTCCCTATGCTTTGAGATGATTCTTATGGGTAAGTGCTCTTACTTGCTGTAGTGAAATCATTGCCTTTTTGTCCTGAACAGTTTGCCGTTTCCATTTTCCAGGCTTTAACTTGAGTAGGACTGGCTCCCACCTTCAGGTCTCTGCTTCCCCTAGCCAGGCAACAGGGGCTAGGAGCCCTTAGTGCTGCCTTCCTGCTTGGCAGTCTAGGGATCCAACCAACAATGAGTCCAGCTCCTTCCTGGCCTGTCTTCCTAGCAAGATAAGGCCGAGGTTTTTATTGTTTTTGAGTCTTATTGAGAAGTAGGTTAATAGATTATAAAATCTACCTTGAAACCTACCTTTAAAGTGGAATGGAGCCTCTTACCTTGCTCAAAGTTTTGATTTGAACCAAATTATATATATATATATATATATATATATATATATAGAGAGAGAGAGAGAGAGAGAGAGAGAGAGAGAGAGAGAGAGATTGATATATATATATATCTGGCTATCTTTTAAACCACTGTTTCCAATTTTCTTCCTGCTGGTCCTGGCATCACAAATAACTGAAATCTGACTACCAGGCCCCTGCTAGTTCCAAGTTGCCTTACGGTTGTCACATGTCCTTGAAATCTGAAGGCCAAGAACTGAACACCAAAGGATTTCTCACCACAGCAGGCCGTGTGTGGATCAGAACCCCCTACCCCCAGACAAGCCATTCTCTGGACCACTAAGAAAGTCCAGTCATGGATGCATTTAGATGGGAGGTGCTCAGTACTGTGGACACCATCCAAGGCATCAACATTTTAAGCCAAGAGCATCAAGAAATCAAAATAATGACTGGTCGTGGTAGTCCAAGCTGCTCAGCTGACCAAGACAGAAGCATCCCTTGAACCTACTGGTCCAAGGTCATCCTGGGAACCATACTGAGAGTCAGTTTTAGAAAGGGGGTGTGAGGAAAAAAGAAGAGGAAATGGGAGAGGAAGAAAAAGAAAGAAAGGTCATAACTATATAGCCAAAAGATTTCTCTCCATAGAAGGAGTTATTGGGCTGGCAAGATGGCTCAGTAGGTTAAGGCATTTGCTGCCAAGCTTGTGAACCTGAGTTCAATCCCTAGGATCTATGTACTGAAAGCAATGAATCAACTCCTACAAGTTATTCTCTGACCTCCACATACATGCAAGCACAAATATACAATAAATAAAATATAATAAAAATTTTTTTTAAATAGAATGAGTTCTTAGAACACACCAAACAGCCTTCCCCTAGGGAATACAACCTTTTGCGTGATTGTTTTTCTGTTCGTTTTAATCATTCTTCTTTTAAGATGCCTGACCTCCAGGACTTTAAGATTGCTGAGTTTTGCCACCACCTCTCAACAGATTGTCCAGCTGCTAGTACAGGAATGCAAACAAGAATCCTGGAGAGATGGCTTCAGACGCCCTGCTTTGTCTCTCTCAGGTTTTGGATTGCTTCAGATAGGTCTCCCCATAAGTTATATGCTACGTAAAAGAGGAACTGACAGTGTCACGCTCTTCCTGAGCTTGACATTCCAGTAAGTAGCAACACTAGAAAAACCCTCCTACCCCTGTGTGCTCTAAGAAAGACGTAAGAGCCAGGAACCACTCACTTCCCCACACTCTGAGCCAAGACTTAGCTTCTCAGTGATTCTAGAAAGATTCTTCTTGTCCTTCTTTTGTCATTTCTGATTCCCGTGGGACTTAGGATGACCCCCTTGCTTCTTTGTCTCTTTAACACAAGTCCTTTCCTTTTTCTTTAAGATGATCACCATTAATGAAAAAGGCTGGATAGATTAGCTCCTTCATGACCTCATGCATAGTGTCTCCCATATTAGAAAGTTCATCAAAGCACAGGGAAGGTGTCTCAGTGGAGCTCACCATGAAAGTATGAAGTCTTGAATTTGATCTTTAATACACATGTACACATCAGTGCACAGTAGTACACATCTGTAACTCCAGTACTGGGGAGGCACGGTGTGGCATTATTCCTGGAGAGTTATGAACCAACATCTACTCACCCCTCATAGGGAACTAATGACAGATCAAAGATAAAGACACCACCAAAGTCCAGCTTGGTGACTCACCGAGTTGTATTGGGGTAACTTACAGGAATACGGGTGAGAGGTTACTTACAGGAATAGATATGACTCAAAGACAGCTGCATCACCAAATCCCACCCCAGCATGGGTTATGAACGTTGGAAATCTGGAGCTCACTACACACAACTTGCAGGCAGCTCAACAGGTTGGACGGTGTCTTTTCCAGGCAATTGGGCTGGTCTCTGCCCCTTCCAGGTAGTTTGCCTCTTCTACACAGTCCCTTCTCCTTTTCTGAGAGTCTTCTAGGCAGCTCTGTGTGTTGGAGAGTGCCTCTGGCGTCCTTACTGCTTGTAAATGCTTGGGGAGGAAGAGACCTAGCGGATCTAATCTATTTCAGGGACTTTTTGAAGCTATTGAGTCGTTTTACTTCCTGAGTTTAGCGTCACTGCATGATGGAATGAGTTCACCTCCCTTACCGCCTTTTAGAACACCTGCTGCTGTTTACCTCCCTTTAGAACATCTTCTTCTTGTTTAGAACATCTTGTTGTTTAGAACATCCTGTTGTTTACCTCTCTTTAGAACATTCTGTGTTCTAACAAGTTTCCCTCCAAAATGAAAGGTTTCATATCAAAGGAAATTGCTATGTAACAGGAAGCGCAGAGAGGCTTATACCTAGAGCTTGCTGGCCAGTCAATGTCGCTAAATCAGTGACTTTCCAGTTCAGTGAAAGACCCTGTCTCAAAAAAGTGAAGTGATTGAGAAAGAGACCTGAGCGTGACCTCTGGCCTCCACAGGTATACACACATATGTACACATACATGTACATACACACATAACACACAAAATTTCATCCAAATACAAGACCACATGTATCCTATTAAGATATGGCCTGGCGAGGTGAAACATATTCAAACTAAGCTAGATAGCCACAATTCTACACATTCCATCAGTGATCGTGCAGCATAAAGCATAAAAAAGTATTTCTACATATAGTTCAAATGTATATAATAATTGTCAGATATCCTAGCTGCGGCTTTATAGACATTGCTTCAAAAGCTCTGATTCTCATCAATGTTATCTCTCCCTGCAAATCACAATTATTCATGCCAAGAAAAAAAAATGAACAGGAGATTTTCCTGACTGTTTGGATATTTATTTTCTGTACATGATATTGAATCACTTGTCAAAACTGAGGGAGGAATAAAGGTCCTCACTTTCTACCGCTCATTGCTGAAATGATACCAGTCCGAATTCAGTGTGTAGCTCAATTTCATCGGCAGAGTCTCCTCCCACTCCTACTTCCTGTATTTTATGAGCACTGGGAATGAGAAAAGATAGGAAGATAAAAGAATAGTGCAGAAAATGTAAAATTAGAGTAAAATATGTAAATTGGAAAGCTAAAGAATTTCCCTCCATAATTGAAGATGTGGTCATAAAGGAGATCTTATCTCTGAAGTCTGCTTTACTTTTGAATTAAAAGTACAGACAGCGCAGACCTACCTTTTGACTAATAATATACAGTCTAAGTTGCTTATGTCGTTTGTCACTCAAGTCCTGTTTTCAAAAATTTTGCTTCCAGAACACTCTATCTTAAGAGGATGAGCTGTTAATTCTGTAGCTTTTAATAACTGACAACTCCACATTTAAACCCAGGCAGTACATAAATTGTCAGCATCCAAATTTGCCCAGACAAACAGAACTAGAAAAATAAAATAAAAAATAACATGAAGAAAAAAATGCGCTATTAACAGCTGTGTAAATAACAGCAGCAAAGTTAACTAATAAGAAGAAACTAGCAAAGTCCAGAAGAACAGAAGGAGGAATTCAAGTTGCTGCACGTCAAACTGGAGGGGTCAGCTGCAGTTTGCTTCCTTGCAGCACACGGTCTTTCTTTCAAAGTTACTGCAGTGAGGAACACCTTTCAATGCACATGGAATCACTAAAAAAAACTCAAGAATCAAATGGAAATGTTGAAAAAGAGAAAAGAAAAAAATGGTCCAGTTACAAGTCTCTTGATCCTCACCATTTACCTTCACAGTTTTACTTTAATAAAACTGCAAAATCGCTCCAGGTCCAGATAAATAGTGAATGAAGAATCTTCTTTCCCTCATTGCAGCCTAAGGTAGACCAAACCCCTCACGTCTCATTGAGGTATGAATGAAAGCCAGGAGGCCTCCCAAGGGGAGGGTCGCAGCTCACCAGGAAAAGGGACAAACTAAGAACTGCAGGGTGGAGAAGCAATGCCTAACAGAACTACAATGTAATTTTCAAATTTCATATCTGTCACTTTAACATTTTATAGTTGCCTTTTTCACAAAAAAGCAAAAACGTGAACAGATGAAATGAATTTGGTGTATTTCATGTCACCTTATATATCCAATATAGTGACAACATATAATCAATTTAAGTCACTAATATATGTTAACAGGCTGCGGTAGTCTACTCCTAGAATCTGAGCACTTGGGAGGTAGAGGTAGGAGAATCAGGAATTCATACCCTGACTCAGTTACATGGTGAGTTTGGGACCAGCCTCAGCTACATAATACCTTGTCTTTAAAAAAAATTTTTTTTTTATTTTGTTGAATATATTGTCTTCAAAATCTAGCGAATATATTCTTTCTAAAGCATGTTTCAATTTGATTGACTAAAGTGAAATGTAGGTCTACTAACATGATAAAATTATTTTTCTGGAAAAAAATGTTTTATGCTGCTTCAGACTTTGAGTTAAAATGTAGACTAATTAAAATTTAATTGATTTTTAAAATCTCACTCCATTGCACTAGCCTTATCTCAAGTATTCATGATCCATATCTGACTCACAGTGATCATTTGGGACTAGGACAGGACTGGGGGCAGGGGACAGTCTGGAAGGGGCAGAGGGGGAACCAACAAAGGTGGTAATTTGGAACTGGGATTTAGTTTGTGTGTACTAAACCACCAGCACCGGGTATGTCACTTTCTTGTTTCTGATGTAACAAATTAATTTAAAGAACGGTTTTATTATCTTATAACTCTACTGGAAATCTGAAATGAGGGCAAGAGACATAGCTCAGTGGTTCTCAGAGGATCTTTCTTAGAACCCAGCACTGACACCCGGCAGCTTACAATGACCTCTAACTCCAGCTCCAGGGGATCTAATGTCCTCATCTGACCCCCAAAGACAGCTGCAGTCACATGCACACACCACCACGCAGACACAAAAATAATAAAAATAATAATCTTTTTTCTTAACAACAACAACAAAAAAGAAATCTGAAATGAAACTGACTGGGCTAAAATGAAGGCACCATCACCCCAGTTTGTGATGCTGGGAATGGAACCCACAGCTTTGTTCATCTAGGACAAGCACTCTACCAACTAAAGGAACTGCATCCCCAGTCTGCCACCTGACACTTCTTCAATCCCTTTATTTTATATTTATATATATTTATAATATTTTAATGTTAATATGCCAAGTTGCCATATTTAGAGTAGAATATCCTATACCCCATCAACATATTTTGAGAGACATTATTTAGCCTGTGAGAGATTTAAGCAAGAAAGGAAGGACATAATTTCATATATACTTTAGGAAAAAAAGTCACACTGTGACTTGCTGTGAGGTTCTGATTGACTTAGACTAGTTTGAACAAATCCAGATGAGGGGAAAAAATTGGAGCAACACTAGCTTTGTCTCACCCCTCCCTGCCCTTCCTTTGGAACCCTACAGAGCATCACTTGGATGGTGGCCTTGAAAGCATGACCTAGAAAAGACTTCAAGGCCTGGCATTCCCGGACTCAAAGCCAACCAACCACCAACCACCACCACCACCACAACCAACTCACCTGACCAAGATGGTTAGCTGGGAATGAACATGTGCCTATACATGAATGTTTTATCTTGAGATGTTCAGATGGGAAACTGAAGGGGGAAAATGGTCTAACCTTATGCCTCACAGAGCTGAAATCATGCAAGTAAGTGGTACAAGCAGCTGTTCTTTCTGCTACAAGAAGAAAGCTCAGGACGGGGAGAGAATGGTGCCAAGGCATAAATATGATAGATGGAGCCTGGAGGAAAGGCAGGATCCTCACAACAAAGGGTGTGTCCTTCAAAAGCTGTGTGTGAAGCGTCCCCCACTTTCTTACTAAGCAGAACAAATAATGGTTTTCTTCTTTCCTCTTATTTCAGTTTGAGTTAAGTTTCTGTTCTTTGCCACCAAAAGAATCTGGCTAATCCATGCATACAATGCATTGTGGTCATATCTACTTTCCAGCTCTTCCAGGGTCCCCCACCCAACTTCACGTTGACTGTTTTCCCCACTGTACGCCTTAGTGCTGCCCATAGGTCCATGGGTGTGGGATCATTCACTATTGTACAACCTAGTCATAGCCACACTCCCGCCCGGAGGAGAATGACTTTCCCTTCCTCAGCCACTATCGCTCCTTAGCCAGGGGGGAACTCGTGAGCCCCTCCCCCATCCATGCTGGGATTTTGACTGGCTTGATCTCATGCAGGTCTTGTGCAGGTAACCATAGCTGCTGTGAGTGCATGAGTGTGATGACCATGTCATGTCCAGAAGACAGGATTTCATGTAGTGAAAACCCACACAGTTTAGAGAAAGGCAGTGATAGCTGAATGTTGATCAAGCTGACACAGACATTTTTAAGAAACTTGAATCAGGCAACCAATGCCTATTCTTTCACTCATTCAACAAATATTTACTGAGCCTCAACCATAATTCAAACACTATTATAGGCTCAGACACTTGGGAAACAAAAAAGAAAAATCTCTACCTCAGGGTGGGTAAGATAGTTCAATGAGTAAAGTCCAACAAGCCTGGTGACCTGAGTTAGATTTCTGGAGCCCAATACTAGAAGAAACAACAAACAAAACAAAACTGACTGCTGTGAGTTGTCCTCCGACCTCCACTTGTATGCCATGGTATGAGCGGCACATGGGGTACGTGTGTGCATACCCACAGAGACACGCACAATAAATAAATATAATTTTGTTTTTTTTAATATTTTATTTATTATTTTACTGTATGAGTGTTCAACAGAACAATGATATGTCTTGGAACACCTATGAGACTAAACGATAGGGTGACTGAGTGTTTCTCAGGCTCCAAGCTCATATATTTCCTTGAACATCATCCCTTGGGTATCTTGAGGTCAGCACTCACATGACCTAACTTAAAGGCAACCCATACTCTTCTTGCCTTTCCCTTCCATGTACACACTGGCTAGGTTAACCTCATGCCCTTGAGGTCAGTAAGCCATTTGCAAATAGATCAAATAGTAATGGGTAAAGCTCTGTAAAAACACGTTTGGGTCAGATTTGGCCCTGGGGCTATATTTTTCGCATTTCTGTCCAGAACCACTCCTCACTTCTCTGCAACTTTATTCTTTATCCTGGTTCTTGTTAGCATGCTATAGAATACCGTGCTATCTACAGGCTCCTTATAACATGATAGGTATTCTAAGTATATTGTATATGTAGTATATTCAATACAAAAACGTCTAATCCAGAAGAAGGGTTCAGAGTAGTTTCCTGTAAGTATCCTTCAAAGTGATTGATATTTGTATGACTTCATTTCTGTCTGAATTTCAGGAGGGAAAAAATATCTTTTCATTGGTTTCTGTTCATACCCAGGTTGGTTGATTGGTTTGCTTTTGTTGTTAGACTTTGCAATGATTGCACATTACTCACAAATTCCTCCATGGAAACACAGTTACTGAAACAAACATAACCCCAATGCAGGAGGATCCTTCCAGGTGACTTTGCCTCATTCAGGACTCCCTAAGGCCATCCTCTGGCCTGGATGCCTCAGACACACACAAAAAACCACGCCAGTTTACAGAACACTGCTCAGTCATAAAACTTTTATACAAACTTCCTCCTAAGGCAAGATAGGGTTTATCTGATGAACGCATCACTGCCACTCTGTTTCCAAACTCCTGTATCGAGCTAGTTTCTAGAAACCTTCACTTTCCCTAGTACCAGCTCTGTGCCCTTAGGTAACATACCTTACTCAGCAAACAAAAAAACGGAGATTCAGCACAAAAGAAGAAAACACAACACCCTGAGCCCGGGGCTATTTCAAACAGACCTTGCATTAGATGCCCTAGCTCAAAAAGGGCCAGAAGCAAGGGAGAGCAAGGAATCTGTTTGGCTTTGGGGCTGGCAAGAGACAAGATGGATGATTTAAATTCGTATTTCTGCTCACTTTTCCCCCTTTTTATGATGTCTAGTTTTCTCTTTAATTACTGACTTTAGAAATTAACTCTATTTGAATGTGACTTAAAAAAAAAGCTAGTGTTCTAGTAGTATTGCTTCTAATACAACACACCCCGGGAAAAGGAATGAAAAGAGGCATTTTAGTTGAGTTTTAGAGGATAAATAGAACGTCAGTAAGGAATATTAATGGGAAAGATGCTGCTCCATTCTTTTTTCCTGGTCTTATAGTGCTTCCCTGACATTTCTGTGGTAGGTGTTCGAGGTACTCTCCCTTTCCTAGGATTCTACAACTTTTAAACTACATCCTATTTCCCCAAATGCCACTATCCTTATTTCTAGACCTTGAATTCCTAGTATAGTCCTCTTTCAGATGTCATTTGAAAGATAATTCCGTTATATATTATAAAATATGGCATCTTTTTATGAGTTCAGTGTGCTGCTCCACTATGCTGACTGTCCCATAAGGAAGCAGAACTGTGCACTCCAGCTCTCTGCTTTAGGAGGCCCCGAGCAGGAGCTTACAAAATGCTTTCTGAATTGGAAAGTTGAATGTGACTTGCAGAATCCGCAAGGGATCGGAAATCAGTGCAGACTCAGGCGGCTCAGCTTCCGTTTTTTGCCACTTTGAACTCTTCACTATTCGCAGCTCCTACGGGTTGTAATACATTGATGTTGAGTTACCTTTTCCTGGGGAGATAATCATCCAGTCACCCCAGGTGGGCACCATTGAGAAATTGAAGTATGATTTCAGCAAAGTCCAACTTGTTGGGATCAATGAGTTTGTTGATCTTTCTTGCAGAGCGTGGGTCAGGGGTTACTTATAGGAACGCAGGTGACCCACAAGCAGCTACGTCACCACGAGATCGTGGATGATGATCCAGTGGAAGCTGCATTGTGGAATCCCATGTTTAATCAACATTTTATTTCATAGATACTCTAACACGTGCAAGATCACTTGCAGCTAGGGGAAGGGGTAATAACTGGAAACCCAGGTGAGGGTCCCCTGATCTCCCTGGGTTGAGTCAGTAGCTCCATTACCATTTCCACAGACCTAGCAACCACTGTGTCATCCTGCTGGGAGTCATGCAACTCGGCAAATTCCAATGCAGGAATGACTTTTACAATACGGACATACTCTGGACTATTATGATCTTATCTAACCTTTCTACAAGCTACTGTTTTTAATGTTAAAAAGCTTACTGATGCGTGTGCTCCTCTTGTGACCTGGTTGTTTGACCTTAATCCTGAAGGATCTGAAGGAACAGGTGTTCATCAGTTCAGGTCCACTTTAGGCCTTCTGGATGCTAAGAGTCAGGCTGTTTCTTTATTAAATTATAATTGGAATGTGGCTTAGAAATACCACAGTTCAAGATGACTGAGTTCCATTTCTAGAATCTCCTGTCCTTAGTCCATAGTGCTGTCTATTCATGTCATAATATCCATTAATCCTCCAGCTACTCCAAAGTCAACCTCCTCCATTGCTGCTTCATGCCTATTACAAACCTATTCACTGCTAAATGGATAAATGCTTGGGTCCTGGCCATGTCTCCTCGGCATTTAGGGTCATGCACTCTATAGAAGGAGCTAGACTTGAAAGCATTCTGCCCTTCCCAAATACTTTCCCCTTAGCTGGGAATATACTTATGAATAACTCTGGACAATAAGAACATGGCTAGGGCTCCTCATACCTTTGAGGCCTTCCTTGCTGAGAAGTAAAAGCCTGGCTATTTCTTAAACACAGGCAGACACTTGAAGTCTTTGCAGAGATATAGCACAGTATACAATATCCTCCATTACAAGCTTGTTTTTATATCAAAACACAGACCCGGCATAAATAGAATCTGAAAAATTATAAGAAAAAAATTCCAACTATATACAAAGACTCCAAATAAATTGCTCATAGCTGTTACTTCTAAAAGTTATCTGGAGACTTCCAATATCCCCTGTGAACTTTGGGGCATTAAAGTGAAAACAATTTGAGAAATATGTATCTGACTCTTCATTATCTAATTCAGTGTGAACTTCTGTTGTGAGAATTCAGCACACAGAGACTCATACCTGAGGCAGTATGAAGAAGCAGATTTGATTTGTGTGGGCATGTACTCAGGGAAATAATCCCCAAAGCCCGAGCCCAGAACCACAGATACTCAGAACGTTTATAAGCAGTTCAGCATCCTTCCAGACCCATTCTGTCATTGGTGGGTTAAATTTTAACCTATGTGACCACAGGCCAGACACAGGGATGTCTAGCCTAGATGACTGAAAGCCTTGTGCAAGGGTTTCTAGCAGGAAACATGTTCACAGAAGCGGAAGAAATGTGGATAAAGAGCCCTTTCACTGGGCAGCCGTCTCTCAAGATACTGCTCATGCAGGTTTTATTTCTCTATCAGCTCCAGTTTTCTTATCTCATTACCCACCTTTGATGCCCTCATAAGTTATCTAGAGGGCATTATCTTTTTCTGTAGCTTCCATGCTAAGCTATTGGTAGTTTTGAAGAAGTATTAAGTGGGTCATAGGGCTGTGTTCCATGGTTAGGTCTATGAATCCTGTTCGTAGTAAGCAAGATATGATTAGACATTCTAAACAAACAACCATGACTTCCCTGAAAGTCTCTGATCTGAGGAAAACAATTTTTAAATATGCCATTAAGGCTCCATCTATTCCAGTTTTGAATTGGGGCATTGGTCATTTCTTGCGTTCTTTTGTTTTGTTTTGTTTTTCGGTATAAGTGTTATGCCTGCATGTATATAAGTGCACCTGTGTCATAAAGTGCCCATGGAAGCCAAAAGAAGACATCGTTTCCCATGAAATTGGAGTTATGGACAGTTGTTAGCTGCCACATGGGTGCTGGAATTTGAACCCAGGTCTTCTTCAAGAGCAGATAGTGCTCTTAACTGCTGAGCCATCTCTCCAGTCTCTCAGAATTTTTATTTCTTTCTTTTATCCTGCACTTTCCATTTAGTTGGAGATAAAAGTCTATTAAATTTTCCATATATTTGCTTTTCTTGGCCAGCAGATAGACTAAAGCTGGCCTAGTCTGGTAAATGACATTTTGGACCCTGGTATGGTGTTTCACCAGCAAATTAAGTTCTAGACAGTAACACTGAGTCTGTATTCTTGTTCCCGTGATAAGCACCCCTGTGAAACCAAGTCCCAGCTATACCTGTCCATCACCTTACATGCATCAAAGGACAATGATATCTATTGTTTGGAGTTAAGGACTTGGATGAGGTGATGAGCTTACCTTCACTTTTGGTTCTCCAGAATGTTAGCCATTCCTCAACTGGGAAGACTATGGGTCAAAACAAGCATATCGGTCTCTCCCTGGTTTCTATACTGCCTGACTATAGATGGAATAGGTAGTCTCGTCATGGGTACAAGGATCTCTCCCTGGCTTGAAAAATGGGTGTGATAGATTACTGTCAGGGTAACCTTTCCTCCAGTGTAGGCAGAGCATAAGCATTGGTTATACTCTGGGGAATCTTAGGTCCAGAATAAGGGAGAACAAGCAAAAAGGCAAAAAAAATTTACCAACACTCGATAACGGTAATGCATCCTATGAATAAAAGAGTACTAAAAGAAGCTTCTGCCACATTTCCAGTCAATCAGGGCGATGGCAGAAAAGATTAGAGCAAACATAACAGAAATGGATGGAGTGGAGGACGAGTAGCAGTGCATTTAGAGAGTATCAAAAGCCATCTGTTTATTTCTTCTGGTGGTTGAATCTTCAGGTTTCAGCAGTATGAAGGCTGACCAGCTTCCAGTGTGGTTAAAATAGGGCAGAGGGCTCAAAGGGTAAACTTGAGGGGATTCTCGGGGTCTCTGGTTGCTGTCCATATGGTCAGCCATTCAGATGGGGCAGCAGCTTTCTCTTAGCAATGGTGGGTCCAAGTGTCTATACCTGCAACTTTCAGACTTGAAGTGTTTATAAGCACAGAGTAGGGTCCTTTCTAGGTGAATCCAAGATGTGCTTTATGATAATCCCTCACTCATACAAGTCTCCTCATTTGGGGGGTGCAATGGGTTATTTATGGGTAAGTGGAGCCTCACTAGCACCCATTGATGTAGCTGGGCTATGATAGTGACTAGAAGCTACAGCTGAGCATGAATCTCTAGGTTTCCCATTTCCACCCAGTACCCAAGTACTCTAATGAGGGGAGGAGTCTACCAAATGGAATCTCATAGGCTGAGAGATTAATTCCTGCTCAAGGTGAGCATCTCACCTGCAAAAGAGCCATAGGCAGTACCAAGGTCCAAGCAATCAGGTCTCCTGACATAATTTACTTAGCATTTGTTTTAGGAACTGGTTCATGCACTCCTTCCCTGAAATCTAAGGTCAATAAGCCATATGAAAGTTCCATTTGGTTTGTAGGGCCCTTGCCAGTCCTTATGCAACTTTCACTGTGAAGACAAATCTATGGACTGTCCTAGTTGATGTGGGTATTCCACAGCTGGGAAAGATTTCAGTCAGCAAAACCCTTGTTACTTCACTGGCCTTTTCAGTCTTACAAGATATGCCTCTACCTAGCCACAGTAAGTATATATGACAACCAGCAGATATTTATACTGTTTGCTAGGCAGTAGTTCAGTAAAGCCTATTTCCAGATCTTCAAATGGGCTTTGTCCAGTTCTTTGTATTTCCAGTGGTTTGGGGAGGGCAGCTTGTTTGGAGTTGTGGGTACAAATTTGGCATCTCTGAGTTACATTTCTGCAAGGCATGGGGAGTCTGGCCACATACTCTTCTCAATTTATTGGGTCTCTAATACTGCTTTTCCCATGCAGGTATCCTTATGAAGTTGATGAACCATGGGATGGACCTGATTATCCAGGGAAAAGGAGCATCTATCAGGAAGGAGCCATTATCCATTTGTGCTTTTGGTGCTTTCTTTTGCCTCACCTAAGCTTCTTCTTTCTGTGTGTAGTTTGGATGCTTAGGTAGGGCTGAAATCAGTAACATTTTTCTGGAATGAACCTGTGACATTTTCATCATTACTGCTTGTCTTGTTTCTTCATCTCCCTTTGATTTCCTTTGGTAATGGAGGCTTTTTCCTCACAGTATCTTTGACAGTGGATGGTAGCAACAACTGTTCTGTCCCAAACTTCTTCTAGAAGATGGATGATTTCTGTTTGATTTTTTTTCTGATTTTCCTTCTACAGTGAGAGGCATCCTGTGGTGATTTAAGTGAGGAATATCTACCATAGGCTTCAAGTATTTGAATACTTGGCTCCAAATGATGATACTATTTGCAGAAATTTAGAAGGGACAGCCTTGCTGGAGGAAGCACATCACTGGGTGAATAGACGTTCAGAGTTCTTAGTCCTACCTCATTTTCAGTTTCTCCTTCTGCTTCCTGTGCCTGTTTGAAGATGTGAGCCCTCAGCTTTCTGTGCAGGGTCCCCTTACCATACTTCCCCCCAACAGGATGGACTCTTATTCTTCTGGAACCATAAGACAAATAAACTGTTACTTCTATCAGTTGCCTTGTTTATGGGTTTTTATATCAACAGAAAAGCAATGAATACAGAAGTTGTTACTAAAACGTGGGGTGTTTCTGTGAAGAACCTGACCATGTTGGTTTTTAGAGGAATGTGGAAGACTTTGGAAGTTTGAACTAGAAAATTAGTTGAATGTTGTAAGTAGAGATAAGTGGATCATTCTAATGGGAGCCTGGAAGAAAGTAGTCCTGAGACCAATGTAATTCCAGAGGGAAATAAGAACTTAAACAGCAACTGGGATATTTTGGTAAAGCATCTGTCTGTCATCTGCCCACAGCCTAAGAGCTTGCCTAAGGCTAAATTGAAACATAATGAACTAATTTCTTTGGTGGAGGAATTTTTAAGACAGCTTAATGTTGAATTGGCAGCATGGTTATTAATGGTAAACATTATTCAGATCTACAAAAAAAATAATATGTAAGGCAGAAAGAAATACAAAATGTACAGTTTGGAGAGAAAAAAAGAACACTAGAAAGCTTAATAATGTTGGAGCCAAGGCACCCAAAGCATGGACTAGAAGAGGGGCTCTCTTTGATAGGATTAGAGCTTCTAGATTTGCACTTGAATAATAGCAAGAATACACTCAGGGGAAGATCCCCACCCAAGAAAGTTTCCAACTTATGAAAGGAAAAGGTCTAAGGAGTTTTCTGCTCCTAGAGAACCATAACATACAAAAGCTATTGGTAATGTGGATGAAGAAGGCCAAGGTCCATGTAAGCTGGCAGTGTAACTTGGCAGTGTTGTTCACATAGCACTGACTTTATACGCATGAAAGATGAAAGAGTTGGGGGAAGGGATGGGCTTAGTTCTTCTTCCACAGTTTCAGAAAGCCACTGAGGCCAGGAAGTGTGTAGAAGGGTGGTACCTGAATAAAGAAGGCCCTGGGAAGACAAGAGGCCCTATGTGGCCCTTGCATGAAGTGTAAAGGTAAAGCCTGATTGGCAATAGAACCCCCAAGATGTTGGAGATGACAGAGTGATGGGACATCTACCAAGCAGAGCTGTATACAGGGAGTGGTACCAGACTGAGAGAGACATTTATGCTGCAGACAGCAAAACTGGAGGGCCTAAGACATCTAAGCCCTTTGAAACTAATGTCTTAGACATCAGACATGGAGTTGTAGAATTTAGTGTTTGCCCTTCTGGTTTTCAGACTGGTTTTGGTCTGGCATTTCCTTACTATGCCTCTATTCCTCCTTTTGGAATGGGAATGTGCATTATTCTGTTCCCTGATATGTTGGAAGTATGTGATTTGCTTTTTTATTTTACAAGGGGTTTATAGTTAAAAGATTGATGAGTCTCAGAAGAGGCTTTGGACTCTGGACTTTTGAACAGTATTGAGACTGTTAAAGACTGTGGGTACTTTTAAAGTTAAACTAAATGCATTTTGCATTGTGATGTGGTCATAAGCCTATGGGAGCCATGAAGTAGAATGTAGTAGTTTGAATGGAAATCTCCAATAGGCTCCAAGTATTTGGACACTTTGTCCCCAGCTGGTGGAACTGTCTGTGGAAGTTTAGGAGGTGTGGCCATGCTAGAGGAAGCACATCGCAGGAGGCAGGCTTTGACAGTTCAAAAGCCTCATTTCTACTTCCAGTTTGCCTTTCTGCTTCAGTGCCTGCTTGAAAATCTGAGTGCTAATCTTTCTGTCCTGGCTTCCTCCTACCAGGCCTCTCCTTCCATGATGGACCCTTTACTTGCTGGAATTATAAGCTAAATAAACTCTTCCTTCTATGAGCAGCCTTGGTCATGGTGTTTATCACAGCAACCCCTCTCCGTACAGAGGGTCCTGTGCACATGAAGGACAGTAAAGGCATAGCTTGAGTCTGTGTACGTTTACCCTTTGTCCTTTAACTCCAGGGCCTTACAATCTGGATTAAAACTCCTAGCATCATTCTCTTGATCTCATGGATAAATAGGTTAAATTCTCAGATCATGCCAGGTAGTCCCAAGGCCAGTGCTTCCAGCAGAGCCCTCCTGAGAGTCAGAGGGATGTCCTGTTGTTGTCCCCATTCGAGTCACTCCTCTTTTCAGTTTGTAGCTTCATAGAAAGCTTTGACCATCAATGAGTAATTAGGCATCCAGATGCAACAAAAACCGGTTGCCCCCAGAAACTCTCAGGTCTTTCTCCAGATCTTAGGGATTGGGAGGACCCAAATTTCCCTTTTTTGTTTAGGCCCCCAATACCAAATGTCCTTTTGAGATCTGGAACACCGAGTATTTAATTTCATTTTGGCAGATCTGGGCCTTCTTGAGGAATACTCCATCTCTGCTTCCCCAGAGCAGATCTAGCAGTCCTTCTGTTCCCATTTTGCAGTCTTTGATGGCTGCATTTGTCAGAAGTAAATCATCCAATTATTGAAGGAGTATGCATTTGACCTCTGTACTTGGAAGTATGCCAGGTCATCTGTCAGGGCTTAGCCTGGGGTTTCAGAGTATGATGGGGCATGACATTTCCAATTGAGCAGATCCATGGTAAAGAAGGGTTGATAGAGGAAACAGTGCTCCCTGGACACTCCTGTCCTGTGCTCAAAGGGGTGTGTGGACGGCACCTTGCTGTCTCTGTGGTGAATGGAGGTACCTACCTACCTGTCTGTGTTCCTGAGGACTCCCGTTCAGCCAGGACCTTGGTCTTTCACTCTAGTGCTTCTCCCACATTTGCTTCTCTCTTGTAGCCGGTAGCCCCACCTCCCGTTCCTTGCACTCCCAACGTTGCTGTTTCATCTCGGGAACATTTATCGCTGCTTCTCAGTCCGGAGCCCAGTGGCTTCCTCTGGGTCTGTGGTGCTGGCCATGGGTCTTCTAGAACAATTGTGTCTGTAGGGATATCTGTTTTGGATGGCTCCTTAGGAGACTGGGCGGGGCCGGGTGAGGGCACTTGTGAGAGTGCGGGTGAGCTAGGGCTGCCGGCTCCCTCCCACTGCCTATGCTGTTGCTCCAGATCTTAACCTCAGTTCAAGATGAGCTATTTCCTCAGCCTTCCCCTTCCACCCAGCCTGCGCCTTGGGTGATGCACTTGTGTCCCAGGGGAGGTTGATTTTAGAAGTAGGCCATGGGCTGGGGCGCAGGGAGGTGCTAAGTCATAGAGAAAGAGACTCGCCAGGCCTTGGACTGTGCTCAGAGGCAGTGTCAGTGGAGAGGACCAGTCACACAGATGCAGGTAGCAATTGGTGCTTCTTGGGGCTCCACTCACAGGCTCTACGTTTGTGCTCTTGTTCTGTGTCCATTTTCTCCTTTTTCTGCATTAACAAGGCTTCTGACCAGCTGTGCACCAAAGCAGAGTGGTCGGTGATGCTTGGCTTGTGCAGCTCATGTGCTCCAAGGAACTGGAGCAGTTGTGTGCACTTCTGGGGTGCTATAATGTGTCAGGGGGCTGGCAGAGGCCAAGATCAGTGACACAGAGTAGCTGCAGAGGGATGAGTGCATTTGGAGTGGAGGCCAGGGGTGAGGCTGGCCCTTGCGCAGTCCCTCATAGGTCATTGCCTCTACCCTGGCCCCTGCCTTTGTGGGACAGTGTGACCATGCTGCAACTCCGAGCTAGGAAGGAGATGGTGGATATCATGAGAGGAGTCACAGTGTTGTTCTCCCAGGTGCTCAGCCGTGGGCTGCAATTCCTACTAGGTAGCCCCTAGTCTGGCAGAGGACTTTGAGAGACGTTTGTTGATTACAGAGTCCACATGTTTGGGCAGGTGCACTGCTGACTGTGAGCACGTGCTCCCACTGTTCTTGTCTCTGGGGGAGTTGTGATGCGGGACCTCTGCCCAGGACCCAGCGATACCAATGGTTCCGGATTCTGCCCTGTGTGGAAAAGCATCATCCTCAGAGCTGGGAGGAGAAGGGAGGAGACACTGATGGCGGTGGTCCCTCTGCCAAGGGGAACCTCTGCCCTAGGAAGAGAGGCATAAGGAGGTGGGTGGCAATAAAGGCTCATCTGGGTCCAGCTGGAGGATCAGCGGAGTCTAGGAGGAGGGCGGGGCTCAGTTTCTGGAGTAAAACCTGGTTCTTATCATGAGAATCTTACTGTCCCTCCTATTAGTGCAGAACCCTTTTGGGGGAGGGGAGTGCTGAGTCACAGCACTTGCAGACAAGGATCTACGTATAGGAAATGGTCTGGATGGCCCAGGTCCTCAGTTATCCTGATGCACTACCTTAATCCTAGTCACATCCAAAGTTCCTTCTGGAGGTCATTCCATATCAAAAATTGGCCAGTATAATTCACAGAAGGCCCTTAATTTCCCTAGCATCATTTAGTAACATAATCTTCTGAATATTTCTTCCTGACATTTTTGATCATGGCATCGAAGTCAGTGGGTTTGAGCGTGGAGGGAATCCTCCCATGAGGCAGTAAGCCCTTGGCCACCATAAGATATCTCTGCTATGCCGTAGCTTTTACCTGGCCTTTCCATAGCCCAGAGGAGTAGGACACCTTCCAGGGAGTGGCCCCTGGACAAGGCCTACAAAAGGTGTGGAAGATCCGGGCTTGGATCTTCCCACCTTATCAACCCCCACCCTCAACCCCCATCCTTTTTTTTTTTTCTCTTCCTAGTCCACCTAAGAGTGCAAGCAAAACCAAAACCCCCAGCCGAGTGGGGACACAGAAACATAGGGCTAAAGAAATAAAGAGCCAGAAATAGTGAAAAGCAGAGATGTTCTGGGACAGAGCCAGAGACCCTGGCACACGCCAAGCAGCACCACATGAAAAGTGACTCCTCACTGTGCCTGTCCAAAGGTCCTTAGCAGCCAGCCTGAGTTCATACAAAGCTGTCCTTGGTTGGCAGCTAGATGGAGCAAAAGTGGGTCTTCCTAGGAAGGCGAACGTTCTACCTTGGACATGGCCTGCCTTCGTTTGTATGCTGGGGCTCCCAGACTGATTCAAGATACCGCTGCTCTTTTTCTCCTCTACTCCCCTCCCCATCTCCCTTCTCTCCACCCTTCCTCTGTAGTGGGACCAGCCTTGATGTGGGGACCACCCCATCAGTGCCTTATCACCCCAGCCTTTGACCCGTGTATATGGCGGACCACTGCCCTCCTGCCCCTCACACTGCCTCAAATCCAGTGTATGCTGAATTGCTTGTAGGTGAGTGCCACAGGCTGACTGGCCTGTGTCTGCCTTCCTCGTGCTGGGACTATAAACACACATCACCACATTGGGCTTTTGCATGGATCCTGGGGATTAAACTCAGGTCCTTGTGCTTTCACTGCAAGCATTTTACTGACTGAGTCGTTTCTCCAGCCCTAAGCGTGGTTTTAAGACTGCTGCTTCCCATGTAAGTCTTCTTAGAAGTTACCTCTTGTTGTCATTGCTCTTGTTTTTATTGTATGTCAGGTTCTGTGACACTTTCAGCAATGCAGAACATTAGAACACAGACCTGTACTTTTAGGGGGGATCCCATAGCCTGAATCACTTATTCTTGCTCTTAATGAACCTCATCTTCAGTCTTTTAAGGGACCCCTCTCCTTCCCCTTAAGGCCCATCATGCTTAGATCCCTATCTAATGAATTTCTTCTGTAATGCTCTCCCTTTCACCTCCAGAACAATGATGGTCTTGAGGCCCTTTTGTTCTAATAACATACGAAAAGGAATTATGAATTACATGTCCGCTTCCTTTCCAGATCAACCACTGCTGTTATCTTGTTATATTTGACATAGAGGAATTGACCTGTTTATCGAAACATGAAAAAAAAAAGGAAAAGACTCATTAATATGATTTAACCTGAACAAATTTTTTAAACATGGGGTGGGAGTTGGCTTAATTATTGGGTTTTCTATAGTAAATTAAGAAATTCTCCCTGGTGAATTCCCAGGTTTGTCCTATTTATATGCTTTTACTTTCTTACTTGGTTTGTTCATGGTGCCAAAGCTACACAATCCACAACTGACTATCCTTTGAGAAGAGGCAAGGCTAGCCCTGATGTCTGTATTATCTATGGGTTTTGTCTTTCATCTCCTCCCTTCTAGCCTGCCAGGCTAGGTAGTAAAAGCTTGAGAGCAGTTCCACAGACTGTGTCCTACAGCTGTCATGGAGCCATCCTGGTAATGAAACTCAGAACGGGTTTCTTCAGACAGGCCCAGACAATAGAGCTCTTTTGGACAGGGTACAGAAACACAAGAAAGTGTGGCTGGAAACCTCAGAGATAACTTGTCTAGTTAGCTACATGCCGCCCACTATCAGTGGTTCATCATGGCGCTAATATAAATGAACATCCTGTTCCCAGATCAGCCATGCTTCAGAAATATTTAAGAAGGAATGAGGCTGGGGAATGGCTCAGTACACAGAGTGCTGCTGCTGAAGCGTGAGGGCATGAGCTGGGATCCCCAACACCCACTTAAAGAAGTTTGGCATGGGAGTGCCCACCTGTAACCCCAGCACTGGCGATGAGGAGCAGAACAAAGAGTTGGATTTTCTGTATTCTTTTTCTTCATTTGTTCACGTAACGAGAGTATGCAATGCATGCCCTGTCCAAGCACATAGTTACTCTGCTGAATGAGTACTGCTTCTTCCCAGATAGTTGGGCTTAGGGAGAGAATGGAAGAGATAAAGAGAGATAGGGAGATGGAAGAAGGGAGAAAGGGAGAGAGGGCTAGAGACAGAGAGAGCTAGGGGTTGGCAGCTAGGTATGGATGAGTTCTTGATTCTCCGCTTCTCCACTGTCTTTGCTGGTGACAAGATCTAGCCTTCAGTTCCCCACTGTCAGTACCACCCCGAAGTGTGGACTTTCTTGTTTCATTCCCTTTAGTAAGCCCTTCATTTAAAAGGTTTTCACTTAGGGACCACTGAAGTGAAAAGATTCAGCAAGTAAAGGCACTTGTTATGCAAGCCTGGTGACATGACTTCAATCCCTACAGCCCTGGAAAAGCTAAAAGGAGAGAACTGAGTCCACAAAGTTGTTCTGTGACCTCCACATGCATGTGATGGCAGACACAGACACACACACACATACGAGACTTCAGTTAGTTAAATATCTAAAATACATTTAATAAATTAAGCTTGATTTTAAAGTTCTTTATGAGAGTTTCAACTAATTTTATAGAAGGATAACTTTTTTTTTCTTCAAAAGCTTTCTCTGTAAGAGTCTTGGCAAGGAAAAGGAAACTTTCATTTTTGTCAAGGAAAAATAAACAGTGGCTGGAAAGGTATGTGGGATAAAGTAAGACGTTTACAGGTTCAGCTCTGAGGCCATCCACATTCAGTGAGCCTGGCCGGAATCTTGGGACGTGTTGTTTATGATGGTGCACAGATTCTAGAAAAACAAGAGCCAACAGCTGTCATCTGTCCCCTATGAGAACAGTCTTTATGAATTCAGGTAAACACCACTGCACTGCTTAACACTCCTGGGATGTATTTTATGCCAAGTATCTCTTGGAGATCCTGAAGACCACAAGGGTAGGGAAGACCCTAGGGGCTGTCTATGTATTATGTGTCAAAGTTGTAGAAAAATAGGAGAGAAGTGTCCCATGCCAGTGTTCTGTTTTCATCTCAGAGGAGCACTGCCCCTGAATTTCTCAGATAAGTCTCTCTTCTGCCTTGGTAAGGTTTTACTAAGGGCTTCTTGGAACTCCACTACTGCTTAAAGCAAGTCAGATCCTGGTGCTCTACATCCTTCCCCAGCTAGAGCCACCATCGCAGAAGGGCAACAAGCCTCATCCAGTTTGGACCAGGCGGATAAGGTCTACAGTATGTCACATGGCAGGGAGCAGCTACTGCTGAGTCTCTGCCTTCTTTGGGCCATCACTAGAGTCAGGTAATTACGAGACCTAGACTTGGAGATGGCTCAGGTTCAAGTTCCACCTCTACCTGTAGTTAGCTGGATCCCTGATTAAGTCATTTATATTCTTCCAGAGTGAAATGGTGTATTATTACTTTTCTGTTGCTGTTATAAAGCACCATGACCAATGGCAACCTATACAAGACAGAGATTATTTGGGGCTTACAGTTCCAGAGTGGCAAGTCTGTCATGGAAGGGAGGCATAGCAGAAAGCAGCAGGCAAAGCAGCAGGAGCAGGAAGCTGAGACATCACATCTTCAACCACAAACACGAGGCACAGAGAGCAAAGTGAGAGTGGGGTGAGGCTATAAACTCTCAAAGCCCAGCCCACAGCCATGCTTCCTCCAGCAACTCTTCACCTCCTAAAGATTCTATGACCACAAACAGTACCATCAACCGGGACAAAGTGTTCAAAGTGTTGAGCCTATGGGGGATGTTTTACTTTCAAACTACCACAAATGGGATGCTGTTTTCTGGAAAGGTGTAGAGAGCCGCGGATTGCTGCGTCTTAAAGATGGCGCCTGCTCCCCCTTTTTGTTTTTGAAGACATTCTTTTAATGTGCGATGGGCACGTTCAATAATGCCCTGTCCCTGAGGATTGTATGGTAGCCCATGAACAAGTTGTACCTCCATTTGTTGGCAAAAGGAGGTAAAACTGCAAGCTGTATAGGCTGTCCGCGGCTCTCTACAGAAAGGGATATAGGACATGACAAAAGCAGGGGGTGGAGAGTAGACCTGGCACCAAGTAATCTCCCTGAATCTGGATCTTCTGTTAGAACTCACCATCTCAAACATCTTAACAGTAAATCATTTCCCTGGGGTCTTTGTCCAGAGAGTTTCTAAATCACTAAATAAACTTGCTTTAGCAAGCAAAGGTAGAGAATATTCCACCATGGGCCTTCAGCCAGTCAAGTCAATTCTGTAAGATCCAGCTATCTTGCCCCCAAAACTAGTGCTACAATTTGGATCTGGAATGTTCCCTTTAAAGGACCATGTATTAAAGGTTTGGTCCTCAGAATGGTGCTGCTGCAATATGATGAGACTTCTGGGAGGCATCTCACTGTGGAAAGTCCTTGGGTTACTGAGGGTGTACCCCAAAGAGGATTATGGGACTATGACATCCTCTCCTCTTTTTTGCTTCTTGACTTAATGCTATAATCTTGCTTTGCCATGAGCTCCTGCAATGATGTGCTGCCTCATCAATGGGACATTGGTCATCACCTGGAACTCCCAGAACTGTGAGCCAAAAATTATCTAAGACCTTTGATTATAGCAACACAAAAAAGAAACCAACAAACACAACAAGTATTAGAAGTTTCTAGAGGCAAAAAGATGGCCACACGTGCTTGAGTCTTGGCTTTGCATCCTTGTTGTGCTAGCCAGTGGTTCATGTGTTGAGATCATGACAGAGTGAGCAACAAACAGATCTAACTGGATGGCTTGTTTACATTTATTTATTTATTTATTTATTTATTTATTTAGAGTCTTTTTGAAACAAGGTCTCCCTGTAGCCACAGCTGGCCTAGAACATACTATGTAAACCAGGCTGGCCTCAACTTCACAGCAATCCACCTGCTTCTGCCTCCAGAGTGCTAGGATTAAAGGTGTGTGCCAGCAAATCCAACTAAAATGTGCTTTTTAAAGTATGACTCCCAGGTGGGTTTTAACTGATCAAGATCTGTCATCTTGAATCTTAGAAGCCAGCATTGAATAACTATTTATTGGGTACCAGGGTTTTAGTTTTCACAAGAATCTAATGATTTAGAAGGCCAGTTGTGGTGGCACACACCTTTAATTCCAGCTCTTGGGAAGCAGGGGCAGCTGGATCTCTGTGAGACTGAGGCCAGCCTGGTCTGCATAGTAAGTTCCTAGCCAGCTAGAGCTACAGGGAGACCGTGTCTCAAGAAAAGAGGGGGGTCCTCTTATTGTCCTCATTTTATATCTGAATAACTTGAAGCTCAAAGATGTTAGATAACTTGATGGAAGTCTGGTAGTTGTCATGTGTGACCATATATGCAAAGCACTTAGAGTATCATTGTTTGTGTCCTTGTCCCCATTCCTGACCCCTGCTGCAATTATTATTATTATTATTATTATTAATTTATTATTTATTATTAATTTATTATTATATGAGGAGCAAAGCCTCACATCAGTTCAAATTCTAGAACATGTGTTTCTAAATAAACTGCTCAAAAATAAAAGTTTCAACTCAGAAGAATTACTGAGTTTTGTCATCATGATCTAATCAAGTTCACAGTTGGGATTAACCTTCACTAGGAATGGGAAATACACTCAGCACCTGATGAGACTTAGTCCCAGTGGTGGTGGGAGAAGGTACAACTCCTGAGTCAGAGAGTGCTTGACAGCTGCATCCACCAGATTTCCCCCATTCAAGCCAGTTTTATAAGTTCATGTCCAGGGTCAGTGAGTGGTCATCGGCATTGTCTTCACCCTCAGTCTACAAAACATTGTAGATAGTGCTGGGAGAGACACGTGGGCAGGTGGGGTAGGGTGAATCTTCCGGTCTCTGCTTGGTCTCTATTCCACCCAAACACGTGGCCTCTCTCCCTGCTGAGACGCCTGCTGTTGATTCTTCGTGGTTGCTGTATAGAAGCATATAGGAAATACACTTCCCAGGTCTATGTTCTAGCCTCAGCTTGGAAAGACCCTCCCTAAACACATATCTACTTGACTTGAGCTTGAAGGGCTTTTCTGACCCCAAACGAAAAGGCAGAAACCACGGGACAAGATTTTTTTCTCACCCGTCAAATCACAAAGTACAACGCCAAGAATTCTGAGAGTTAGCCATAATGACTTGCTATAAGCAGCCAAAGCCTCAATCAACTTCAAGAACAATCAGGAAGTGAAAGCTTCAGCTCTGGCTGTAATATTTAATCCACAAAAGCTCACACACAGTGTGCTTGTAAAGACAAAAGATTCCAACTAACATTGGCAGAAAAACAGCGTATGGAGAAGAGTCCAATTGAAATGCTCTCAGCTGACTGATGTTTCCTGTTCTTTTTCATTTATATATGTGTATGTGTGTGCTCATGCATGTAGAAACCAGAAGCTGATGTCAGACATCTTTCTTAATCCTTTTAAAATTTTATTTCCGTTTTATGTGTATGAGTGTTTTGCCTGCATGTATGCAAGTACACCCATGCATGCAATGCCTGAGGAGGTCAGAAGAGAGTATTGGATCCCTTGGAAGTGGAGTTATGGATGACTATTAGCCACCATGTGGGTGCTGGGAACTGAACCAGGGTCCTCTGCAAGAGCATACAGTGCTCTTAACCGCTGAGCCATCTCTCCAGCCCCCATAATCCTTATTTTTTTGAGACAGGGCCCCTCACTAAATTTGGAGTTTACAGATTCTGCTATACTGGTTGTCCAGTGAGGCCCCTGGATCCTCCAGTCTCTACCTCCTCAGCACCACGAGTACAGGAATGTGTCATGCCCAGCTTTTATATGGGTGATATAAAAGCTTTGTGCTTATACAGCAAGCACTTTACTGACTGAGACATCTCCCTGGCCCCTCAGCTGAAGTTTTTGACTATCATTGTCTTAAACTAATGAGATTTAATTCTCTCAGCAGCAACAGGTCTGAAAGAAGACAGTTCTTGGATTTGTTTCAATGGCTGAATGATGTAATGACTGAGTATCTGTGATTCTGTAGGCTTTTCCCTTATGGTCACAAAACTGATGCCAGAATTAATGATTCGTCTACCCTCAAGGCAAAAGGAAAGAAAGAGAAAGAAGAGGGATAGAGGGAGAAAAGAAAAGAAGGAAAGAAAAAGAGAGAGAAGAAAGAAAGAAAGAAAGAAAGAAAGGAAGGAAGGAAGGAAGGAAGGAAGGAAGGAAGGAAGGAAGGAAGGAAGGAAGGAAGAAATACGGAAGAAAGAAAGATCATTGCAGAAATTTAGATAGTATTCTCTCCAGGTAAGAACCGTGGGACAAATCAGCTCTTCCCCCTTTTCAACCTACTTTCAAAGCAGAAAGGACGGGCAGAGAGAGAGACAGATAGAGAAAGAAATGAGAGAGACAGAGGGAAAGAGAAAAGAAAGACAGACAAAGAACAAGATGGGCCCTGGGTTACAAGCCTATTGTTGGGGAAGGAAGGGCAGGCATATTCACTGACTGCTACACAAATAACTGTGCTCTACAGGAATGATAGTTCTCAAAAACTACCAGCCAAGATGATGGAGGTTGAGGACACACAGGGAGTGGGTGCTGATTTCGAGTTATATACACGTCATATGACAACTTTGGAATATCAGTCCTATTCTTTGCTGGTAGCTGAATGCCTTGTATTAGTTTGACAAAACACAATACCAAGAGGAATGTGGGGGTGGGTAAAGGGTGCATGGGGGCCAGAAATCAAGCTGTGGTCTCATTCCTGTCCACCTTGTTTTTCGAGACAAGTCAGCCTCTCGCTAGTCTGGAGCTTCCAGTGGGCTAGGCGGGGTGGGGCCCTGCATCTCTGCCTCCCCAGTGCCGGGATCACGAAAACACAGCATCACACCCAGTTGTTGCTGTTTTTTTTTTAAATAGGGATTCTGGTGATACAACTCATGTCCTTGTGCTTACGTAGCAAGCATTTTATCAACTGAGCTATCTCCCAGCCCAAAAACATTTGAGGAAGACTCAGGTGGTTTTCTGTATGATAGGACTTCTTCCCATAGTACTTCCTCTGAGTCTTGGCACCTTGAATTCAAGGAAGAGGTTCCAGGCGTCTCTTTACTCCTCTGCCTTGCCTTCTTCTGTGCAGTCTCCCCAAGCCATGTCTGCTTGGCCTCATCTGGGCTGACTGACAGTGAGGACAGTGAGCATTCAGGGGAACTGAGCGGGGCAGACTTGAGATTTAGCCTGAACCTCTGTGAAGGCCAGTGTCAAATCCATTTCTGCTCTGGTCTCACTGGGACTCACAAAGTGAGTTCAACAAACCCACTTTCAGTTCTGCTGAAACAAAGCACAGCTCAGCTCAGTAGCCTCTGAGCACCTTGTAGGAACCTGTCCGCAGAAAGTGACCTTACTGTCTGCAACTGGTACCTACTACTACATTTTCCCATAACAGCGACAGATATTACCTTTAAAAATAAAACCATAGTAGCCTTGTACTATGGTTTCCATATTCCCTGTTCATTTATTGAGTGCAGTAAGTGGAGAGGAGTGGGAGCAAGGGGTGGAGGGAAATGGGATTTAAAATGTAAATATGTGATTACTTTTAATGACCTTATTACTCCCAACATCAAATCTGTTTGTATTGACAAATAAATATGCAAATGTTTATATCAACACTCACTTCATTAAAATAGTAAATGGTTGAAGTTAATATTAGTGCAGCATTGAAATCTTGAGTAGTTTTGATTACATAGCAATAAACTACTGATGAGTATCATTATGCACCAATCATACAAAAATGAGCCACCGAAGGCCATATTTCCAAAATTGGGTTGAGCGAGTACATCCACAAAAAGAGAGAGAGACATATACTGTGCCAGCTATTTTCTCTTTTTACATCAAAGCATAGTTTGAAGGCACAAAATGGAAAATTGCAATCTTTGGAAATGCAATTGGACATGCAATTATGTAATTAGTGCCCCCAGAGGAAGTGTACACAGGCACTGCAGGCAGAGACCTTTTACCCTGACTGCACAACTATACCTCCGTTCTCTTGATTTTATCCAAAGCTTCAAGACAAGATACCCCAAAACGACAGCATCTTTATGAGTCAGCAGACATGAGTTTGTGTGTCTGTTCTGTGTCTAATTAATATTCCAGGAGAAGAGGACTCTATGGACTGAATTCTTTAGTTTTATTACCTCTTGAGTTCCTGTTTGCTGGGCACACTGTCCCATGCAAATGGTGGTTAAAAAAATATGGGACTTGAAAGATGCATGACTCACAAAAGGCTTAGTTTATTTACTGTGTGTGTGTGTGTGTGTGTGTGTGTGTGTGTGTGTGTGTGTATGTGTGTGGAGGTCAGAGGTCGATGATGGGTGTCTTCCTAAATCACTCTCCACTTTATCTTCTCATAGAGTCTCTCACTGAACCTGGTGCTCAATAATCTAAGCTGTCTGGCCAGCCAGCTCTGGGGAGCTGCCTTATCTCTGCCTGGCCCTTGTGGTAGCATTACAGATGAGCAGAACCATGGTCCACTTTGTTCTTCTTTTTCTGAGACAGGGTCTCACTATGGCCAGAAACTCATGATATACAGATTGGCTTCAAACTCATTCTGCCTGCCTCTGTCTCCCTAGGGCTGGGATTAAAGGCATATCCCACCATACCCAACAACACACTTGGCTTTTTATGTGGGTGCTTGGGATTCGGTCCTCATTTTTGCCACAGGCACTTTACCAACTGAGCCATCTCCCCAGCCCCTATAAAGCAGTTTAAGACATTCCTGTTCCTTCTGAGATTTTTTTTTGTTTTGTTTAAACTTAATGGTTGCTGCTCCTGTCCTAAATATTACATGTTTTAAATTTCCAGTCCAGTCTGGACAGAGAAATCCTTTGTCTTGAAGAAGTGTTGAAGTTTTCATAGAGAAATGAATTGTAGGAAGGATTTTAGTTCATGACATTGAAGATTTTTTTCAGGCATTGGCATATATACTATGAGGAAGGGCTTTGCAAAAGTATCTGAAATGAATTCAACTTCCCAAGCAGGTATATTTGGGGTGACAGGGAATAGACATCTTAGCACAGTAAAATGATATATTGGTTGTGAGATAATGACAAACCAACTGAATACAGCAGGATGCTGTGATGAGAAGGCTGCCCAGACAAGATGGAGCTGACTACAGATGTGGACAAGGACTAAGTAAGATAGACTAGTGATGAGCAGCAGGGAGATGGGACATTTCTGACTACAGCAGGAAGTAGGAGGAGAGGGAGAACAAGACTGGAGAGGTCCCTCCACAGAAAAGAACACACTTGCTGGGATCCACCGTAGAATTAATTTATTTTGAAACAGTCACAACCTTATGATAAAGCTGCAAGAACATAACAAGGAGTAAATAGCTCACATGACACAGGATGACCCAGACACTTGGAATGTTTCCTATAAGCAATAGTATTTTCCTACATAAACATCACAGATGTAGAGAAGAAATGTTTCGGAATCACACATCATGTGTTGCCTATCCTCTTTTGCCTTCTTCAGTCTGCAACACTTTCCTTTGACTCATGTGACCTGGATGCCCTTGAAAGTGATAGGCCAGTATGTCTGTAGGCGTCCCTCAGTTTGGACTTGTCTAATGACTGCTTGGTTAATAATTCAGCTTTGGCAAAGATATCACAAGGGATAGTGTTCCCTGCTCTGGTATTCTCTCTCATAATTTAGGATGCTACTTTGTCATGGTGACCTTAACTGGGTTCAGGAAGCATTGCTAAAATTCCTTAGGAGAGGATGTAAACAACGTCCACCCCCTACTCCCTTGGTCCCAAGGACAAACTGAGATACATTTTCACCAACCTGCACTCTGGGAAGCCAATGAGTGTATTGGGCTTATTTATAGAGCAATGGGTCTGGGTTTACTTACAGGAGTGTGGATGTTCCCCTCCATAAGGCCGCATCAGAAAATCTCCACTCAAACATAGATGATGGCTTCCCCATAGCTGCATGGAATAACAAGAGAGCCCCCTCCGTAGTCTTCCCCAGCCCACAAACTCTAGCCCCTCCCCCGGGCCAAGTGCAATTAGAGCTACATTGCTCACAATGAGTTGGGAGACATGACTGCACTCTGAGGCAAGGATCCCCTGACTTTCCCTGTTCCTCCTTCCAGGCAGGGCATGAAAAGTCAACAAACCCAGCTGTGATGACCTTGGGCAAGCAGGCACAGCCGAGCTTAGGAAGATGGCGTCCGTCTGTTGGAGGACAGTCCTCTGTAAGAGTAGTTTAAAGGTGTATCTGTCAGTGCGCCCTTGTACATTTCCTGTACTGTCTTTCATTGTGCAGAGGAAAGGCAGGCAAAGGGTGGCAAAGATGGAGTGTGATTTACCAGCTGTACCTGTAGACTTTCTATGTCGGGCAACCAGTCAAGCGGGGACATTAGAGCCAGCGCATTGTATGGCAGAGGTCTGCATTTGCTTAACTAGCATGAGCTCTGGAGACTCCAGCCTCTCTGACAGGGTGTCTTTAGCTCTTGCTTTGATGGCAGCAGGTGCGCAGTGAGGGCAAGATTTGAATCGTTCTGATCCCAGAGGTTCGGACTAAAGGCCGAATACGGGGAGGACACCAACTACTATAGACACTTTAGGACCGGTCTATCACAGAGAGTAAGGATAGTCCATAGTTATAGCTAAAACGGTCAAGAACAAGCCTACATTTCACATATGTAGTCTAAAGGGAGAACTTGGATCCTAGCACGAAGGTTAAGAGAAACAGAAGCTCTGCAGCAAGAAAGAACTGTTCAGGCTCATCTGAAAAAGAATTCAAACCAGTATTGTCAGATGTGTGCCTCAGCTGTGACTCATAGACGGTTATTCGGGCTGCTGGGCCCCTCCCCCAGGGCTTCTGACTCAGAATAGCTCTAGAGCCAGCATAGACAGTTTACATTTCTAACAAGTTCTTGGGTGTGGTAGCTCTTGCCTATAATCCCAGAACTCCCAGACAATGACCTAGGAGTGCCTAGTTAAGAGTCTAGCCTGGACTACATAATTCCAGGTTAGCCTACACTATCGAGCAAGACAGCATTGAAAAAAATAAAAGTTCCCAGCTGTTAGAACTGACTGCTAATCTAGGATCTTGGCTTTGAAAGCCAAAGATTACAAGCCATGCTCCAGTAACCCGACTGTTTTCCACTCAGAGATTTGAGGTTTGTTTTTTGGTTTGGTTTGGTTTGGTTTTTTGAGACAGGGTCTCCCTGTAACTCCAGCTGCCCTGTGAGATCTGCCTACCCCTGTCTCCTGAGTGCCAGGATTAAAGGCGTGGGCCACACCCAGGTCATTGTTGTGGAACTTAAAAATCAGGAAATTTCGACTCACACAGAGATTGCCGCAGCACCTTGCTGCTTTAAGACGGCTGGGAGATGTGGAGGTGGGTCCAGCCTATCAGGGGGGACTAGAGCAATTAGAAAGATACAACAGACCCTCAAGTGTGGCTGTGAGTCAAACTGCATGCCCCCAGGCTGTTGATTTTGCCCCTGGCAGTTCCAGCAGAAGTAACTCCAGATCTGTGTCTTCTTGAATGATACCCCCAACCCCCATCCCCCATTAAAGTAACCTGTTGTGGTCTGAATGTTTGTGCTCCCCCAAATGGGTAAGTCTACATCCTAACCTCCACAGTGTGGTATTGAGGAGTGGAGTTTCCAAGAAATAAGGTCTCCTATGCTCCGCCCTCCTAATAGGCGGAGCCACTATAAAAGTCCGAGGCATCTGTTTATTTCTACCTCTCTTTGTGGATCTCACAACAAGATGTCCACTTTGGCCCGGAGCACTCCCATCAGACGCTGAACCTGATCTTGGATTTCTTGGACTTCGGAACAGGTCAGCCATGACTTCTTCTGTTTACATATTGAGTGTGTTAAGGTACTTTGGTCTAGTAGTCTAAAAGGACTAAGATATAATGTCTGTGAGGTTTCCTTCTCTAATTTTCTTTCATGTTTCTACTCTCTCATAATGCTGTTTTAGAAAACATTAATCCATTTATGTAGAAGGATAATGTTCTATAATGTTGACACCAGCAAAATCAAAGTTGCGGTGATGGAGTCGCCTCATTTCAACAGTGTGTCTTAGCTATATGGCACTGAGGATCTTGGGACAATTCCAGTACCTGGGTCCTCTCTATTCCAGCTGTGGTCTGGGTGTCAGGGACAACTGCAATGCTTGGGAACCTAACCCAAACTCAAAGGCAAGAAGTTCAGGCCAATGTGATCAAAATCTATGAGACAATCCCTGGGTAATTTAAGAAATCAAGTCTAAAGAATCAGCAGTCTAAAAAGTATTAGATGTAGAACAGCTGGGATCACTTGGTGTGTGAGGAACTCGGGCGTGTTGATTCAGTGACTAAAGGAAACCATAAGAAATCCTGGAAATGTGGTTTACAGGTAATTTTCTGACCATAAGATCTCTTGCAAAATATTAAAATATTTCATGTACCCGTACAGCAGAGATGCATTAGTATTCCCATGTTCCTTTGTTGCTATTGATGTTGTTGTGGATTTTTTGTTGTTTTTGAGACAAGGTCTTGTTAGGAGTTAGTAAGGGTAGACCAGGTGAAGGTCGGAATGAGGAAAGGAGGTAACTTTCCCACTTAAATGCTGGAATGTGTCAAAACAAGGCCTGACAAGCCCATTCATCAGACTAAGACATCTGTTTTAGTTATCTCTGTCTTGGCCAGAACCACCTGGCCAAAAGATGAAGTGGAGATCAAAGGACAGAAAGACCTGGGGACCTTATAAGAGAACCAGTCCAGTAGTCACTTGGTGGTCTATGGGCTCTGGAGACTCCAGCCTCTCTGACAGGGTGTCTTTAGCTCTTGCTTTTTACTGTCTGCCTCGATAAATGCTTGTTTTCTCCTTTTCTGAGTTTTTACTTCCTTCATGCCTGGGTATTGAACTCTTTGTTCATGAGGAAGGGCCTGGACTCCAGGGCAACCAGCCCTTGGTTCCCTCATCCCCACAGCTCTCACTGTGTAGCCCTGACAGGCCTGGAACTCGCAGAGATCCTCCTTCCTCTTCCTCTTCCTCCCCAGTGAACCACCACACCCAGCCCTAATAATGATTGCTACAGGATTGATTTCTTCACGGTGCAGGCGATCAAGAGATGTGAAGGCGATACCCCCAAATGCTTTAAAGAATGGCTTGTGTCCAACTACCATACACAATATCCTCTAGCAGGAGTTTCAGACATCAGTGAGAATCACCCTGAGACCTGGTAAATCTATAAATGCCAAGGTCTTCCCGTCTCTGAGCCTGGGCCTCTGTATGCTTTCTTAGCTCCCCAAGCGCTACTCACACACATACATGTGGATGAACCATTGCTGTATAGCTGAGTTTCACCAGTTCAGTTCTGCTAGCCTTGGGGACTCAGGCATCCTGTGTCTTGTGAGTTGCTATGTACACTGTAGGCTGCAGCTTTCTGGGTCTCTAACCCATCAGATTCTTAGAGCAACTTCCCACTTGTAAGAAACAAAAAATGTCTCTAATGTCTGTGGCAGTGGTGGGGGCACAGCTATACCACAGGCCTGCGGGATGAGCTATCTAATACCCCCCGGGGGTCCTAGGGTGAGCTGGAGCTCAGCTGAGATCAAACCAGGTGGCTTTGCTCACCCGTATCAAACTTCCTGGGTCCAGCCTGAGAGTTGGTAGCTGCAATTATAAATCTCCAGCTCTAAAAAATTCTAATCTTTTCTGAACTTGACACATTCCGACTAACCCAGCTAGATGATTCAGACATTACTTCGTATTTAAGTTAAATTTAGAGGCAATATGCAGGGTTCCAAAAGACATTTGTCTTCCATCGGGGCCTGGATCCATTTGTCACACAACCACCAGACCACTAAATATCTCTTTCAAAAATGAAAAAAAAAAAAGTCTGTTCTCAAGCCAATTTTCAACCTGTGTTTGAAAATTTTATTCCACAAAGATGAAAAACATACATTTTCATTTTGTTTCAAATTAGCGCAGTAAACAGCTGGCGCTCCCCTTTCAAGAGAAGGCCTGCCTCTGCTTGTGAGCCCTGTTTCTGATATTTCACCTATCTTTTATTTACCTAACAGGTTGACAGGGAATTCTCAGGCAGACAATATATCTCCATTAACAGGTGACGAGGGGAACGCACTCCGGGGTTTCGAGCAGACTAGAACAGTGATACCGTTCACGTTTGCTGTCAGCTCTCTGCAGTTGTACCATCCAAGACAGTGTCCCGTTGATCCACAGAAATCTTACACGTGCGTTGTAGCAAGGTCACATCTGTGTGTTTTGGAAGGTGTAGTCTATTACACCATCCTCACCAGGTACTGACATAAATTTAAAAGGCTGTGAGAGAGGCAAGCTAATGCCCATAGACACCATCTTCCTACTTAAATCAGACCATGATGAAGAGTGAAAATCAGCTGAGCCTGGTGATGCACGTCTTTAATCCCAGCACTTGGAAGGCAGAGCAAGTAGATCTTCCTGAGTTCAAGGCCAGCTTGGTCTATGTAATGAGACCTGTCTCAAAAAGAAAAGTGAAAATAATTTGTGTGTAGATTTCTGGGTGCGGCTAGGATTTGTGGGTCTAAAATATCGTTTGTGTCTAAGAGATCAATATCTTTGTTTTCACAGTGAAGGTGGTTATCAGTGAGCGATAGGGGATGTTACCTAGGGATAAAAGGGCTTCATGTCAGTTAGTAAAAATGTCTCTCTGCTTTAAGAAAAATTAGAGAACAAATAGCTACAAATGAGCTGCAGTTCGTGTATTGTGAATTGTATTGTCTTTTCCACAGTTTCTTACCTTGTATTCCCAAAACTCCCAGGATGCACTGAAGGAATATTTTCTATCAATGTTTGCATAGACAATTAGAGAGTCCCAATCTTATAAAAGAAGGGAGAAGGGAAAAGACAACCCCCTCCTATCTATCAGGGACGTCTCCAATTATTCATGGCCCCAGTGCTGTCTGGGAAACATCTCCAATAATTGATCATGTAAGGAGCATGATAGGCGGTAAGAATGCAATTTATGGAAGAGAGATAAAACCCCAAAGAAGGATACTCACCTTATAATGCAATTAATATAAAAGTAACTATGAGGGTTGATTCTAATTAGAATGCTCACTTAGAATCAAGATAAAATGACCAGTGCGGTTTCCTGTGCTTGGAATTCCGTGCTATAACTAGAAAAGTTGCATGCTTTTTCCAAGTAGGATGTTAAAATCTTTATTGTTCAGGCAGTGCCACTTAAACACTGAAGTTGGCTATCTCCCTCATACCTGTAAAACCATCTAACAAGGAGAAATAAGTACGTTACATCATTTTATATTGTACATGATAGTGTATGAAATACCTACTATAGCCACGTATATAGTGAGCTGAGTGTGTGCTCCCCTCTGCTCCCCCACAAAAGAAGATTCACGTCCTCGTCTTTGATAACTGAATGAGATCGTATTGGGGAAAGATGTCTTCCACCTTAGGTAAAGTCTTACTAAATGGGCCCTGATTCCAATGATTCGAATGCTTATTAGGAAAGAAAGCATGTGTGTGCTGCTGCAGAAAAGTCTCCGGGAAGATGGAAGGAAGGACAGCAGTGATCTGCAGGAAGCGGAGAAGGCCAGGGGTGGCCCGGAGGGAGGGAGGCCCATGAGGGTTCTTCCTCAGGAACCAGATGCTCCCTGCTAGCATCTCGGTGTCATACTTCTGAGTGTGCAGAGAACACACTTTGCTGTTTTAAGTCACCCTGTTTGTGGTACTTTGTTATGGTTTTAGGAAACCACATCACACACATTTTTTCACATCCATGTTGTTTATGCAAAACAAATCTTTAAAGTGTATATTGTCAGAAAACTAAGTTTTTTTTTTTAAACCAAAGTTAAGAGCATTTTAAAGTGTATGTGACATTGAAGACAAAAGTATATATTTGATTCAATCTTAATGTATATGACATGGTTTCTTGAATTAAAAACCAAATAATACAGTTTCCTCTTTAAAGTTTTAAATGCCATGCTTCTTTTGGGCTATGGTAGTATAACTCAGTAACACAACACTTACCTAGGGTGTTTGAGGCCATGGCTTCTGTCCCTACAGAGAGAGAGAGAGGGAGAGGAAGAGGGAGAGGGAGAGAGATTCTTATCAAAACATAGAAACATAGGACGTAATCTTTATTTTTAAAATTTCCAGCAAAACAGGGTGATAAGACGATGCTCTCTTGTGGGGCTAAGACAGGAGGATTATGAATTAAAGCTAGTCTGTGCTACATAGATTTTACATCAAAAAAGCAAATAACAGCGATGACAACAAAAAAAGCTTAACCAAGACCTAAACGAGTTGTAATTGCCTGACATTGTCACATGACTTGTTGTGTGTTCTGAACCTGCTCTTTAAAGATCTCAGGAATAGACACTAAGCTGACAAGAATTTGTAATAATGTAGGTTATTAGCATACTGCAAGTGATATATAATGTTGAGGGTGATAGGTAATGTTGAGTCGAGAAGCAATGTTCTGGTAATGGGCAACACTGGGGTGTTGGGCAATGTTGGGGTGGTAGGCAGTATTGCAGTGCTGGGTACTGTTTTGGTGATAAGCAGTGTTGAAGTTGATGGAGGGCTCCACACAGACATCATAGAGCTGTGGAAACAACCAGGCATTTAGGAAGAACAAAGAAAATGTTCACAGGAAATCCTGAATAATTATTCATGTGTATGATGCTAACAGGAGTCACTACCAGGATGTCTAACTACCTACCAACCTACCATATCCTCAGAAAGTCAGCAACCTGTAGGAAAGCATCTACTGGATGTATTAAATATGAATGTTTTCAAGTGGCTTATGAGAAACTTTAATTATGTGGACATTTTACTTAGATGCAGCACACATTAGCCTTCCGTCTTTATTGTAACAAATGTTATGTTAGCTGCCAAAACATAACATTTAATTTTGGAAACAATTTTTTAGTTAATTTGTTCTTATTTAGAAAATTTATATGCATGTAAATGGGTTTGTCTGTGATCTGTGTTGATATTTAAGGTGCTTACATAACCATATGGAAAATGAGATGAAAATTCCTGTTTACATTTCTTGAACATCTTACATATTTTTTAAAGTTCAAATTTTTTAATGTTAAAAGTGTTCTTGTTTATAACGCACATAAATATGTTTCTCAGAAAAGTAACTTTAATAAATGTCTGTTTGCTTGAATTAAAAGGCAGTCCTTTGAATTCAGCATCTTAGATACTATTGGAAACTTGTGTTCACACCGGTTAAGGAACGTCCTTAAGTCATCTTTCTTGAGGCCTACTGGTGGCTCGTCAAATCTGGTCATCTCTGCAGAGCTCTAACCTAACATCTGGATTTTTCCTTTACACAACTTTAGCCATCATCTCAAGATTTCTTACTAATGATCTCACAAATTTTAGTTGACCCCCCCCCCATCTTCAACAGTTTACATTTCCCTTTTAAATTTGGGTGCCTTTAGGCAAAGTGTGTAGCACAGGCTGTCCTCAGTCTGCTACCTTCTGCCCTTTCTGTTCATTTAGAATTTCTTGTCTGGCCCTCAGGCATCTGAGTTTTTACTTTGGCTACAAACTATTTTCTAATTAACATAGACTGATAGAAGTTGCCAGTTTCACAACTGTAGCAATATTAGATCTTGCTACTTGTGGTTTCCAATGGTTATGAAAATTTTAACTGTGTGGATTAATGTCCTTTGAGTCAAAGACTCACCGGAGAAGCCCCGGGCTCTCCCAGGAGTAGTCTGCTGCCTGGGACTGGATGGGGAAGGACACACAAAGAGCTGCTGGGGAGCTCCTTGTTCCCTCCAGCGTTTGATATAGTCACAGGGAGCAGCTGAACTTGCCGAGCACCACCTGTCTCAGGTGGAGCCTATAAGCACTGGGGAGCCACAGCTGCCAGGATGGTTGTTTGGTAGATGACAGTGTCTGGCCCTGCATGGGACATGACCTGCTTCCATCATCCTCAGAACATTGCAAGAGAAAGCAGAGCGTAGGATTTAACACTGAAAATTAGAAGTTGATCCTACTTCTTAGACTAAAATTGAGATTGACAAAATTGAGGTTTATCTACATAAACCCTTAAACAAAGATGTGGTTCTGAATCATAATTAGGGAACTGGATGAGAGAAATGAAGCTGAGGATTTTGTCCTGTTTAATTTCTTAAAGGAATCTCTTCAAAAGAAAAGGAAGATAGACAGGAATAGTGCTCTTTCAGGGCTGTTCAGGCCTGGTTGCTGACAAATGCCATGTTGGCCACACATTTACTTGAAAAGATAGTTTGTGTGTGTATATTAGTACTTTTGAGTTCACTTAGTACTTCAGCGTTGGTTCCAAGGTTTGGAACCACCTAATTGTATGCTAGGACAACAAAGGCTTCCAACATGCCAGTATTGGAGTTGTGTACAATTATGACCTCAGATACTTCCTCCATCCATTATTTGCTTCTGTATGTTCCACATGGAGTTGGTTAGTTAGAAGATCACAGATTCCTGCCAGTAGATCCACTTGCAACATGTTTTCAATAAGAATCGTTGATGTAGCCTGGCGTGGTGGTACACACCTTCAATTCCAGAACTGGGAGACAGGGAGCAAGTGGATCTCTGGGAGATGTAGCTGGGATTACAGGGAAATCCTGTCTCAAAAACAAAACAAACACAATATGACAGCATTACCCAGTGACTAAGTGAAAGTCTAAAGTGGTTATTAGCCACCCATAAGCTTGGAGCTCATTTCAGTAACACGAAACAATTCTCAATCCTCAGATATTTTTTAAGAGTTTTATTTTTTTTAATTTAAAGAATTTTAAAAAGAGTTAATTATGTGTATGCATGTATGTCTGTGTGGGGGAATGTGCATATGAGTGTGGTTGACCAGGGAGGTCAAAAAAAGGCATTGGATTTCCTGGAGCTGGACCTACAAGTGGTTTTGTGCCACCTGACATGGGTGCTGAGGAACCAAAGTCAGGTCCTCTCCAAGAGCAGTATACAATCTTAACTGCTAAACCATCTCTCCAGTCCTCAGATTATTTTTATATGATAACCAGAGCAAAATTCTCACCGTCCCCCCAAAAGCTTGATAAACATGCAGAAACTGAAATTTAAGGTATAGTCCATTCAGCTGTCTTGAAGAAAGCAACATACTTATGTATGCACTTAACAAAACGTTACAGAGTTCGTGTGCTTTAGATAACAAAATGCTTCTGAGTGAAATCAAAGAAGACCTAAAAAAGTAAAGGGAGATGCAGTGTTCATGGATTGGACGCCTCCCCTTGCAAGCAGAGCTGCTCTCCCTAGATTAAAGGACGTGATGCAATTTGAGTCACAAGAACAGCAAGATTGTTCAAAAATGTAAACAGGTTTACTCGAAATTGTATATGGATAGGCCTTAAGTAGCTAAAACAATCTTGACGACGAAGAATGTATCAAGAATGACTGGTATGAAGCTCTGCTACATAGATACAGTAATTGGTAGAGTGTGATACTGGTGAATGGACACTAGGTAAGAACACCAGGAATGGAACAGAACAGAGGGCAGAAACAGACCCATACAGACATGCACAAGTAGGTTTTAACAAAAACACAAAACTGCTTCGGCAGAGGAAGAATACGTTTTTGAACAGATGTAGCTAAAACAATTGGACATTTCAACAAAAGATAAAGAAATTCGAATGCAAACTTCACTGTTTCTAAAGAAAAATAATTGGAAGTAATCATACTTAAATGTAAAATTTTTAGAAAAACACAGATGAGACTCTTAAGGATCTAGGGCCTAAGCAAAGCAAAGAATTCTTAACAGCATAGCATAATGAATAGGAAGAAAAAATAGAAAATAATGCTTCAAAGATAAAGGGCACTTGCTCTTTGAAAAATAAGACCAAGAGAAAATATTTTTGGAATTTTTGATTTATTTAATGTATATGAGGATATTATGCCTGTGTGTGTGTGTGTAAGTGCACCTGTGTGTCCAAAACCTGCGGAGATCAGAAGAGGGCATCAGATTCCCCTGGAACTGGGGGTGCAGATGCTTGTTAGCTGCTATGTGGCTGCTGGGAACCAAACTCAAGTCCTTTGTAAGAGCAGCCACTCTTAACCTCTGAGTCTTCTTCCCAGACCCAGGAGAAAAACTTTTAAAATTTCATATAAGTTAGAAAAAAGCTAAGGATAAGTGGAAGTAAATAAATAGAAAGTTGTTCAATGTAATTAACATTATAGACATGTGAATTAAACCATAATAATAAGATTTCTCTGAATACCTATTAGAGTTTCTTAAAAATGAAAAAACAGGTTGGAGGGGTGGTTCAGTGGTTAAGAGGACATACTGATCTTGGAGAGGACCTGAGTTGGTTTCCCAGGACCCACATTGGGCAGCTCACAACCAGCTCACAACTCTAGCTCTAAGGGACCCAACACTCTTCTTCTGGCCTCTATGATCACTGCACTCAGGTGTATAGTCATACATATAATACACATAATTAAAATTTAAAAATAAAGGGGGCTGAAGAGATGGCTCGACAGTTAAGAGCACTGGTTGCTCTTGCAGAAGACCCAGGTCCGCTTCCCAGCACCAACACAGAGGCTAACTGTTCTAACTCCAGTTCCAGCAGATCTAATGCCCTCTTTCAACCTCCTCAGGCATTTCATGACATGGATTCACTTATATGCATGCAGACAATGCACTCATACACATAAAATAAAAATAATCAATAAAATAATTTTTAAAATAAAATCTAAAATTAATTAGAACAGACTAATTTTGTTTAAAAAATAATAAACAAGGAAAACATTTTTAAAGAAAAAATAATGACACTATCAAATATTGCTGAGGCTGTGAAGAAACTTACTTGCCCAGTGCAGGTGTACCTATAAAATTAACAATCACTATGGAGAATACCTCTTTGGTTTCCTATTTGTTTATTTATTTTGAGGTCCTGCTATAGATCCCTTGCTGGCCTGGATCTCACCATGTGCACTAGACTGGCCTCAGATCACAAAGATCCACCTGCCTCTGCCTCTCCAGTGTGGGGGTCACAGATGTTCACCACCACGCTCAGTTTCTTCTTACTTAAAAAAGAATAAATGCACTAAGTTTATTAGTACTTACAAACAACATTGTACAGAAATATCAAACAGTGAAAAGCATAATTTAAAATTCCGATTTCAGTAAGGTGGTCACTGCTCATGGAATCAAGTGTGGACACTGCCTATTTTAGGACATATTTTGCATTGAAAATGTGTTATATCTTGAGAGCATTCAAAGGACTTACATGAAGTAGATGTACATATGAACTCACTGGTATGTTTTTTTTTAATTATCCTTTCTAAATGTTATGGTATACCCACACTTGTTTCCGTGTATACAGTATAGGCTAGGATCCACATGTGAAGGAGAACACGCTGTTCTTTCCTTTCTGAGATTAGATGATCTCTTAATAGTAGACATTCTGGGTCCCTCTGTTATGCTGTAAATATTGTAATTTTTCTTTAGAACTGAATAATACTCCATATTTTCTTTTTCTTTCTTTTTTTTTTTTTTTTTGGTCTTTTTGAGACAGGGTCTCCCTGTAGCCCCATCTCTGCCTGCCTCTGCCTCCCAAGCACTGGGATTAAAAATGTGCTCATCCCAATTTTCATTATCCGTTCATCTGTTGATGGACAACTAGGTTGATTCTATAGAGAACAGAGCAACAATAAACATTGAAGTGTGAATAACTCTATGGTAGGATATGGAGTTCTCTGGAATATGCCCAGGAGTGTGATACCTGAATCATATGGTAGTTCAATTTTTTTTTTGAGGAATCTCCAAATTGATTTCCATAATAGCTGCATTAATTTGCAGTCCCACCAGCAGTGACTCAGGGTTCCCCTTTCTCCACATCCCCTCCAAATTTCATTGTTAAATTTCTTGATGCTAGCCATTGGGACTGGGGTGAAGCAGTACTCCAAGTAGTTTTTATGAATATTAAATATGCAATTATCACAGGACATAGTCATTTCACTCCTGGACTTTGTCCCACAGAAATGAAACCTCATCAGTATTTGTAATAGCCCCGAAGTGTAATATGCTCAGATGTCCTTCAGCAGGTTAAATGAACTACATCCTGTGGAGTGTGCATGGCATGGAGCACTCCATAGCAAGTAGGAACAAATGATGAATGTATACAATGACTTGGAGGATCTGCAAGGAATAAAACCCCATGGGGAAAAAAGTCCCTCCGAAGTTCACCCTATATAGGGTTCTATTTATATAACTGTTTGTTTAGACAGGGTCTTCCTGTAGCCCCAGCTGACCTGGAACTCACTATGGAGACTAGGCTGACATTAATCTCACAAAGATCTGCCTCCCAAATGCTGGGATTAAAGATGTGTCTGACCATGCCTGGCCTATATAGCATTTTTGTAATGAAAACTTTTTGCCAGAGGTGGACTGGTTTCCAGGAGTTGGGGATTATGGAAAAGAGAGGTAGATGGGACTTAAAGAAAGTAGGAAAAGTGTTTGTGGTGCTGGGGCTGTTCAGGATCTAAACTACGGTGGTAGACTAAACAGCTGGTCACATTAAACTTGATTCAGAGTCTACACCCACACACAAATAAGAAGGGTGAATGAGGAGGTGTAAAGAGAACAGGGGGTCACGACATCAGCATCACAGCTGTCATATTTTTCTGTAAGTTTGCAAGCTGTTACCTTCTGGGAAGACTGAGGTAGATGGTATCTGAGGAGTGACAGCTGAGGTTGTCCCCTGGCCTAGACAGACAGACAGACAGACACATATAAATACAAACAAAAATTTGAAAGACCAAAGTAAATCTTCAGTCTCAAAACAATTTCTATGGAAGAAAAAGACAATTTGAAATTAAGAGTTAGTAATACTGTATGTGAACTGAAAAAGTAGCTAATTAGAAGATCTTCTATAAAGAAAGGACCAATAAGAAGTGGCCTCATAAAGGTCATTGTGACCATATGCCAGAAGAGATTTAATCAGTATGTGACAGAACTCTGGCCTGCTTATCATGTGCTTTTGGAATTGCCAAAATTTCAGAAATAAGCATATCGTCCCGTCCACAAGAACACCATCCACCTCCTTCCATGTGTTTATTCAGGGAGAACTGGCAGAGGGGACCCCTCCCCCATTCTTGCCTCCTAAGTCTGCAAAAGCTTTCATGTGGAGACTTCTTCCTGTCATTGCCAACTGTGCTGTCTGACTCTGATCATTCAGGCAGGAAGCTCTTCTTTTCAATGGTGGAGGTGATCTTGACCCTGTTTCTGTTATTAGGGATATATTGGCCATCTCCATCTTTTTACATTTTTGTCATGTGTGTGTGTTTTCTGTGTATGTGTGTGTGTGTGTCACAGTGGGTGTCTTTTAACTTATTTTAGTTTTATGTATACTGGTGTTTTGCCTGCATGTAAGTGCACCACAAGCATGCAAACCTGTGAGGCCACATGAGGTGTTGGATTCCCTGAAACTGGAATTACAAAACTGAAGTTACAGACAATTATTAGCCACCATCTGGGTGATGGGAATGGACCTGAGGTCCTCTGGGAAAGCAGCCAATGCTCTTAACCACTGAGCCATCTCTTCAACCTGGAGCATATCCTTCTTGACCATCTATAACTATGCATAATGTCCTCCTAGGCTGGGCTGACCTCCATCTCCCCTCCCTTATCCCTGCAATAGCAACATGCCCTGAACCAGCAAGAGAACTAGCTGTTCTCATGTTAGGAGTTTGCTTGGGTATAAATGCCTTTGAAAAAAAAAAAGACATCATGTAAATCCCATGTAAAGCCTTTAGGTCCTTCAGTTTTATTGTATGTAAGCAGGGTATGACAGATGTGCTAATGAATAGCTGTAATACTAATACCAGATCATATTTATTTAGTTGTAGTGTATGTGTATGAGAGAGAGAGAGAGAGAGAGAGAGAGAGAGAGAGAGAGAGAGAGAATGAATATGGGTATGTGTATACCCCAACACACATGTAGCGATCAAAGGACAACCTCAAATGCTGGTCCTCGTCTTCCTCCCTGTTTTGAGCCGAGGTCTCTGTTGTATGCTGTTGCACAACCCAGACTACCTGACCCTTCAACTTCCAGGGAGTCTCCTGTTGCAACCTCCCATCTCACCATAACAGCACTGAGTGAAAGACAGATCATACAATGCTTGACTTTACATGGATTCTGTGGATTCAAAGTCAGGTCCTTACCCTTGGGGGTCATGAGCTTTACCCACTGCACCATCTCCCCAGCCTGTTTAGTTGTGACTTGATGCCAGCATTGTGCTAATCATATAGGTCAACACAAGTATTCACTCCTTTCGATCAGGAACCTTATTTTATTTATTTATTTATTTATTTATTTATTTATTATTTATTTATTTATTGTCATTTTGAGGCAAGGTCTCCCTGTAGCCCCAGCTGACCTGAAACTTACTATACAGACCAGGCTGACCTTGAACTCACAGATATCTGCCCACCTCTGTTTCCAGAATGCTAGGATTAAAGCTGTGTGCCACCATGCCCTACAATCAGGAACCATTTTGATTCTAATTTTATGAATGAGAATCTATCACAGAAGTACCACCACACATCCAAGAAAAAGTTTGCCTGAAATGGAAATTAGTAAAGTTACCACCAAGTGAAGCACTGATGGCCATGGTGTACTCTCCACAGGTTTCTAAGGCTGGTGTGCTAGTCTGTAGTCTTCTGATGCTGCTATGTTGACTACAGACTTCCAAGCCTACTGTGCAGTATAGACTTCTAAGGGAACTGCTCAACATCTGTTTCTTCAAAATTGTGTTTTACAGTAGCTTCTAAGTGACTGTAACACACACACATGCCATGCACTACTTGGGGGCTCTAGAGAAGGCTCAGAGGTCAAAAGCATATACTCCTCTTGCAGAGGACCTGAGTTTGGTTCCCAGTACCTGGGTAGGGTGACTCACAACTCCCTGTAACTACAGCTCCAGGAATCTGGCGCCCTCTTCTGGGTTCTGCAGGTACATACCACCACTCCCCACACACAAATATTTAAAATAAGTCTTTAAATATGGATGTTGTATTTTTATTTATCTTTGAGAATTTCATATATCTATGCAATGTCATTTGATCAGAAAAATAACATTGTTATAAAACTTACAAGGTGTTGAGGATTCTCACTCTTTGGCCATGGAGCGGGGGTCTCCTCCTAACATTCCACTAAAAATCGATTTGGCATCAAGTTGTGGAGTGTTGGCACTGACTTTATTGCTCTTATTGTGATTTGGATACTTTTACAAAAAACTTAACTTTAGACCTCACCTACCAGTATTTGTACAGACTGGACCAAACTTCATGGAAAAACATATCTCTTTGAATTCATTTGTTCCAATTCAGCAATTCAGTCTAGCAAATATTTACTGAGTGCATATTCTCTGTAAAGTAGAAAGCATTTGGGAATGTTGCCAGTCCTGGACTTTACACTATAGAGAGCAGAAGAGACTAATAACAGACAAGTACATATATATGAGGAAGTAACTTAACAGAAATGAAGGTGAGAGAAGGACTTGTTAATGTTGCGTTCCATGAGGCGGCTGGGAAGGCTATCCTGATAAAGTCGTCTTGGAGCAAGGACCAAAAGGAAGTAAGAGACAAGCTGTGAAGGTTTCTAGGAGTGCAAAGAACAAGTCCAAGGCTAAGCAGGAATGTGCTTTGGTAGACAACCTGCAAGAGACATGTGTGAGTTGAGCTGAGTAAGCAGAACAGATGAGCTGTGAAAAGAAGTAAGGGTGAGTGATGCAGGTAAGGTCTCTGGAATGCTTGCCGTGTGACCTCAGAGTGGTTCAGCCACTGGGGTTATTGAGCACAAGGACCTAAATGTACCCTATGTTTTGGTATTGGATTCGTAAATACTATTGACAATGATAGTCAATTCCAGAAATACTGGCAGGCAGTTACTGCAATAACCCTGATAAGCAGTTATGGTGGTCATAAGCTTGAAGATGTTGTGACTCCTCAGTGTGCTCCAAAGTGGCTTGGTAGGATTTACAATGTAGGATGGAAAATCAGGAAGGCATTAAGGAAAGTTCAAGGATTTGGGAGCCTAATCATCACTCTGAGGTTTTCATTAATGCAGTCAGCAAATACTGTTGTGAATTTTTTTGAGTTATGAGCAATGATGGTGCAGGCCTAGGGGAAATAAGAAAAAAAGTCAGATAAATGAAGCCGAAGGAGAATGTTCAGACCCTGTCCAAGCGTATGTACCAACACACAGATGGAAGACTGTGGCCATCAGGACAGGAAAGGCTCAGCATGACATGCAAAGGCCAGCTAGGTTTGCCAGGCATCACTAGTCTCTCCTACATGCAGACACCTATTAACGTCAGGCTCTACAGTTTAACTACCTACTTCCAGAACTGATCTATCCAAACTTGGTATCTAAGGCTGACTTCATTAACTAGTCCTTTTTTTCTTTTTAAGAATCTGCTTCTCCTCCATGAAGATTAGATCAGAGGAGACTATGCAAGCTGCCAAGGGAGAAAATCAAACAATGATCCTACCCAACTATAAAGCCTAATAAACAATGACTGGCCCAGCATAGTCTTGCTATTGGTGTAGTAGTGGCACTTTATCTTGAGGGTAATCAACTGCTGTCTAATTGTATTTAAGGCCTGCTCAATGGGAGGGAACTCATGTGTGGTACTGTAAATATAGCCAAATACACATAGCTTAGAGAAGTCATAGATTCTAGAGAGAAATCTACTTTTGCTACATTCCTAGATCAATGCAATTTCTTACTGTATTCTAAATATGCATCCTCATATTTACAGACAAGTATACCTCTGACCATTCATCAAAGAAGCTTCTTTTGGCAACAGATAGAGACAATTACAGAGTTCTACACTGGTCAGACAGAGAATAAGTGTTTTGTGAGATGCTTAGCCCTAAGTGACACATCTTCAATGCAACCTCTACACAGAAGATAAATGCATCTCTCAACTCTCACCAGAGAATTTCTCATATGCAGCAGATGGTGATTAGCACAGAAACCCAAAACTGACCAATGTGCAGAGAACAAGAGGCTGCAGAGTACTATTTACTGAATAGGGCACCTGTATCAAATTTCTTCCCCAGAAGGCTCAGAGATCATTAAGGAAGAGAGGTAAAGATTGTAAGACCTAAGGGTGGTAGCTGACTACAAGGAAACAGTTTTCCAGTCAGATGGTCAGTCACTCATATGAACTCACAGCAATGATGACAGCATGCACAAGCCCCATGCAAGCTCAAACTAGATGAAATCCCAGAATGGACGTGGCAAAGTAGGTAAGAAATCCTAACACAATCTAAGGAACTTTGGGCAAATGAAGGCTGCTGGAAAGAGCAGAGACAGTTTTTAACAGAGATAGAAGACTTTTGGTAGGCTGACCAGGCTGTATTGGTAGGATAAGCAGGCTCTAGTGGATGGACTCACACTGAAGGACATTTGGAAACACAAATCAGGCTCTCTCTCTCTCTCTCTCTCGCTCTCTCTTTATATATATATATATATATATATATATATATATATAATAGAGTACATTAAATTGGGCAGGGGGCAGTAGAGGAAAGTGTGAATAGGGGAGGATCGAAATATCATCAAATTATATTGAATGAAAAAAAAATCACAAAAATTCAATAAAATTTTTTTAAAAGAATCTTCTGCTAAGGTCAAAATAATCTTCAAATATTTATGTTCAAGTAACAGATGCTCCTTAGTGATGGCATCTTGGAAATTACTAATATAGTCAACAAGCCAGTAAGCGTTTATTGAGAACCTATTGTATGCCGGACACATTATTCAACATTGATGATAAAGCAACAACCAGGAAAAATCCATTAATGAATATGGAGAGGCATACTAGAGAAATAAGCAAAATATAGAGTGTGCTGAGAAATAAAAAGAAAAAAATTGACTTTACATAGTGAATAAGATGATGGTGAGAACTGTAATTTTAGATAAATTGTGTCTTAGCATATTCAGGATATGCTAACCTAGTATTCTCTTTTAAAAATTGTAAATGTGATACAAAGATGGAGGCTCTTCCTCACTTGAAGTTAAACCATTTCCCTTTAGAGAAGGTTAACAGTAAATGTTAATTCTCAACTCTCCAGATCTCTGCCTTAAATAGGAACTGTCTTTTTATATTAAAACACAAGGACAGTAGCCTTTGGAAAAGATGTGCACTCTAATTAAAATGGAGAGATTAGCTGCCCTTGGAATATTTGCAAAGCCTAGGAAGGTAATTTAATGAAGTGTATACAATTTTATCTGGCTTTAATTTTTAATGAGATAATTTATAATGTGTGCCTATTTCTCTCATATACCTGCATTGGCCAAATGGTGAATCTGTTTATAAACAATGTTTTAAGACCCTGGGGTTTTAGATCCATTGATAATACAGTTTCATTTGTATGCCTGCCTTTCGATGGCTTTTAGATTGAGTAGGGTTGGGTACCCAATTTGAGACTCTGTAGGGAGTCAGATTCTGAAAACTCAAGGCTTCACTGAGAAATACATCTCACAATGATAGTCACTTTCATTTGGTACATCAAACCCATGAGCTGAAGGAATCCCTTGGTACCCACAGCAGCTGCCCATTTTTCACTAAATGATATTGTTTTATGCCAGGATAAAGCACCATTTGATATAGACTATGCCACAAAAGTTATACTGTTAATTAGCATCTAAGTTCTCTTCCAACCACACACCAAGGTTGAGTTTTATAGTCAAGTTGAAGGTGGGCATGGCTAGACATCTTGCTTTGACTAGTGAAGTAGAAACGGAAATAATACCATGAGTATTAAGGGTTTTTAAATTTTATTTTATTGACACATTGGTTATACAACTCTATGGATGCATACAGCATCCACTGATCAAATCTAACCTCTCTATCCACACCCTTTCTTTAACAACCCCTAATAATCACTATTACAATTTCAAGTAGGCTTATTCTAGCTTCTATATGTGAGAGAGAACTTGTGGTACTTGTTTTTCTGTTTAGCTTATTTCACCTAACATAATGTCCTCCAGTTGTGTTTAGCTGCAAATCACAGAATTTTGTTCTTCGTGAGTGTACATAGACCACATTTTCTTTATTAATTCGTCTGTAGATGGGCATTTAGACCAGTTCCACATCTTATATACTGCCAATAGTACAGCAGTAGATGTGGGCCTCCAGGTAACTTTTGATGTGTTGTTTTTCCTTAGCTGTCTACCCAGTAGGATATCTATGTTTAGTTTTGTTAAGGAACCTCCTCACTGTTTCCCATCATTGCCTTTACTAATAATACATCACCATTAAACATGTATGAGGATTTTCTCTTTGCCACATCCTCACCAGCATGCTCGCTTGTATGTTTGACAATATCCATTCTAAATGAAGAGATGTTGCATTAACGTTTTCTGGGGAGATGTGAATGAACGATCTCTCTTCATCCTAGACAGGGCATCCATGACAGAGCCAATAAATTATTCCATCTAAGTCCAGCTTATGAACCAATGAGTTTATTGGGCTTATTTACAGCAGCATGGATGAGGAGTTACTTACACGAGCATGCATGACCCAAATCAGCTACATCACCGAAAAGTCCCACTCAGCAAGAAAGACTACCTCCTGAAAGCTGCATAGATGGAGTTCTTCCTTCAGTTAAACTTCTACCTCCTATATGATCTAGCGTTTAGTACCTCCCAAGACCACATGCAACTGAGCAGAATTACATACAGCTGGGAGAGGCTTTTGGCGGGAGAGAGTGACCAGATCTCCTAATGACCCTTCCCACCCTCTTCTCCTATGAGGGAACAGCTGCCGGTTCCATCCTGTGACTGTGTCCTGTAGGTAGTCACAGCTGCTCTGACTGAGATGGTAGCAACCATGCCGAGGACAGGGTTCTGCAGTAAGTTAGTATCTCATTGTAGTTTTGATCTGCATTTTCCTGATGATTGATACTGTTTTCCATTGATTTATTCTCCATTTACATTTCTACTTCAGAGTCATGTCAACTCAGATCAGTTGCTCATTTTTGACAAGTTGATTTTGAGTCATTTGTTCACATCCTCTGTTCTGGATAGGAATTCCGTGTCTGATAAAGAGTTGCATGTCTTTGATCTACTTCTGGAAGCTGGCACTTCATTCTGTGTATCGATTCCTTTGCCTTGAGGAAGATCTTTTCAGATGGATGATAATTTTTGCTATTATTTCCTGTGCTTTGGGAGACGGGTCCTATCCAGATACTCCTACCTACAGCAATGTCTTCAGGTAGTTCACCTAAGTTTTTTACCAATTTAAATATTGTATTTATGTTATGGGTCCATTTTGAGTTTATTTTTGTACAGAATAAGCGATGGGACTCAAGTTCCCAGTCTTCTACCTGTGGATATTCACTTTTTCCCTACCTCGTTTGCCAAAGTGCTATCTTTTCCTCATTTTCTTTGTAGAGGTTTACCGTGATCTAGAATCATGTGACTCACTAAAAAAGGATTTCTTATGGAAACCTCTGTCCTGTTCCATCAGTCTTTTTGTCTGATTTTGCTGAAACCATGCTGTTTTGGTTAATATAGTGCCACAGCAGATCTTGGAATCAGGTGTTCTGACGCCTCCAGCTCTGTTGACTTTGCTCAAGATTTCTTTGGCTATTTGGAAGAGTTTGAATCAATAATAACATCCATATGAATGTTAAGATTTTGTTCTTCATTGTATGAAGAATGCCATTGGTATTTTAAAGATCTCTGAATCACTTTGAATAGTATGGAAGGTTTAACAATATTCATTTTTCCTATCCTTGAACATAGGTACTCTTTCCATATGGTAGTATTTTCTTTAATTTCTTTCATCAGCATTTTGTAATTTTCATTTTAGAAGTCTTTTTTTTGTATGTGTTTTTACATTGCTACTTTACTAAATTCATTTATCAATTCTAATAATCTTTTGGCATCTTCTATTTAGGTTCCAAGGAAAAAGCTAGGTTTATGTATGTGCATATATATAAAATAATAGCTAGTCTTATAAATACAAAAATTATAGCATCTATAAGCAAGGATGTGTCTTATATTTCTTTTTCTTGCCTAATCAGTCTGGTTAGGAGTTTGAGAGATGTCTCAGTGGTTAAAAGCAATTGCTGCTCTCACAGAGGAACCAGGCACCCACGTGATTCCAGTTCCAGGGTATCTGTCTTCCCTCTTCTTGCCTTTCTGGGCATCACATGCATATATGGACAAATATATACATACAGTATGCATGTATAGACATACATACATATAAGCAAAACCTCATACATATAAAATATAAATCTTTAAAAGAAAAAACTTTGTAGGATTCTATTGAATAACAAAGGACAGCCTACCTTTGTTCCTGATCTTAGAGGAAATTATTTCAGTTCTTTCCCATTCAGGATGCTATGAGTTATGAGTTTGTTGCATATAATATGCATGTCTCATATTATATTGAGACATGGTCCTTTATAACAAATTTCCTCCAAACCTTTCTCATAAAGGAATATTTACTTTTACCAAATACGATTTTCTGCATCCATTCAGGTGACCATATGATTTTTATCCTTCCTGATGATGTGATGTATTCTGTGTATTGAGAGGAAAATATAGAACCATCCTTGTATTCCTGGGATGGATCCAGCTAATCATGGTCAATTTGTTGACATACTATTAAATTCAAGTGTTAATATGTTGAGGATTTTGCATCTCTATGCATGAGAGATACTGGTCTGTTGTTTTCTTTTGTTGTATCCTTTGGAAACAATACTGGCCTCACAAATGCCTGTAACCACAGATCCAAGAGTGAGGTGAGGACAGGACAGGAGGATCATTGGGGTTTCCTGGCTTGTAGACTGGATGAGAAAACCTGAGCCCCAGGTTCAAGAAGAGACCTTGCCTGAAAGGAATAAGTAAAGAGTAATAGAGATGGACACTTGATTCCTTCTGACTTCCGAACACACTGTAAGCATGAACACCTGGACTCAGGGGCACATGCAGACACACAGTGGGGGATGTCTTTTTTTAAAATGCTGGGTTAAACTAGACCGCTATTACTGCATTAGCCTGTCTCTACCATTAAGGTCCAGTAGTGTTTATTTAATAAAAACACTGCTCTACCGTTAAGTACGTATTGATTTTTTCCAATTGTTATCTCTTTCATGTTGATTCCTTCATCATTTATAATGACTTTCTTTCTCTCCTTGTACGTTTTTTGTTCTTAAATCTAATTTTCTCCTAAGTAAATATAGACACTCTTGTTAGCTCTAGTTTTCCAATGTCTTTTTTTCTTTCAGCCTTTGTGTGCCCCTTTGTGCTTTCTTCTACTCAACATCTTGTTGGGTTTTTTTGCTTTTTTTTTCAGCCAGTCTGTATCTTTTACTTGGAGAATTAGTCTATTGATGTTCAAGATGCTGACTAGAGATGGCAATGTTCTCCTGGTATTTTTTATTTTATCTTCTAGTTGTTTGTCTAGTCTTCATTCTTTTCTTCCTGCCCCGTTAATTTTTATGGTTTGATGGTTTACTGATTTTTGACTCTTCTCTCTTTCATATACTTTTTTTTTTCTTTTTTTGTCTTTTTCAGACAGGATTTCCTGTAGCACCATCTGGCCTAGAGTTCCCTGTGTACATCAGGCTGGCCTCCGCCTGCCTCTGCCTCACGGTACTGAGATTACTGGTCTGTGCCACCACGCCCAGCTAATTTCACAGACTTTTATGTGGAAGCTCTTTTTCTTTTACTTATGGAGGTAGGTTTCACTCTGGATCTTTTGTTAAGTCTGGTCTAGTGGTCATGACTCACCTCTGATTTTGTCCATTTTGGAAGGTTTTTAATTATCCTTCGCCTAAAGGATAGCATTAATGGCTGTGTAGTTCTGGGTTGGTGGTTGTTTTTGTTCAGAACCTGGAATAAGTTTCTCCATTCTTTCCTGGCCCACCAGGTCCCTGCTGTTAGTCTGATACCCACAGGTCCTTCAATGTGTCGCTCTGCTTCTTTTTTGGAGGTTGCTTTTTGTTTTGTTTTGTTTTTTACCTGTATGAGTGTTTTGTCTGCATGTATTTAAGTAACATACAATGCCTGCAGAGGCCAGAAGAAAGCATAGGATCCCCTGGAACTGGAATTGCAGGTGGTTGTTAGCTGTCATGTTGGGGCTAAGAACTAAACCCAAGTCCTCTGCATGAGCAGTCAATGCTCTTAACTGCGGAACCCTCTCTCCAGCCCCCTCTTGGATGTTTTAAAGTTATTCCTTTGCCTTGTACTTTTGACAGTTGGCTGTGCTGAAGTGAGGATGTTTTCTGGTCATGTATGTTTCGGATACTAAAAGTCTCCTATATATTGGCAACCATATTTTTTTCCAAGATTAGGAAAATTTTCTGCCACTGTCTCATTGAATAGGTTTTCTGTTTCCTGAACTTATTTCCTTGCCTTTGGACATTATAAAAATATAGATATTTGTTCCTTTAAAGTGTCTCCCAAAGTCTGAATGTTTTCTGTGTGCTTCTCTTCCTCCTGCTCCTCTCCTTGATTATCTTCCAACACTAACTGTCCCAACTTCCATGAGGGACCTAAAGCACTTGTACTCTGGCTAGTCAATGATGCTGGGCACTGCATGGGGGAAGGTGGTGGTGGAGACTGCAGCATCCTTGTGGTGCAGTCAGAGAGATGGATGCTGGTGCTCAGATCGCTTTCTCCTTTTAAGTAATCCATGGGCTGGTGCCAGCCACCTTAGGGTGAGTCTTCCTATCTCAGTGAACCCAGTCAAGTGATCTTGACTGCAGAGGGTGGTTGGACATAATTACAGAAGTAGGTAATGGGAGCCTGGGGCCCCGTGACCATGCATGTCCAGGATAGGACTGTGGCTGGATCTGTTGGAATCGCCCACTACCCATTCAGTTTTAATATACTCTTAGAGTAGAGTAGCAGATGGAGCTTGTCTCTACTCACCCGCCCCCCGCCTTATTCCCCACAGCTCCTTTATCTTAATGTGGGCCCAGGAGCAAGATGGTGGCTAAGCCAGGTAACGTGTCTCTTAGTCACCTGTGGTTTTGCATCTGGGGCAGAGGCCAGGAAGTCAGGAACTTAGTCCTGGACCCTCAGCAGACCTCTGTGGTGAGGCAACAGAGGTGTGGCCGTCCATCCCCACTCTGTCAGCAACAGGCATCTGAGCATGGTGGACAGGGGAGGATAGCAGGAGCTCAGAGGCCAGTGGTCTGATGTCCTGGTTCCTGAGAACAAGACCCTCTGTCTTCCCGTGTTCCTTCCTTTTACAGTGCAGGGCACCCAGTAGCTCAGTTCGTAGTCACTCTTTTGGGTTGAGTTGGGCTCATGAGGTAACTACGCAATTTGCTAGTGCAGCAGGATATCTCTGGAGTCCAGAGACAGAAATCAGCAGGGTTTCTGAGCCAAAGTTACCTAAACATAGGTACTAGCATTCTCCTCAAAATGGTTCCTGGCTGCAGCAGGATGTGTGGGTAATGTGAGGCCTTCCCCGAGCCAGGCTACTGGGAACATTTCAGACCACTCATCTAAGTAAGCCACAAGCTGGTGAGGACTACAAAACTTTCTAGCAGCTACTTGTATTTGTTACTGTTCTTGTTGCTGTAACAAAACACCCGACAAAAGCAGCTTAAGGAAAGGATTTATCTAGGCTCACAGTTGGAGAGGATTTGATCTACCAGGCTAGGGGAGGCATGGCCACAGCAGCTTGAGGTGGTGAACACATTCTGTCCATAGCCAGAGAGATGGATGCTGGTGCTCAGATCGCTTTCTTCTTTTAAGTAATCCATGGGCTGGTGCCAGCCACCTTAGGGTGAGTCTTCCTATCTCAATGAACCCAGTCTAGACACTCCCTCACTGACGTCCCTGGGGTTTTGTCTCTTAGGGGATTTCTATATCCTGTCCAGCTGACAGTCGATATTAACTGCCACACTAGGGTTGCCCACATCTACACTAGTAGAGTTTGCTGGATTTCTCTTTCACCCTTCTCACTCCTCCCAAAGATGGGTCTGCCCCTCCCCTGGTTGTGGAACTGCAGTGCTGATTGTCTGGTGCTGATGTTTTGTTTCTTTCTCTGCCACCACACCAAAGCTCCGAATGTTAGGAAGGTCCCAGTCTCTGTGTCTGGTTCTCACTTACCTCAAAATGCCACTATACACCCATTCCTTTGATTCTTCTTAGAGTGCTGGCACCTCGATTCAGCCTTCTTCCAGAGAAGATTCAAAAGCCTGTATAAGATTCCCTCTGTTTCCTTTTCTGATTCTGACCCCCAAAATAAAGCGAAGCAGCCGAGACTCAGAGTGGACACCACACACAAGGAGCATTCAAAGACTTATTTTGTTGAGCAGTGACATGTGAAGGAATTTTAATTACTGTACCATATTGTAGCATAGTCTGTCTGATAATTGATCCAAATTTTAAACACTGTGAAAACAAGAAAGCTAAGCCTACAATGGGATCCTTTGGGTTAAGGAATTGAAAAAGGGAGATGAGGCCATAATTTTTTGGAGGTCCTTGTGGGGAATGGGATAGTTAAATTGCCTTGAATATGTGTACTTGGGGGCTTCTGCTTTCCATGTGCAAGGCTTTGCACACTTCTGAGTCTCCATTTCCTCTTTCATTGTATGATGGCAATTGGAATGGGTCACAGTATCCTGTGCAAGTTCCTGATACTTAATAGAAACTCAGAATATGGTCTTTTCTTTCCTTGTGTTTTTTTCTTTGTTTTCATAGCTGAGCAGTTCAACTTGGCTAAAAGAACATAAAGTGTAATGGGGATATTAAGCTTACAAGGCAGTTGTTAAACTGTGTCGTAGATGAGAAAATGTAAAATAGGACATAAACTACAACAGTCTCCCGAGAACTGTATTTATTTAGCATAAATAATTATATCCCCAGTGTATCAGAAGATAGTTTTCAGCTTAGCAGATAAACAACATCATCAAAGCTTGGTACAAATCTAGAAGGGAACAAGTAAGCACTATGTTAGTTACTTTTCTGTTGTGACAAAATACCTAACTAAAGAGCTTAAGGAAAAGAGTTATTATTTTGCCTCCATTTGAAGGAATGCAGTCCACCGTACAGGGAAGGCCCAGTGCTGGAGTGTGAGGTAGCTGTCGCCTTGTGTCCTTATTAGGAACACAGAAAGAGATGAATAATAGTATTAGGCTCACTTTCTCCTTTTTTTTCCTTTTTAATTCAGTCCAGAACCTCAGCCCTTGTACTGGGTACATACAGGGTGGATATTCCTTCCTCAACTAAACCTCTCTGAAAAACTCGCTTACAGACACACGAAGAGGTCGTCTCCTTGATAATTCTAAGTCTAGTTGCTATTGAAGATCTAGGAACAGCTCTCAGGAGAGTGAAGCAGAACAATCATGAATTGAACTGTGTAACCAGACCCTTTCTCAAAAGAAAATCTGGGGCCTTTACAAATCATATTTATTTCCTTTCCCAATCCTGCATCTGATTCACTAACCCATGAATACATGTCACTCAGGATAGCATAGGTTAGACTGTAACTAAAGAAAACAAAATGAAAATTGGACAGGTAAACAAAAATCCCTTTCATCTTCAAAGCTAAAGCCCCACCTGCTCCCACAGGTGACCTGTCGATCATGGCTGCCTACAGCTCTGCCCTACATCTCTTCACTCTGGGACCGCAAATGAAGGAAGCAGTCTATACCAAAGCACCACTCATCTCCTCAGAGAGTAAAAGGACAGTGTGGTCAATTTTGCACGGAACTTGGAGCTTCTATTGCCAAGTTGCACATCACCTAGTCATGGTCATGTGGCCAAGCCAGACACACACCAGTGGGGGAGGAAAAATTAATGTTTCTTAAACAGAGGCAGAAAGCATCTATGGACAGTGAAACTGACCCCGGAGGTGGAGCCCCTCCACACAGTGCTTCTGAAGCAAGCGCCTCTGACACTGATGGTGTCTGTTGTAGCCACTGGATCTGCCAGAGCAGAAAAAGGGCAAAACCCACCTTAAATCGATGCCTTCCCTTTGAACCATCACACCTTAGCAAATTGGGAATCTGAAGCCCGTAGAATTTAGATGGATGTTCTTCCAAGTCCAGCCTAGAATTCCAAGCTCCCCTCTGGCTCGCCCCTGCTCTCCTTGCTTTCATCACATTTTTAATTTAATCTGTGTGCAAATGTGCATGTGGTATGCATGCATGTGTGCACGCAGGCTCACATATGGGTGATGTATGCGTGCTCACATACCTGTGGCTTCGTGTAGGTATGCATGCACCTGTGTCTGTGCATGTGGAGACCAAAGGTGCTTCCTTCTTCCATCACTCTATACTTTATTTGCTGAGGCGGAGTCTCTCTCCGAAGCTGGAGTTTGCGCATTTGGCTAGTCTAGCTAGGCAGTTTGCCCTGTCTTACCTCTCAAATGCCAGTTTTACGGGCACACTTGCCTGGCTTTTATGTGGGTGCTGAGGATCTCAACTCTGGTCCTCATGCTCATTCAGCAAGTACCTTACCCACTGCACCATCTCCCCAGTCCCTACACCACATTTTTAAAAACTAAAACTATCAGCACACATATGATAGGTAGTAGAGAGAATTCACTTGGTCAAGAAGCCCCAAGTAGGATTTAAGACAGACAAAAAAAAAAAAGGAATATACTGTTGTTCTGTTTGATAAGAAACCACAAGCCGATCCCTTCTCTAAAGAGATTTCAATCCACTAGAATGGATGAAGTCTTTGTGCTAGATTATGAAGGTGTAAGCTTGTGATTTCTCACTTCCCCTTGAATCTGTCTTTAAACAGATGTGTTGATGAAGTGAAGTCAGAGCCTCAGGATCCCCGAAAGGTACCAAGTACCTTCTGCCTAATTCTGTTTCTCTCTTAAGACCAATGGCTTTGAATTGCACTCGAATGTCTGAGGCCAAGTCACAGCATAGACTGGGGGATTTCTACTCGTGGTTTCTACCCTAATGAGGATGAAAATGACCTTGTTCATGCTTTTAAAGCTATATAGGCACATGTCCAACCAAAGAGGAGTATCTTTGTAAAAATAACATTAACTAAATGGAGTTACTAAAGTGAAAATCGTTAAATATTGACTGATTCTCTGGGTGGCTGCTTTCGTTCTGTCATGTTTTACTGTCTGAAAGGTTTGTGTAAGCACAATGTGTCGTTTTCCCAAGGTAACGCGTCATGATGGAAACACAGGTCAATAAGACGTGTCTAGTGCGTCTCAGTGATTCTTGGTGCCCACTGCATGATTCGGCCAAGGCAACGTCACCGTATTCCCTCAAGAGCATTTTGACTCTGTGTGTCTTCTGTCTTCTATTTGAATTTCACCCTTAGTTATTGCTAACTCAGTCAGTGTATTCAAATACTACTTTATCTGTTAAGGTGCCTTGCACTGTGAACATTTAAATATTTCCATCTTCTGTGTGTCAGATGATTGTAAGCTTTGCAGTTTGTGACTGAAAGATAACCCACTTTGAAGCATTGCTTCTAGGAAGGCATGTGTTACAGTTTAGGTCTAAAATGTCCCCTAGAGGACCTTGTTAAAGATTGGTCTTCAACTAGTGTTGCCGTTAGGAGGCAATAGAAATGTTAGGACATGGGATCGAGTTGGAGGAAGTAGATCACTGGCAATGTGCCTTTAAAGGGTATAATTTGTACCATGAGTCCCTGTCCCTGTCCCTAGCTTCTGCTTCCCTCACTCCTGTCTGTCATAAGGTAAATGTCTTTCCTTCACTATGCCCTTTTACCCTGGTGCTGAAAGCAGAAAAGCTAGCCAAGCCTGAAGTGAAACTTCTGAAACCTTGAGCCAAAATACATTCTTTTCCTTGAAGTTGGTTTTCTTAGGTATTTTGTCACAGCATCAGAGAGCTAACATTGTAAGAAGGGTCTAGTTTCATCTGGAAAGACGTTGCTGCTACTGATGGCTGTGTCGTAATTATTTTTTATATGACTACAGCACCATATTACAGCTGATGAAAGTGAACAATGGTTCCTTAACATCACCTCATACCAACTCCTTGTTCAGATTTTCTTTCTGGTCTCCAGTTTTCCTTTGCATTAGTCTGTGGGAATCGGAGTCCAAATGAGGGCCATGACATTTGGAAGATTTCCCACATACTGGATCTGACTGATTATTTTCTCATGCCATTCTTTTATTATTTCTTGTATCTGCCTAATTTCCTGTAGGCAGGTGGTTAAATACAGAGACTTGATTAAATTTATGTGTATGTGTGTGTGTGGGGGGGGTGTGATCTTTCACGGGTGAGGTTGAATATTTCTTCCTCATTATAGCAGGACGCACATTATTTGTGGTTGTTCCTCATTCAGTGAGGTTAAGATTGATTGGGGATACTGGCGACTGAAGTGTAGGGTTTAGGTTCCTAAAGTTATTTCTGCCTAGTCAGTGGTTCAATTTCACAGTTTTGGCTGCCTAAGGGGAGCTCAGATTACAGTTGCTGATGAATAGCAAGTAAACCTCCTGACTATACACAGGAAGCACAGAAGTTTCTGTTTTTATCAGAAGCGCATAAATGAATGAATTTTGTACTCCATAGTAGATGCAGTGGACCTAGAAAGAGAGACCAGTCGTATACAAGCTGTCATGTCATTCCATCATTAATGTGTAATTGACCTCGAAAAGCAGATGAAATCTGGGGAAAGCTCATGCAAGGTCAAAATGAAATAGTATATTTTGAAGAGCCAGTGATATATACAAAGTTGTTGAACTCTGTGATATTACATGCTGATCTGAAAAAAAAAAAAATCATGGGTTTTGTATCAGGTCCATGTGCTCACTGACTAAAGAGCCTCAAAACAAAAACTGGATTAAGAAAAAATAAATAATACAGCAGTGTGTCATGAATAGCTATTGCTGGTGAGATGCAAGGGGCTTTGGGGATACCAGCAAAACTCTAGGAAGGTAAAATTGAAATCATCTGGGGTTCCCACCCAGATCAGTTTCATGAAGTGAAATGTGAAGAAGCCCAGTTCAGCCACCAAAATAAATTTGTAAGAATTCCATTAAAGAAGATCTAAATGCCTAATCTAAACCACAGTTTCTCAACCACAGTACAGTTGACATCCTGAGCTGGATATAATTATTTGTTGTGGGAGACTGTTGCACACTGTAATAGTTTAGTAGCATTCCCTGGCCCCCAAGCATTAGATACCAGTAGCAAAACTCCAATTTGAACAAACCAGAAATGTATCCAGATTTTGTCAAATGTCTGTGGGGTAGGGAAGAAGTCCCTTTCAGGTAGGAACAGTTCCTATGCAGCAGTACTTGGAAAAATTCTTTTCTGAGTCACCAGAAGCTAACTCCTTTATTTCAGTCCCTAGTAAAGTCATGACAATGAAACAGGTACCACAAGGCTACCTGTAGGATCACTTTAAAGACTAGACTCCAAACTTCAAACTTGAGATGTCTTTTCATGGAACCCTTGCATGCTGAAAATGTATAGTCCTGCTTCTCTTCTCCAACAGCTGAGCATGGCTTGGGAAACATTGTTATAAGTCTAAGACCCATTGTTAACAACTGAGTTGTGTGAGTACAGTGGTGTGTGATCTGGAACTGAACTTGCTCACCTTCATTAGTGCATTCTCTCTCTCTCTCTCTCTCTCTCTCTCTCTCTCTCTCTCTCTCTCTCTCTCTATGTGTGTGTGCATGTGTGTGTATGTACTTGGGATTTGGGATGGTAAATATATAACATAGAATTTTAAGTGTCCAGATCTGCAGCATTAAATTCATTCTCAATGTTGTACGACTGACATCACCATTTGTCCTCTAAACTCTCTTCTTTCTTAAGCAGCATCCATTAGACACTTCCACCCATCCCGCCCATCTTTTGTGTCTGCTAGTCACCATTCTGTCACTGACACAGACTGATTTTGTCTGTACATTCATAAAGCACTGTTTATTGAAAAAAAGAGTTTACTCATAAAGCAGCCAAGCATGTGGAAACAGGTGGGGAGGTCTCATATCAGCCTCCCTGGACATAAGGCTTAGGGACACTTCGGAGATAAAGAAGCAGCATAGTTTAAAGCTTCAGTAAAGGTGATTGAAAGTTACAAGGAGTGATGGAATCTGTGGTCTGCGAATGTACAATCAAATCTCCTGACTCATCGTTATCACATGCATGCTCAGAAAATGTTACTATGATCTGTGGGTGGGGTACTGACTTGAACTCCAAAGGTCCTCCATCAGACAGTGGTATAGCTTAGTGAAGTCTGTAGCTTCAACAGATAGGAGATAATAGGCAAGGTGAACAGCACAAGCAATTGCTACTGTCATGACTGTATGTTAGAGAGGTGACCCACAGAGGTCAGTGGTATATTGTTTGCTAAGTGACTTTTGAAGCCAGAGATGCAGATAGCTAACTAGAAGCAAATGAAGCTGGAGAGTTTACTGGGCGTTTCCACCAGCTTTACTGTCTGTCTCTATGAATTTAGCCTGGGCTTCTGCCCTTTTATGGTTGGATTATTTGGCATGGCTTAGTCTCTTCGGGGTTTATCCACGTTGCAGTGTGTGCTGAAGGACCGTTCCTTTATACACCTGAATAAATAAGGCTCATTGTAAGGCTAAACCACATGTTATTTTTCCTTTTGTGCATCAGTGTGGCTTGAGCTCCTTCCGCCTTTGACGCCTGTGATGGGCATGATTGTAGACATGCCTGTCCAAGTCTCTGCTCTTGCTTCTTCTGGCTACATATACACAAAAACCCTCACTAGATCATAGAATAAACCTATATTTAATTCTTCCAGAAATGTCTGTGCCACTTCCGGCAGCAGCTGTGCCATGTTCCATGCCCATCAGGGCTACATAAAAGGTCTGGTTTTACTGCATCACAACCAGCACTTGTTTTCTGGATCTGGGGAATCCATTTTTGTTTAAGATAATAGTTGTCCTAAGGGTCATGAGGTAATGTCTCACGTCTCTCATTTGCAGTTCCCGGGAGATTCCCCGGTTGTGAGTGATTTTGCGCATCTTTTCATGAGCCGGTTGGTCATTTGTGCAGCTTCCTTGATAATATGTCTACTTCAACTTTTGTTATGTGTTTTAAGTCATGATGCATATCACAGGCTTATAACTCTGAAGCCCTGGGCTATAATCTTTTTAAATTTTATTTTAAATCCTTATTAGTTTTATTTTATGTGTATGAATTATATTGTCCACATGTATATACGTGCACTCGTGTCCTGCAATGCCAGCAGAGGTCAGAAGAGGGCTTCAGATCTCCTGGAACTGGAGTCACAGATGTTAGATGTCATGTGGGTGCTGGGAATAAAACTTGAGTCTTCCACAAGAGCAGCCAATGCTTTCAACTGCCGAAGTATCTCTCCAACCTGATGAGCTTCGATCTTAATTCCATAGTGTTTCTGACCTGAGAGTTTGGACTAGTTTTGCTTTGCTTTGGTTTCATCCCTCTCATCTCCTCTCATCTAGCATTTCCTCACCTGCAAAATGGTAAGATTAGAACAACCCTAAAGCGAGATAGAGAAGAAAATAAAATAGTTTCCTGTATAAAATACCTCGGATTGGCTATTCCTCATGCACTAAAGAGCTTTGATGATCTTTGGATCAATCTATCAAGAGAAGAGCAAGAAGTGCCACCAAGAGCATGAATAATGGAATGATGTAATGATATACTCAAAGCTTTCCAAAATCATGCACGGAGTGGTGTAAGAGTTCATCTCTGCCTTCACACGCAGTATTTGCTCAAACTCACATTCAAAAACTAAGCAACCCCCAAAATATAGCAATCAGAACCCAAGCTGCTTTTTGCTGGAGATTTAAAGTCGGGATAAAATAAGAGAGCATGCCTTTAGGAGGTCCTACCGGAGTACAGGTAAGCCCTCGATATACACCTCAAGTGCCAGCCTTGCTACTGAACTGTACTTGGGAAGCTGGCATTGACCAATTGGCTACCGATACATTTCTTAGATATGTATCTTAGATATGTATTTCTTAGGTATCCTTTACTATAGCTCTACTCACTAGTGGTCGGAAGCCTGAGTTTGCATTTGTAAAGTCCGTCCACTGCAGAAGGGTATAACTGGTACTGGCTCTCACACGCTGTTTCTTCTACTTGGCCTCGCGGGAACACCTCGTTTTGAGGGCTGTGAGGAGTCCCCTTACCCTTACTCTCTAGGCTCTCTTTTGCTTGCTCATCAGGCTAATCCAGTAATCTCAGGCAATACCCATGGACTTCAATCCCTATCTGTTCCTAAAATCTTTGCATACCCATCAAACCCTGAGGGAAATACTGAGGGGGAAGCGTGGAGAACCGGCATTAAAAGTAGGGAGAACCTGGGGCAAGTGTAAGAGAAGGTGGAAGGGAGTGAGCTTTTAATGAGTGTGGAGTGCAAAGGAATGAAGAATATTAACATTAACCCATTAACTCTAGCAACTATCCTAGTCTGCAAAAGGGAGTTTCGAAAGTGCCAAGCCAATTTTCTTCTTCTTTTCTCCTAAAGAACATGGACTCTTTCTTCCAGGAAGCAGATCAAGTGAGCCTACATGATAAAAGGCTAAGAAAAGAGGGGACGAGGGAAGACTAGGCGTGAGGGATTTTCTTCCAGAAGTTATTGAGAAAAGAAGCCTCTGTGGAACTTCAGGGTGGGGGTGAAGTGATGGAAAGAGACCTTTAGAAGAGTTGTCCAGGTATTTGGACTCTCCTTAATGGAACTTCTAAGAGAAATTCTCATTTTGGCACATGAACTCTGGTGTTTCAAGTTTTCTTCCAGAAGAGTGAGCTACGTGGGAACCTCAGACTTGTTATGATTATACCCAACATGTATTTTCTGCTTTTCTCAAGTAGATTCAGTGATGGATGCTTTGCTTCATTTGGTAAAAGCAAGGGGCCACGGTGAGAGCTATTGAATCAGGCTGGGTTCAAATTCTGTATAACTGTGCTAACTATGGGAACATAGATAAGTTCATCTCTCTGTGCTTTATATTGTCATCTGCAAAATAGGTGTAAGAGGTCTTCTCTAAGGATAAGATCATTCTACAGTTGGATGGTACAGAATAATTATTCTGTAATGCTAGTCATCCTGTCTTCCACCTAATAAACTGAAGATATTATATAGCTTACTGAACATCACACAGTCCACTAGTAGGATCACAGATAAAATATAAGATGCCCTGTTAAATCAAATGTTAGTTACATAACAAATACTGTTTAGTATAAAAATACATAAACATAGCTACACATATAAACATGTAAATATAGTATATTCAGAAACATAGTATAAATGCACTGTTTAATATAAACATTCCAAATAGTGCATGAAGCATTACTCATATAAAAATGTATTTATAGTTCATTTTTATTTATTGAAACTGATGCCCACAAATAATGTTATAGTAGTTCGAACCCATGTTTTCTCAATGGCATATCTGTAGCCTACCTCCCAGAGAACTGGGTAGAGCCTTAGAACAGCACTAGCATGCAATGAGTCACAGCCATTGCAGGGAAATGTCATAAGGAGCTGTGCTGAGTTCTCCTCAGTGTGCAACATGCCGAATGCATTCTCTTTAAGCTGGGCATCAACTCAGCTAGGTTCGTACTATTATCCTCACTTTATAGAAGAGGAGATTGAGAGCCCAGGACAGACAGATACCTGGAAATGATAGAATTCCAGAGCCAGATCTGTGCTCGAATACATTGAGTCTGTTTTCTGTTGCTGTGACAGGATGTCTCAGACAGAGTAGTTTATAGAGAAAAGAGATTTAGTGTACAGTTCTTGAGGTTATGAAGTCCAGGGGCATTTCTCTGGCATCTGCTTGACATCTAGAGAAGGTCTTTTTGGTCTTTTATAACACAGTAGAGGGAATCACATGGTGAGACAGCATGCTTTCTTGGTCTTTTTGAGACAGGGTCCCTGTATCTAGCTGGCCTAGAACTTGCTGTATTGAACAGGCTGGCCTTGAACTCACAGAGGAGAACATGCTTTTATGTCAAGGCCAACTCTAACAATAACTCTAATCCATGAATGGACTATCCCACTCACACAAGAAGGGAGCTCAACCCAGTTGCTTCTTGAAGACTTCACCTTCAAATACCATTAACATATGACTAAATGGGGTGACTGATAGAATGTGTGATATGAAAATGGAAGGGGAGATGTGGGGATGTGGAGATGGAGGAGCGGAAAAGGGGGAAGAATCAACCAAAACAAAGCATGTATGGAAATACCGTAAGGAAATATTACTTTGTAAGTTAAATACAATTCAAAAATCAATAATAATTAAGAATTTTAAAACACAATGAGGGAATAAGGCTGTAGAACCCCGTATTTAGGAGACACATTCACATTTACAGGTATCATCTTCTTACGACAGTTTTGCTGCAGAGATTTATGATGTATAGAAAAGCCCACTGTTATCTGGGAATGCATAGAAGCGTTCTCCACCTCTGAAAATGAGCCAAGTCTGTGCAGTGAAGTGAAGGATGGCCTGTCTTCTGCAAAGCTTGACATTATGGACACCCTATGTGTAGATGCCCCAAGGCAACCCTTGTCTCTCCACCTTGCATTCCCTGAATGACTGCCAGCAACACTCTTACCAAGAAAAGAGAGTATAATTTCCCCCTTTATTCCTGGGGTTGACAGTTAGCCATGTGACCTATATAAAAACGATGAAAGTCACCAAAATGATACATGTGAAATATCTTCCAGCTCACTTCTGTCAAAGTCCAGTACACCTTGCAAATGTTTCCATCTATTTATTTATTTTGAAGAATAGAATCTCTGTTTGACAGGGCTCTTCTGGTAGATCCAAATTGGCAGAAATAGGCCGTGTAATCTCATTTTCAACTCTCCCCAAATACCTCTGATAATTTTCATTTCTGAGTATTCACTCATTCAGTTCAGATAATCTGGAAGGAAACTATCATTTCCTTAGTCCAAATGCAGATTGATACTTACCTCGGGATGTGGGTCCATCCATCGATCATCAGTGGCTTTGTTTCTGGCTATAGAAAGAAAATTTGGGTAGGTCTTTCACTCATGGGACAAATTGCTTACCCAAAATATGATGCAACCATACCAGACTCTGGAAAAATGGTGACTTGTAATAGTTTAGACCCTATCTTTATGGAACATGAGGATACCTTCCCTCAAAAATGAGCAAATCCTGTATATTGGGACTAGAGATGTTTCAAATTTTAAAGAACTTCAGATTTTGGGTTAGGCATGATCACTCTACACTATAGTTAGAGAAAAAAAATGACAAAAATTATTGAATAAATGAAAAAGAAAAACTGAGGCCATTTAGCAGATGCTCTTTGAGTTTTGAGAGTTTCCAGGTTTCATTGTGTTGCCCTCCTAACATTAAAATGTATGTCCTTGTGCATTTATGAAAGACACAGGATGAGAATGAAAGTGCTCATTACTTAGCCTTCCACATTCACGTTGGGCAAGCTGCTTTTCTTACATAAGCCTAGTCACTTTTTGCTTAACTATTTAGTCGAAAGGGATAGAAAATTCAGCTCAAAACAACTTAAGCTACAATGGGGTGCTCTTGAATCATGAATCAAAATTGTCCAGAACATGAATCTGGATGGACTAAGGGTTCAACAACATCAGGAATATTTCTTCCTCCACTTCCCAGCTCTAATTGAATTTAAGGGCTCAAGGAATTCCTAGTTTATACTTTCTGACTCAGCAGAAAGAAAAGGGAAACTTCCTTTCTTCCATTAATTCCCACCGAGTTTCCTATTCCAAAGTGAGCCAAATGCAGTGATGGTGGTTTCCAAATAATGTAGTTGTTTGGAAAGGTAGGACAACTCTAGCAGAGTGACAAGGACAGGGGACAGGAGGAGCCATCCGCAGCAATTGGAGGGACTGTGTCGGAAAAACAGAGAGAAATATATATTAGAAATAAAATGGCCTTTCCATGATAGTATATATACCAAACAGTAATTTTTAGGATGGGTCAAAGATTTTCACAAAACTGTAAAAAGCAGTAAAGCCACGGTCTTCATATGGTTTGTGCCACCAAGTGTCATGAAGTAGAGGTTTGGTCCTCAGCATGGTGATGCTGAAGTGGTTGACTCTAATAGACAGAGTCTAACTGAAGGTCATTAGATCACTGGGGCATCTCCCTCTGAAAGGAAGGGACTCTGGTTAGTTCCCTTGAGAAACAGTTGTTAGAAAACATACGAGACATTCCATTCTCTGGTTTCTCAACTTCACACGTTGTCCACCCACTCTTTGCCTCCTGCAGCTGCTTTTGCTGTATTATAGCATAGCCAGGAAGACAGACGCAAGAGATTAAGTGAATGGGGCTGCTTAGTCTTGAACTCTCAGCCTCCAAATTGTGACTTAAATAAACCTCTGATCCTTAGAAAATACGTAGCCTCGGGAATTTTGTTACATCTGCAGACAATGAATTAATACACTGCTCCAGCCTGAAGCTATCCCCAAATGTAGAAAAGGGATGGATGTGAGGTACCAGCATTGAGAACAAGAATCTCAGTGAATTAACCCTGTCTTCTAGATCTGTTTCTTATACCTTCCTGTCATCTCTTTGCTGAATAGAATTGAACCTGTGTGAAGTTAAATGTTTTAAACTGTTGGTTTCAAGTGAGAACTGACATTGAACTATTAGACTACATACTGCTCTTTGGAAGAAGAACTAAATTTAAAACCAGCTTGACCCCTCTGTAGTTCTGTCTTAGAACTTTATCCTTTTCTAATTCTCAATTTTTCCATCGGTGAAATGGGAGCGATACTAAAACCCACAGGGTTGTTTAGAGATTAAACACATTCACAAATGATATTAAGTATTAACCCAGCACAGGAAGAACAGAGATGACTTTTGACATTTTGATAGTTTTCATAAATAAATCCATAAATAAATGATGTTGAATAAAATAATTCATGTAGATTCTTCCCAGAACCAGCTACAGAATATCCAAGACCCATTGTGCCATGGGGACACAGATCCCCTCATTCAGAAATAATGAAGAATTTTAAGATGGTGACCACAGGGCCGTACGCCGAAAGTGGAGCCCCTGAGCACTGGGCCCTACGTACCTGCAGAGGGTGATGGCTTCCTTTCTCATACCATTTTTTAAAAATTTTATGTGTGTGAGTGTTATGCCTGCATGTACATAAGTGCACCCTTGTGTAATACCCACAGGGGACAGAAGCGGGTGTTAGGTCCCCATGAGCTGGAATTATGGACAGTTGTTATCTACCATGTGAGAATCTGACCTGGATCTTCTGTAAGAACAGCCAGTGTTCTTAACCACTGCGCCATCTTTCCAGCATCTTCTTTTTTTTTTTTTTTTTAACTGAAAGACTAGAACATGAAAGCAGATCACTTCTGAGTGGGCAGAGAGTGAAGATGCTTAAGGTTTGCCTCCTAGAGTAAAATTGAAGAGAGCAAGCTTCATTTTCTTCCCCTGCTGGGAGCAAGGATAAGAAAATGGACCCGTTCCCAGGAGATGCCACTTTCAATTGGTTTTAAGGAGGTGTAGAAGAAAGAGTAACATTTTTTTTCTAATTTGGATGGGAAGCTTTCTGGGGATGGAAGACAAATGACAGAATGGAAAGGAATTTTCAGTGGAATAACATTATAAATAGCTCAGAAGGCATAACAGAGTGAAGCCAATAAAAATGGATGCCTTGCACAGCCCGAGATTCCACCCAGATTCTCTTTCAACAATACACTTTATTAATAAATCACTTTTCTTTGCTCCATTAAGATCATAAAGCTAAGCTATTTGTGCTTGGGTTCATGTCATTTTTGTCCTCACTCAAAGAGTTCACTTGAACAACGAAGAATTATTTTGATCTAAGAGGTTTAAAAGTACATTTCTGAAAATTTAATTCTCATAAATTGAATGGAAAGAAATTTTGTTTAGACTCAAATGTGGATTATTTTCTATTTCCACAATATAGAGAAGGGTCCAAGTAATTCACCAGCCTCCAGCAGCCTTAAACATAGAGGAGAAAGGTCCTTTTTGCTGCTCTATGTGATCCAAACTATCTTGGTGGTGGTGGTGTCCTCAGTGTAAACTCTGGAACTAGAAACTCGATCAGGCCTTCCTCGTTTTCCTTTGGGCAGCAATTTAGCCTTGACTTTAAGCATCTCCAGTCACAAAGTGCAATGCTTCTTAGTCGGTCTGAATATTAAACTCACATTCATCTAAAATCCAAAATATAAAAAAACAGTAAGCTGCATGGCAGGGATGTATTTACTTTTGCTTCCCAAATATTAGAAAAAGTAAAAATAGATACAGGAAGGAGCAAACACATAGAGTTCTGAAAGGTAGTTTGCAGCAGGGCTCATAAACAGCTAAGCAAGAATTCTCAGGAAGGATTAGGGTTGGGGACTGTACCGGGAAAGAGAACAAATTGCAAAACTTTACTTTTGACATACTGTCAAAAATTTAATCTCTCTTGCGGGGGAATGGGGGGTGGGGCCGGGGGATGATAAAACTTCTGTGTTTGCAATGCCAGGGGTGGGGGGTGTGTAGGGTGTGATAAAATGTCTGCGTTTGCAATGCCTGGGCTCTGTTTCCACAGCTGATGTGCATTTGCCCATTCAGTGTTTCTCTCTGAGGGCTTATGTTCCCAGACAAGTCATAGCTCAGTGCTTCCGGGATGCATTTGGACCTGTTACAAAGAAAGGTTTGCGACATTGTCAGGGATCACTTCCAGGTTTCAGATGTTCCCTGTGTCGTATATATCCCAAGAGAAATAGCAAACCTTTTTTTTTTTTTTTTCCAATAGAATTTTGAAGGTGAAGCTTAAACAACACAGGGTGAATCCTATTCACCCCTCTCCTCTGGTAGCCTGTCATGATCTGTCTCCAAATAGCCACAGCAGGATCCTGCCCATCAGAAGGGTCATGAAAACTGCTGTATTGGCTCAGTTTGGAAACCACACCACTCTGAACAATTTTGCTCACAGCATAGATGAGAGATGGTCCTGCTTCATACATGTAAACCCTCCTTGTGGTTGTTTCTCCTCCTCAGGAGGCTTTGAGTCAGACTGGAACATCCTACACACATAATTCTCTTACCTGTATTCTTGCCTCCTGTGATTTCTGTATTAATCACTTTTTTTGTTGCTATGACAATGTCCCTGACAAAATGAACCTAAGGAAGAAATGCTTTATTCTGGCTCACAGCTAAGGGGTAAACCATTATAGTCCATGGTAGAAGGAGTAACAGGAGGTAGCCCATCACATTGCCTCCACAGTCAGGAAGCAGAAAAGTGATAGACACTATTGCCCAGCTTCCTTTCTCCTTTATATTCAATCCAGAAACCCAGCCCATTTACAGTGGGTTTACCTACCTCAATTAACCCAACAGTTAATTAATCAGTTCAGTTAATCTGAACAGTCCCTCGTAGACATGCCCACAGGCTTGTTTCCATAGTGATTTTAAGCTCCATCAAGTTGGCATTCCAGATTGTCAGTGATCACACCCAGTCATTGGAGGTCTAAAGGAATTTAATGGAAAATTCCAGAAATACATGCTTCATAAGTTTAAAATGACAGGCCACGTGTGTGTATATGAGAAAATCTTTTGCTGTCCCAGCCAAGGTGTGAGTCATCTCCTTGTCTAGCGTATCCACACTGTGAATGCTACCCGCCCCTTAGTCACTCGGTGGTTACCTCAGCTATCAGATAGACCATGGCAGTGTAGCGAAGATTTTGTTCAAGTAGTTTTAGTAGTTTTAACTGAAACTGAGTTCATTTTTCAACTGATACATGAAGACATAAAAATAGTACATTGCATGAGATAAAAACTGTTACTTTGTGATACTTGAATTCATGTATTTATTGTATACTGTTTCCATTGGGATAAACATGTCTGCCTCTTGAAATATTTATAATTTCTTTCAGGTGAAACATTCAAAATCCTTTTTTGTGTGTATAATGTATCATCAGTGTAACTGTCCCACTGAACAGTGATAGATCAGAGCCTCTTGCTCTTATCTAAGTACACAAGTAGTCTTTACTTAACAATGAAATGTTATCACAGAACCATCACAATTCACCCTCCTTACTTCATCATGCAGCTGTCATCTCGTTTCATTCCCACAAAGGTGGACATAGCACAAGGTGTTTTGGTATTTATGACATTGCATTCTAGTTGTTCTTGAGTAGTAGTCTTTTCTGTTCACCTGCCACTGTATCTAACAAGTTAAGCTTTACCACTGGTCTGCATGTATAGGGAAAAATAGTATGTATAATGCTTTGTACTGTTCATGACTTCAGAGGGCCTCTGGGCACCTCAGAGCATCTCTCCTTCAGGTTAGGGAAAACTCTCTACTGGTTAAATTAGAACAAAGGCCAATAACCTATCAACCATGGGTCAAATCTGTTCTGCATCATATGTGTATGAATAAAGATTGATTGGAACACAACTACGCCTGTTTGTTTAGAGAGTGTCTTGTTTTCACTCTCTAAGGTCAGATATAAACAGTGGCTTCAGAGGGACTATGACTAACAAAAATTGAGATATTGGCTCTTGACTCTTTCCAGAGAATTTTTGAACTCCAAGTTTAGAAGATAATAAAAGCTAATATTTCTGAGGTTTTATGGGTACTTGAAATTGTAGTCAGTATGGTTGGTGAATCTTTTCCTAGTAGCTCGGGGGACAAGATAAATTTGGATTTTTTTTTTTTTAAGCTAAAGAAACAAACCAAGAAGTTACAGAGTGCATCAGTGTTAGCCAACCAGTGAAGAACTGAGCTAGGATGGACCACACAAGGCTTCATCTATTCCCTGTCTCGGGGGAGTGGGAGAGAGAGAGAGAGAGAGAGAGAGAGAGAGGAGAGAAGAGGATGAGTGAATGAGTATGAATGAATTACAATAAATATGAATATGTGAAACAATTCAAACACCAAATTCAAATTCAAACACTGAACATTTTGGAAGCTTTTAATATCTGCCTAGAAGTGGCAAGGCCTACAGTAGAAAAAAAGGGACAAGAAATGGTTTCCTGTTCCCAGGCTTTTTCAACAAGGCAAACGCCAGATACATTAGCAAATCCATCAAGTAGTGAGTGACAGGTGTTCCTTGACCATGAAGACGCTTGGATAAGATCAAGTACATCATGTCAGTGATGCTGCCCCCACTGGAAAATGAGTTGTGCTTCATAAAGTCATTTGGAGAGGCCCTTGCAGGCCCTGGGAGGTTCACCCAAAGAGGTCCACTGTCAGCTGGGTTCCAAGCATGATAGTATCCTTCTCCCAGGTGGGGAGAACGGAAACTACATCCTCACCAACACCGAGAAGCAGGGAAGGAGCATCCTGGTGAGAGAAGAGTACATCAGTAAGTATTTGACAGGACAGTCTAACTATGATTGGCATCAAAAGGAAAAGCTCCAGGATAGGTTGAGAGCTTGTCACCCATGGCCATGAGTGACCAGCCAAGGAGAACAGCTTTAATCTTGTACCTTTGATAGTCCCTAGTTCCCTAGCAATAAGTCCCTTGATGAGAGGAGCCCCTGCTGGTGTAGATGCCCTTTCCCATTCTGCCTTGTTTCTTTCTAAGAAATTCATGCAGATTTGATTGCATCACCTGCCCGCATCCTAGCTATACCATTTACCATTGCTGATCTGTTATCCATATGAGCATTTGGTACTGAAAATGATTCATGAGGCCACAAGTGATCAGACTGAGAGGGCATGGTGGTGTGGGCTTTAATCCCAGAACTCAGGAGGCAGGGACAAGAAGTTCTTAAGTTCAAGGCCAGTAATGAATCTTAGCCTTGCAAATCCTTAGGAATGGGGTCTGCAGAAAGCCTGTGTTTTCCTCTAGGCTCACTCCAGTGGCCACTTTGTATTTTGCTGATCTCTACTTTTTACTTGAGTGCATGAGCTAATTGAATGAGGAACCTGATATACAGTGAATATGAAGCTAGTAGAATCGCACTTATTTTGGCACAGATTTGGGCAGAAGAGGTGCTCAGGCAGGACTGGTGTGACAGGCTGCAGCAGTGGGCAGGGCAGTCCACACTAGCAAATGATTTTGCATGGAAGGCGTAAAAAGGCATGCATTTTTACAAGCCAAAGATGAGTGGTATTCTACAGAAGAGGGTCCTGTGGGCTGGCATTTGGTAGAAAAAGTGTCACCAATTTTGGCTATTTATGAGTTGGTATGCATATGTTGGGGCAGGGAGGTTACACATGTGTGTACATGGATGTGGAGGCCAGAGGACAACGCTAGGTCCTGCTTTCAGGAGACACTGACCTTGTTTTATGAGACAGTTTCTCATGTATGTAACAAATGGCCTGGAACTCACCAAATAACGCAAAGGTGCTTGACCAGCAGGCCTCAGAAATCTGCCCCTCTCTGGCTCTAGGACCATAAGCACATGCCACTATGCCTGACTTTTTCTTTATGTATGTCCAAGGGGATCAAAGTCAGGTCCTCATTCTTCAAAGCAAGTACTCTCCCAACTGAGCTCTCTCTCGAGTTCTTCTTTTGCATCTCAACACAGAGATAAGAAAATGCAGTCAGATATAGAGGATAAGGATAGAAAAAAATAGCATGGGCAAGGTTTGGAGCCAGGAAATGGCATGATCAGTCCAGTTAATTAGAAGACTATAAATAGCTCATGATAGCACTGTTTACAGCACTGGAAAAATGTGTAGCCGTAGGAAATTAGATTAAATGATTATCTGTAGATCTATATGTTGAATAGTCCACAAGATACAGACTTATGAGACATTAAAGTATGTCTTCTGCATCTACACATAGCCTAAGGCCTTCCCACTCTCCAGGAGTAGGTTAAACTCTCTTCCACAAACACTTACTGTTCCGTGAACCTCTCTTTTATAGCACTCAATTTGTGTTTGTTACATGATTGTTTATGATGTGGTTGAATGATGTCTGTGTCTCCCCCATTAGTCTGTGTGTATTGTGAGAGGAGAACACAGTCCTTTAGGCTAAATCCGCCTGTTCTCATCCTCTAACCGAGTGTCTACTGTATAATGACTACTTACTTAAATTTGTTCAGACTTGTTGCACACGTGCAAGAATGAAACAATTCATGAGTCTTCATGATATGTCAAGTGAAAACAATTACCAATTACAGATAACATCTGGAGTTAGGAGGACAGCTCTGAACCACTGGTAGTATCTCATCGGGATTCTAAGCTCTAATTTAGGTATAGAAAGCCTAGAAGGAGGCATGTCTGCTGTGAGAACCCCTAACTTATATACCAGCTCACTGTACGTAAAATAAGAACACGAGTATCTATGCCATGTGGATGAGAGTGGGATGCAAAAGTGACTCACTGGGATATTACTATGTAGCTTCAGTGATAATCCTTTGGTGGTTTTAGCCTTCTTTCTATTTTCTTGATTAATTTTCTATTTATGTCTGTGATCAATGGGAAAATGAGCTCTTTTTATCTTAGAAAGTTGGGTGCCACAGCTCATCTCCTTTCACAGTCCTCCCTCTGATGGCTATTCTTGGTTGAAGAACCTCAGCTGAGGAACTTCCTATATCAGATTGGCCTTTGGGCTTGTTTGTGGGACAGTTTCTTGATTGTTAATTGATATAAGATTTGCCCAGCCCACTGTGAGGGGTAATCATCCCTAGGCAGGCAGGCCTAGACTGTATAGGAAAGGTAACTGAGCAAGCCACAGAGCACAGGTTAGTAAGCAGCATTCCTCCATGAGTTCTGGCCTTGGCTTCCTTCAATGATGGATGGTAATGTGTAAGATAAAATAAATCCTTTCTCCCCAATCTGCTGTTGGTCAAGGTGTTTGCTAGAGTGACAAGAAACCAAAGTACAACACCCTGGTTCCTCTTTCTTATTCTCACCAGACCCTGTGTCCTCTGGAAGGACTTTGGTAATCCAAGAGGCATAGAAACCAACTCATGTCACCCCTAGTTCTCCAGGCTTTTGGCTACAAAGGGGTTACTCCTAGAAAATGAGAGGACTATACCCAGGCGTAGTGCTGGGGAGAGCCACCTCGTGAGTACAGTGACACCTGCATGAATACAGTAACCACTGCCTTTCATCAGTGGATTCCGGGATGTCTCCAGCCTGCTGGAGCAGAAGGAATGAAGCAGAAAACCCAGCTTAATATAGCAGCTGAGCTGCAGAGGGACACCGAGAGCCCAGAGGCTGAAAGAAATTAAAGGGTAGTTGACATTCCACTCAACCAAAGGCATTCTTTATTCTAAGGAGATAATAGCTATCTAGGGAAGAGCCATCTAGTGAGTACTCATTTCTTCTGTTACCAACAGCCCATTAGAGGCAGAATGCAGTACATGTTGTCACCTAGAATATTGCTGATTGTTCCTTTATGGCAGTGGAAGAAGCTCAGAGTATCTATCAGCTCTCAGTGTTGCTTGCCCTATTACTCAGCGTTCTCCAAGGAAAAGCAATCTCTTTCTCATCTCTCACTTTCTCTCGCTCTCTCTCTCACACACACACAGTCTATATCCTGTTAGTATTTGATTATGACATATACATAGAGTTTTATTATAGAAACTAACTCATGTGGCTCTGGAGACTGAGAGGTTGAGCAGGCAAGATCAGGAAAGTGGGTAGTGAGATTTACTCTAAGACCAAAGCTCCAAAACCCAAAAGCAGTGGTGTTGGCAGGTAGGAGAGTGTGTGACTCAGCTCCAGTAGAAACAGTCACCTTTCCTCTGCTTCTTGGTTCTAGATGGATCACATGATCATCGGGGGAGGGGGGGTAAAGAGGCGGGGGGGGGAGAGAGAGAGAGAGAGAGAGAGAAATTCCTGTTTATTCAGCTGCTCCTGTTTCCTCTTGAACTGTGTCCGTGTGTACTCCACACATTCTGCATGGGTATTCCCATATATGGATCCTCTCTGGAAATGCCCTTGCAGACACACCAAGAAGTGTGCTTTATTTTCCTCCTAGAATCTCTCAATCCAGTCTCATTGGCAGTCAAGATTGACAGTGACATCAGGGTAGGGGACTTGGAGAGAAGCTGGCCAAGGGGACAGACTTGCCGTTGTAAGATGACTGAGTTCTGGGGACCTAATGTTCCGATTAGGACTACGGTGATGATATGATGTATGCTTGAAGTCTGCTGAGAGGGCGGATGTTAAGTCACACAGACACAGACGACAGTAACTCTGAAATGATGGATATGGCAGTTAGTTTGGTACGGGTAATACTTTCCCAATATGTATATCAGAATACCATGTTGTATACATGGATATGTACTATTTTTATCATACCTCATAAAGCTGAAAAGTAAAACATTAATTGTAATCTGTCTGATCATATACAACCAGGCTAACTAGATAAATCTAATCTTTCAAAGTGAACACCACTGTGTCACTCATTAGTGTTAAAAGATTTTTGTTCATTTTTGTGTGTGTGTATGAATGTTTTGCCTGCATGTATGTATGTGCGTCCATGTTGTACAACGCCTGCAGAGGCTAGAAGAGGGCATCGAATCCCTTGGAAATGGAGTTACAGATGGTTTTTAGTATCCGCGTGGGTACTGAGAACCAAACCCACGTCCTCTGAAAGAGTAGCCAGTGCTCTTAATCATTGAACCATCTCTCCAGCCTCATGTTATGTTTCCTGACACAAGAGTTCCTTCCTTACACTAAATCAGTTGCCCTTTCAAGGTGGAGGCAAGGTGGTGTCATCTTCCAAAGCAAAAGTTCCTTCTTCCTAGAAATGATGATGTTTCTTCTTACCTCTACCTGGATGCCTAAAACCCTCCATCCACACCCCAGATTCTCATCCCTGCTTTGTCCACATCCAGAAAGCCTTCTGTGACAGCTAACCCTGACTGTCAATGTAGCACAAACTAAAATTACCTTGAAGACACATCTCTGGGCATGTCTACGAGAGGTTTCCTAGATTAGGTTAATATTAATAGAGAGGGAAAGACCATCCCTAATGGCCATACTAAATAAAACAGAGAAAGCCATCTGAGCGCCCACATCCAGCTGTCTCTGCTTCTTACTCTGGGTATCCCTAGGACCATCGCCTCACATTCCAGTCACCATGACTTTCCTCCTGTAATGGGTATATCCTTAAACTGCAAGTCCAAATAAACCCTCCTTCTTGGATTGCTTTGTCAGATATTTTATCACAGGAACTGTAACTGATAGACCTCTTCCTGTCAGCTAAGTCAGAGTTCCCTTCATACCTAAGGAGACTCTGTTTTCCCACTAGAAGCTTCCAGAATAGCATCATCACAGCTAAATAAGTGTTTCTTATAGTCTGAGTACAAAATACAGTGTACATCAACCAGGGGTTAGAATGCTAGGTGGTGAAGAAAGGGAATGTTTAAACAGGGGTTTTATCTTGGAAAAAAAGAAAAGAAAAATCACTAATGACTTTTGGGGAGGGGGTCTCTTTGAGACAGGGTCTTCCTGTAGCCCCAGCTGGCTTGGAACTTGCTATGTAGACCAGGTTGGCCTTAATCTTACAGAGATCCACCTGCCTCTCCTTCCTAAGTGCTAGGATTAAAGACATGCACCTTAATGACTTATTTTTATGTCTAAAAATTAAGTAATAGTGTTTATATAATAGTGAATAGCATTATACAATATCCTTTGCTTCTAAGTAACTTTCATATCACAGTCATAAATATTTTACCAGAAGTTTCCAAAGCCGCATTGCACATCCCACAGTTACTGCATATTGACTTTCTCTTTTCTTGCTAACTACCCTAAACGCCTAGATCCTCTCTATCAGTGGCTTTACTTAGGTTCATAGATTGTTCCCATAAAGACCTTCATACCTCCAAAGAATAGTTTCTGGCATTGATTTCATCAATTCCCGTGAAAGACTATTTTCTTAATAAATTTCCATTATTCTCTTGGATGGCTAAAATTATCCACCAGAGTGACCACAAACACTTTGAAGTGGCGGTTAATGCTGAGTGGAAAGAAACCATTGGGTGGAGACAGATCTGAGTAGCTATTACTCTGTTTTCACGGGGAAAAATGACATTTTTTTTTTTGTTTTTATTTTTTATTTTTAGAAATGTGGTCACCTGGGGCTTTTGAGTCCTGTGAAGCCTTTGGTACATGCATCTGAAAATTTCTAAATCATAAACCCCCAGTCCATTTTCAGCTTACAGTTTTAAAAATCTCAGGTTTGTAAATACGAAGAAGATTTGAAGTATTTGGTGGGGTGTTAAAGTCTAAAGCCAGAGTTTTATGGGCATTTTTAAGAGAGAAAGTCACATAAAATCCACCATCGACAATAAACAATCAGAGCCCTTCTCCAGCAGATTCTCAGATTTCCTTTGTGTCTTCTTTGTACCAAATAAGGGGCAGTCCTGCTTAAGTACCTTCAAAGATGGGTCCATTTGCTTCTGTTTATAGAAAGTACAAAAATAGTCCAAACCATCACCACTGTTAGAAGTCAGGATGGTGGTTACTCGGGAATTCTCCTGTAAGAAATCCTGTCTCTCCCATTTACTGGTGTATTCGTATTGGTACGGACATACGTGAATGAGTTTCACGCTCTGGGTTACAATCCAAAGCTCTGCTCCCTCCATTTTTTGCTTGCTCTGCTCTAGCTTTGACCTCTGGGATCACTTTCAGGTTGATTCCTATTTCTTCCCAACATTCTACCCACCCGTTTTTTTTTTCTGAACCCCTCAGGTGTCTCTAAAGGACTCTATCATAGCCCTGTTGTTTGCTCTCTGTGCCAGCTCTGAAACCAACTAATTTTTTTAAGAACCCTTAGTTCCTTTTATGGGAAACTGGGTATAATGATTAAAGATTTTCAAAGATAAGATTTTTGTCTTTCTCTTTGGATCACATTTCAATATGTATAACATTTCAATATGCATAAAAGACACTGGCACCTAGTAAGCACTAGATTCATTCTTGTAGAATGAGTGCTTGCATAACTAAAAGGGTATTATAAGCTTGTTAAATGTCATGGTGTGTTCTGGGTACTTCAAGTCTTCATTAATAATCAATGAAAAAAGGAAATGGTGAAATTTCTTCTTTATCTGTAAAATGGGGATAATCAAAATACCTACCTATTAATGAGCTAATGAGCAAATCAATCTATGTAAAGCACTGAGCACCTGCCACGTAGTAACTACTCAATAAGCATTAGATCTTATCATGGTTAATGTGTGATGCTAAAATGTGACCCATATGTTGGTTTTTGATTCTTCCATTTCCTATGCCAGCCCTACTGATTGACAATAATTTTCTACTTTAGTCTGCTAACGAGAGCCAAGTGGTTGCCTTCTTATCATCTTATACTGATGTCTGAGAAATATATATAACTCCTCCTCTAGTCTTCAGACCCAACTGAGGAATAAAAAAGAAAGATAATGGGTATAAACATAAGCTTTACTAATAATAGTGTGTTTTATGCTTTGGGGAGGACATAAGATCCAAAGGGTCTACCCTTCCCCAAATCTGGACTTGGGACTGGCTTGACCCATAAGAGGAATAGGAAGATGGCAGGTACCTTACAGGCAGGTGAGACCAGAGTGCCCCCAAACACAGACTACATGTGTAGTAAGGTTTAATGCATTAACCTCCCCAGAGGAGAGAAGGACGCCAGTGATCAGACCCTGAGGAAGTTCATCTCCACAGACACCGCCCTTCCTCCTATGGGGAGAAGCCTGTGAGGAACAGGGTGAAGGCTGTGATCTTCATTCTACACCTGGGGTGAGCCTGGGTCTCCACTTCATGGGCAGGAAATGGTTCTTCCTGCTTCCCACCCCTTCCCATAAGTGTGAGTCACAGAAAACACAACATCCCTTCCTATCCCTTAAGAGGATTATGTCACATGGGAAGAACGGCAGCCACTGGAAAAAAAGGCCTCTCTGATTCACCTGGGCCAGAAAAATGCAAGAATCTGATTTATTGGATTTTTTGCTTTCCAATCCTCACCGTGTCCTCAGGCCCAAAGCAAATATTATACATGGAAGTTGCTTGCGTAGTTCACACAAGCACAGTTCTGTTTCCACTGCGTGAATTCAGTTCGCATAGGGCAGGAGACTTAGACAGAAACCACAGGCTTCCCTCTCACAGTTGATCACCTCCCCTGAAAAGTGCATTTTCCAGGCTTTTATGAATGGGCTGATTGACAGCACCAAACGCAATGGCATGGATGTGGCTTGGGCTATTACACTCAAGAACTGGGTTTGCAAAGAGGTTATATCTGGCCTGTCAACACTGATGGATTGTGAGTAGATGCATGGGGTCTCATGGTTAGCCTCCGGTGGCCAACAGGGAAGATGAATGATGGCTGAAGGAACTGGGTAAGGCAGAGTCCTTTCTGTGATTCTGAGTTCAGTGTGGTGGCCCATTCCAAATTCTGTGGTGATTTCCCAGCTTGGTGAACTCCCAAAATGTGTTGTCTAGGCGGTCTCATCTCTGGGAAGGTAATCTGGAAGCCAAGACATCTAACAAGGGTCAGAAAGTCACAGACCTGGAAGACAAGTGATATTACTAGACCAGCAGCATGATAGAACATAGCTGGCCAACTATTGCTACTAGTCCTACTGTTAGACATGGAAATAGTGGTTTTAACCATGCAATGAGCCCCTGTGAACTAGACTTGGGACTGGCTTGACCCATAAGAGGAACAGGAAGATGGCAGGTACCTTACAGCCAAGTGAGACCATCCTGCTAAGGAAACAGGATGAACTAAAAACAAACATGAGCTTGATTTGGGATATTTTGTTGGGGGAGGGTTGTTGTTTGTTTAGTTTTGAGACAATCTCCTATGCACAGGCTGGTCTGGAAATCCTTACATAGCTGAGGATGACCTTGAACTTCAGAGCCTACTGTTTCCACTTCCCAAGTGCTAGGTTGACCCGCCTGGACTACCACACCCAGTTCATATGGTTCTGCAAATAAAACCCAGGGCTCTCTGTATGTGAGGTAAGCACTCTACCAACTGAGCTATATTAGTCCCATGAAGGTCCTTATATGCCAATCCTCAGTCTTATTCCTTCCCTCCTTTGGCTCAGAGGAGGCCACTATCCTGCTCTTTTTCTTTAATGGTTTCTGGTATTTCTAAATATCTCTTCACTTTGGAAAAATGTAATTAAAATGGACTCTTTCATGATTTGCTTCCTTGGTTGGACATTACATTCCAGGGAATTCTAGTATGTCTGATTGCTTCACTGTTGCTTCTTTTATAGGTTTCCAATTTTTATAAAGTAATTATTTTGCTGTCTATCTGTGGGCTGTTGAAGCACGTAAATAATGCTGCCATGAACGCACTTTGGTGTGATTCTAAGAACATATTTGCACAATTTTCCCTGGGGTACAGTTCTGGAAGCAGAAATTCTAGATTGTGGGCTGTGTGCTACTTGAACTGTTCCCACGGTTGCCATGCTGTTTCCTAGAATGGTTGTGTCATTGTGAACTCCCTCTGTCAGGCCAGTAGAGCTCCCCAACATTGGTATTGATGGCTTGCTGGTTTTTGCCAAACAACTGAGGGTACAATGGTGACTCTTTGAAATTTTCAATTTGTATTTTTCTATGAAAAATGAGATTGAACATCATTTTATTTATGGGTGTTTCTATTTCCTTTTCCTGTGAAATGACTGAGGTCTTCTGTATATATTTTTAAAGATTTATTTTGTTTTTATTTTATGCGCATGAATGTGTATGTTGAATTAAATTTATGTGTATTGAATTATGTGAATGAATATGTGCCTACCTGTATGTATGTGTACCATGTGCATCTAGTGCCCACAGGGGCCAGATGAGGTCACTGGCTCCCCCTCCCTGGACCTAGAATTATGAATAATTATTAGTTGCCATATAGGTGCTGGAAACTGAACCCAGGTCCTCTAAAAAAGCAACAAGAGCTCTGAACCACTGAGCCATCTTTCCAGCTTATTTTGTACATTGTTTTTATGCTTAGATATTTGGTCTAAATTTCTGTTGGGTTGTTTTAGGGATATTTAAAGTTTCAAAAACCATCTGGAATTTATATTGAAGCATGTGTGAAATTGGGATCCAATTTCATGTTGTTAAAACCAGTGGTCCCACACCGATTTTTATATAGTGCCTCCCGTCTTATGTAAAATGCCAGCTCTCTCAGGTGCCTGTATATATGGCGTTTTCTTCTGGATTTAGTATTCCCCTACAGGAGTTTACTTTTGCATGCCTTTGACACATGGCACACTCTTCCTGATTACAACTTCATAGTAAGTGTTGATGTCTGGCAGAGTCGTCTCCATCTGGCTCTTCTTTCAACTGTTGTTATAACCCTGTTCTAGTTCATACAAATTTTAGAATCACATTGGCAAATTCTCTCCCATTCCATGACCACCCCCCAAAATAAGACTTTTTGGAAGTTGAATGGAAATTGCATTGAATAGAAAACTCTGAGTCTAATGATTAAATAATATCGTTTCTCATTTATCTGATATATTCAATAGAGTTTTATAATTTTCTATAGACTATACATCTTAAAATAAATTTATCCATAAGGAATTTTTGTTTGTCTCCAAACACATAGTTTTAATTCCTTTCTTCTTTCTTCTTGAAATTAGTAGGATTTCTCTTATTTTGCATAGTAGTGATGATTAAAAACATGGGTATCTTATTTCTAATCCTAAAGACATGGAAGATTTTTCAATTATATACCATGCTTACATACTGTTGATGAGATGTTTTCAAGTTGAAGATATTTCTCTGTGAAGTTATAAATTAGATAGATAAATGATAGGTGCTGGATAGGTGGATAGGTGAGTAATAGATAGATGATATGGTAGATAGATTTTGATCATATATGTTTTTACTAGTGATGTTTCTAAGATTTTTTGCTATTCTGAAATTTCTTCCTTAATAAACATTGTGAAGTCAGACTATCCCTGTATGCTAAAGGCTTACTTGATTATGATGTATGTATAATACACTTTTGTACTATAGAAGCTTCTGAGTTGGTTGTAGTCCAGTTTGTCTCTTTTTGCTTTTGTTTCTCCATGATTTTAGAGGCCTATCCAGAGAGTTCTGTCATTACTTATTTCTTGAAGCATCTTTGGAGTTTCCAATCTTATATTATAGACTTTGATTCATTTTGAGAAGATTTTTGTACAAGGTGAGAGATAAGGGTCAAGATTTAAGCTGTGACATCTGGCTATCCAGTTTTCCCAATACCATTTATTAAGGAAACTGTCCTTTCTCCAATGTATGTTTTGGACACTTTTGTCAAGACCCAGTTGGCTGTAAACTGATGCCCTTGTTCTGGGTTCTCTATTCTCTATTTTGTTCTGTTGGTCTTTGTGTCTGGTATAAGGCCAAGAGGTTTCTATGGGTCTGTCATATATTTTGAAATCAGGTATTATGATATCTCCAGCTTTGTGGTGTGACTGAGGACCTCCTTGACTCTTTGAGATCTTTTCATGCTTTTCTATGGACTTCAGGACTATTTTTTTTCTAGTTCTGTGAAGAATGTCATTGGTATTTTCATGGGGAGTGTTTTGAATTTCTATGTGCCTTGTTTGTTGGTTTGGTTTTCGTTTTTGGAGACAAGGTCTTTCTGTGGCCCCAGATGTCCTGGAACTTGCTATATAGACCAGGCAACCTCCATCTCCTAGAGATTCTCCTGACTCTGCCTTCTGAGTGCTAGGACTAAAGGTGTGTGCCACCACACTGGGATATTTGTGCCTTTTAATTGCCGTATTTCTTCCAGGCAATGAACATGGGGTTACTTTCCATTCTTTGTTGTCTTTAATTTGTCTTATCAGGGTTTTGTAAATTTCTTTGCTGAGCTCATTTCCTTAGCTATGTTTATGCCTAGATATTTTATATCTGTTGCTGTTGCAAAGTGGATTACTTTCATGACTTCGTTCTAAGGAAAAGGCGTTATTGATGCATTAGATGATTACTGCTTTTGTATTTGTATTTGCATATTTGTATACTGTTAACCATACTGTCTAATAATCTTTTGAAGAATAATTTTGGTTTTTCTTCATAAAGAATCATAACTTCTCCAAATATCCAATATAAATAAAGAATACACAACAGTCAATAGGAAGGAAATGCACTCCAAGTAAACACAAACTAAACATCGGGATTCTTCATTCAAAAGACACTCAAATGATCAATAGTCAATGGGAAGATGCAGAACATTACTGATCATTAGAGAAATTTCCACTAGGATTTATGTGTTCTTGTGATGGGATGCCAGTGTGCAGGTAGTAAAGGTTTACAAGTCAAAAGATATACCATGCCAAGCATTCGCTGCTGTGTAGAACTCAGACCTTTATCATACAACACAAGACAATACAGTGACTTTCACAGTACAATGACTGGTGGGAATCTAAAATGCAAAATGATAACATCACTTTGGAGAACCATCACAGCTGGCTGTATTTTCTCATTGACCACTCCCTATGGCAAAACAGTTACAATGTTTTCTTCCAACATTTTCAGATGCACAGAACACAACTGCTGCTGGCAGTCACCTACTGTGCTGTGCGCAGCAGTTCTTACTCCTCTTCAATCGCATCTTACTGCATGCTGACCATCCCTTCCCACCCGCCTGACACACACTGTTCCCCATCTCTCAGTAACCACCACTGTATTCTTAGCTTCTTCTATGCAATCAGTTTTGTCATATTCCACATATGTAAAATTTGTCCTTTGCGTCTAAGATTTAAAATTCATTGGCATATAAGTGTTGTGACTTGCACGTATTTTCTCCCAGTCTGTGGTGTATCTTCCCCTTCCCGTAATGGTACTGTTCAGAGAGCAAAAGTCTTATTTTATGGACTTCAGTTCATCACTCATTTTTATGCTCATTGTTTTAATGTTACATTTCTGAAGCATCTCTGTTTAATCCAATCTTATCCAAATTTTTTTTGACATATTTTCTTCATGAGTTTTATTGTTTAGAGTTTATATTATGTCTAAGTCACATTTTATGTTAATTTTCATCTAATATATAAACTATATAGCTAAAGAGCCAATATTTTGCATATGGTGTTAGGGTATGAGTTCTTGAAAGATGATCATTTCTCCACTGAATTCTCCCTGTATTTTTGTAAACAAAGAATCAGATTTCGGTGGATTTGTTTTGGTACTCCATTCTTTTTCACTGAACTATCTGTCTGTATTTAAGCTACCGTCACACTGTCTTGATAATGGTGACTTCATGCATCTTAAAAGTAGTGCTTATGGGCTGGAGAGATGGCTCAGTGGTTAAGAGTGCTGGCTGTTCTTGCAGAGGACCTGGATTCTGTTACCAATACCCACATGGCAACTAACAACTGTCCAAAACTCCAGTTTCTGGGGATTTGACGCCCTCTCCTGACCACTGCTGGTATGACACAGGTGCACTTACATAGATACAGGCAATACACTCATATACATAAAGTAAAAATAATAAATAAAAAAATATTTTTTAAAAGTGATGCTTACAAGAGCTACAGAGATGGCTCAACTCTTGCAGAAGACCCAGGTTAGGTTCCCAGCACCCACACAGTGGCTAACAATCATCCACAACTCCAGTTCCATAGGATACAATGTTCTCTTCTGCCATTGCATGAGCGTTGCACAACACATGTTCACTTACATACATGCAGGCAAAACACTCATACACATAAAAGATAAATAAATAAATGAATAAATAAATAGTGCTTGGTCTAAGGATATAGCTCAGTGGTAGTATGCTTGCCTAGCTTTCCTGAGTTGAATCCCAGCACCATAAGAAAGAAAAGGAGGAAAGGAAGGGAAAGGAAACGGTTAAATCTTTTCTTTTGTTTTTTTCAAAGTTCTTTTGGTAATTTACATCCTATATTTCCACTGGAATTTTATGCTTTCTCTTTTTAAAAAAAACAGCATCCCAGTATTTTGATTGAGTGTGTGTGGAGTCTCTACATTTAAGAAAATTTATACATTCACGAAGATTGAACCTGCTAAACAATGATCACTTTTGAGTTCTTTAATTTCTCCTAGGAGTCTTTTTAATTTTTCATGCTATAGAATTTTACATTGTCTTGTCAAATACATTCCTAGGTACTTTTGTTATATTGCTTGTGAATTCAAGTTTCGCACTGCTCAATACAAATATGCAATAGATATGTAAAGTATTTTGTATTGATTTCTTTCTACACCATTTGGTAAACTTATTTATTAGTTCTAGTTTCTTTTTGTGGATTTCATCATGACAGAATCACTTCTTCCTTTCCAGTCTGGACCTCACAGCTCTTGTAATCCTAGGACTTTCAGTACAATTTGAGTAAGACTGATGAGAAGAGACATCCCTGGCATCATGAGGAAGGTGTTCCACTGGGCCTTTGACGGTGATGACGGCTGTGGCCCTTGAGCTGATGCCCTTTATCAAGTTAGGGGAGTTCTATTGTGTCCCAAGTTTGCTAAACATTAAAAAAATGATTTACTTGTATTTAGTGACTTTTAAATTATATGCATGAATGTGTGTGCCTGTGTGTGGCTATGGACACATGTGTGCAGATGTCTGTGAGGCCATAAGAGAGTGCTGGATCCCCTGGAGCTGGGAGTAACATGCAGTTATGAACCAGCCTATGTGGGTGCTAGAAATTGAACTCAGGTTCTATAGAAAAGCAGCAAGTGCTTTTAATGCTTGAGCCATCTCTCCAGCTAAATATTTGCAATCAGAAATGGGTGTTAGATTTGCATTAAGTGTGTGTGTGTGTGTGTGTCTGTCTGTCTGTTTGTCTGTCTGCTGAGACAGTCCCATGATTTTATTTTTTGGTTAATGTGGTAAATTATGCTGATTTAAAACTTTGTTTTACTTATTACATATATGTGCATGCACCATTTTAAAAAGTATTTTTCCTTGTAACCAATTTTTTGAAACTATTTTATCATTTTTATTTTATGCATATGAGTGTATTGCTTGCATGTAAGTAGGCACATCTGTGTCATGCAGTGTCCTCAGATCAGAAGTGGGTGTTGGATCCCCTGGAGTTAATGATGTTTGTTGGCCACCACGTGGGTGCTGGGAATCAAACCCAGGTCTTCTGTAAGAGCATCCAGTGCTCCCAACTACTGAGCCATATCTCTTTTTTTTTTTAATCCTTGGAGAATTTCACATCATGTTTTTGGGTTTGGGGGACAGTGTTGTTTTCATAGATTCTTTAGTTCAATTTGCTCGTTTTGCTCAGATGTTTTGCTTTTGTGTTCAGAAGAAAGTTTCATCTTTCTTCTAATGGCTTGGCCTGGCTGTGGTGTTGAGGAATGTTGGCCTCATAGAATTCCTTGGAAAATATTCCCTCTTTTTCATCTCTGGACAACCAGAAGAGCTCATATTATTTCTTTCTGTAGTTGACAAAGTTTGCCAATACAGTCATTTAGTTCTGGATTTTCTATGGTGATTGTTAACTGCAGATTTAATATTTAAATATAATATATTCATATTACCTATTATTTGGTGGTTTTTATCAAAGAAATTCTCCATTGAATTTAAAATTAATTGGCATACAGGTGTTAATAATTGCTCCTGTTATTTTCCTATCCCTAGGGTCTGTAGTGATGCCAACTTTCTCAAGTCTCATCCTGATTAATTCAATCCTTGTTTGTTTCCTCCAATGCACTTACTACCCAGGCCTGATCCTCCTTAGCTTCCAAGATCAGATAAGAACAGGTGTATTCAGGGTGGCATGGCCATAGACACGTCTGTTTGTTTCCTCATAAGCTTGGATAGAGATTTATAGATTTGAGTTCTTCATTGATTTTTCTGTTATACTTTCCTGTTTTAATTTTCACCTATTTCCAATTTGTATATTTTCTGCTTATTTTGTGTTGCATTTATTATTCTTAAGTTTAAGGCTGAAGTGGATACTGATTTGATACATTTTTCCCCACTTATATTTAGTGCTTTTCATTTCCTATAAATGTGCTTTCAGGCGCATCCCATAAATTTGGGTGCATTCTGTTTTCCTAGTTATTCAATTTAATCCTTTTGAATTTCTTTTTAAAAATTTTTTTTCCTTTGAGCAATTGGTTAGTTATAATGGGGAAATTTAGTTTCCAAGTATATAAATATTTTCATAAATCTTTCTTGTACTTATTTTAGTTTTAATTACATTGATCAGAGAATATGCTTAGAATGACTTGCTACTTTCACATTTGTTGAGACGCACGTCTTCTTTGGTATGTGTTTATGTGCACATGGGTGCTCATGTGTTGAGACTAGAGGACAACCTCAGGTGCTGGCCAGCTCTTTTTAGTGTTGGGTTTTGTTTTGTTTTTTTTTAAAGACAGGGTCTCTCACTGACCTGGAACACACTGAACAGGCTAGATGGGCTGGTCAGCAGGCCCCTGGGATTTGCCTGTGTTCAGCCCCTCCAGTGCTAGGTTATAAGTGTGCACCACCAAAGTTGGGTTTTTTAATGGATTCTGAGGATTAATCTCAGGTTCTCATGCCTGTAAGGCAAGAACTTTATTGGCTGAGCTATCTCCCTAACCCCTTTTTATATCTCCCTGATTAATTATTAATATCATCATGAAATATTATTCTTTGCTCATGATAATGTGTTCTGCTCTGAAACTGCTTACACTAACCGTTCTATGTTCCTTTCAGTAAGTATAAATGAGATAGGTGTTTTCTTACCCATTGAAACTTACTTGGGTTTTGATATGTAAGCTGTACTTCTCATAAGGAATATTTTGTGACTGTTGTCTTTGTTTTCCAACTTGGCAATCTCTTCCTTTTATTTGTGATATTTAGACCATGTACATTTAAAGCAGTTATTGATGGGGTTATGTTTATATTACTCATCTTGTTATTGGGATTATACTTACTTTCTTGTTCTTTTGTCTGCCTTCATTTGCACTGAATAAATTTTTATTCCATTTTATTTCACTTCTTGATTTATTGGCTCTATATTTTTATTATAGTAATTTCTTTAGAATTTGTTTAATTCATGACAGTCTTTTTCAAGTAGTATTATTCTACTTCATTTATGCAAAGCATCTAATCATACATATCCATTTATTCTTTTCCAAGCTTTTGCTATTTTTGTCATTTGTTTCTATTATTATTTATATTATTAAAATGTGCTCTTTTTAAGAAATTTCAGTTAGAAATTTGATAACACAATAATTGCCATTTGAGCACCTTTTGTCCTCGACTTTGATTTTCTTTCTTATTATAAGAACTTTAGCATCTTGCCAAGCAGTTCTTCTGTTGGTAGATGCTTTTAGCTTTTGTCTTTCTGTAAAAGTTTTCACTCTCATTATTAAAAGCTTGCTGGGCAAGGCAAGATGGCTTAGTGGGTGAAGATGCTTGCTGCCAAGCTTGGTGGCTTGAATTTGATCCCCGGAATCCATATACTGGAAGGAGAGAATTAACTCCTGCAAGTTATCCTTTGACCTTCACATGGCATCACCTCACTCTCCAAAATAAATAAATGTAAAAACTTGTCACTGAATTTAGAAATTGAGGTGATAGTTGTTTTCAGTATTGTAAGGATGTTACCCTCATTGTCTTTTCACTTCTGGTATTTTCTAGATAAATCTGCTGTTTTTCCTATAAAATTAGTATATTGCTCTTGTTCTAAAATTTTCTTTACACTGATTTTGAGCAATTTGGTTATGATGTGCCTCGATGTGACTTTCTTCTTAGTCTCGCTACTTGGAGTTTACTAGCTGTTTAGCATGGGATGTAACTTGTAGCAAATTTGAGGAAAAGTTGGTCATTATTCCATCAACTATTTTACGCCTTGTCTTTTACTTCTGAGAGCCCTGTCGTATGCGTATTGTGTTGCTCACTGCTCCCCAGCACCTTTACTGTCTCCGACTTCCTGCCTTCCTCCTTTTCTTCCATTTTCTATTCTGTTGCACAATTTAGAAGTACTTACTACTCCGCCTTCAAGCTTTAAAATCTTCTATAATGTATAGACTGACAACTACAACTCATTCATTTTTTTATCTTAGGCATAGCTTGAGTTTTGAGTTTTTCTCATTTATTTGTGCGAGTGCACACTCACGTGTATGTTCTAGGGTTGGTATGTGAGGTCAGAGGACAATTTATGGGAGTTGGTTCTCTCCTTCTACCATGTGGGTCCTGGACATTAAACCCAAGTCATCAAGCTTGGTGGCAAGCACCCTAATACACTGAGCCATCTTGTTGGGCCCAATTTTTTTTTAAAACACTATTATTCTATGTAGACCAGGCTGGCTTTGAGCTTGCCTTGTGGCCCAGGCTGTCCTAGGACTCACAAACCTTCTACCTATTAAGTGCAGGGCTTGCAAGTGTATTTCAGCAAACTTGGCTAATTCTAACATCTATGCTAGATTAGTTTATTGTTATTTTTCTTCTTTGCATGGGTCATGTTTTTCTGCTTTTCATACTTAGAATTTTTCTTATGAATTTGATTTTCTATTTAGCAATTTCGAACAGGTAGATAGTGCATTGTTACTGGCTTCTTTTCTCACTCTTTTAACTCTTTCTGTATCCCTGTCGTCCTCCCTACCAGTCAATCCCTTTTCCAGATTCAGGACTTTTGATTCTGTTTAGGGACACATTTAGTTTAACCAGGGCTGTCTTTGTCACCTTTGGATTGAAACTATCCATTGATCCTTGCAAGGTCACCAATGGGTAAACAACTGAACTACTTGAAAATGGAAACATTTGTTTCATTGCTATAAAATCATTGCACATGGTCCTGGGTTGCACGGTGACATTTTCATGTAGGTGTGTAATGCACTTTGACTATACTCTCCTTCCCCCTCTTCCTTGCTTCCCATTAGTCTCCTTAGCTTCCCTCATCAGTTTCTCCTCTATTTTCGTGCCATATATGTGCATATGATTTTATGTATCTATAAAATCTAAGAACCAAAAATGAAAGAAAAGGGGCAGTGTCTCTTTCTGATGTTGATTTATTTGGTTTCATATGGTTATCTACACTTGACTCGTTTTCTTTTTAAAAATATTTTATTTATTCTTATTTTATGTGTGTGAGTGTACTGCATGCACACATGGAAGTGCACCCATGTTGTGCAATGCCCATGGTGGTCAGAAGAGGCCACTGGATCCCCTGAAGCTGGAGTTACAGACAATCGTTAGCTACCATGTGGGTGCTGGGAATTGAACCCTGGTCCTCTGCGAGAGCAACCAGTACTCTTAACCTCTGAGCTATCCCCCTTGCCCCCACTTGATTTATTTTCATGTAAATTCATTATTTATGGCTGAAAAGAAATCCCATTTGTGCAAATATATGATGTTTTCCTTCTCCGTTCCTCTGCTGCTGAACACCCAGGCTGGCTTCACAACTTGGCTATCGTGAATAGTGTGGCAATAAACACCGATGTGCAAGTATCTCTGTAATATACTGGCTTGAGGTCCTTCAGGGAAATACCCAGGAGGGGTTTATCTGGATCATACAATAAAGCTGTTTCTGGTTTTTGGAGGAGTCTTTGTACTATTTCTGGTTTGGCTGGTTTACATTTCCACTAGCATTTAACTTCTCCAGTTGTCTCCATCCTCACCAGCATCTATTACTTTTTGGTTTTGAGTTCTCTGTCTTTGTCTCTCTCTCTCTGTTGGACATGTGTTTATGTAAGTGTGTACGATCATGGGTACATGTGTGGAGACCAGAGGAAGGTCTTCCTGTTCTATTCATCTGAGTCTTCTATTGATCTGTATATCTGTTTTTGTTCAATACAATGCTGTTTGTATTATAATGACTCTGTAGTATAGCTTGAAATAAGATCTGATCTCTTTCAGCATTGCTCTTTGTGTTTAGGGTTGCTTTTGTTATCCAGGGTCTTTTGTGCTTCCAAATGAATTATAATATTGCGTTTTCTTTTTCTGTGAAGAATGGCATTGGAATTTTGGTGGGAATTGTATTAAATTTGTAGGTTGCTTTTGGTGATACAGATTTCCACAGTATTAATATTCATCCATAAATGCGTGTAGTCTTTTTAATTTCTTTTGTCCATGATTTAGGGTTCCCATTGTAGGGGACTTTCACTTCCTTGGATAGATTTATGCCAAGGTATTTTTTAGGCAATTTTAAATGGGGTTGTTTTCTGATTTCTTTCTCAGTATGCTTGTTATTTGAATATAGGAAGGTTACTGATTTGTGTATCATGACACTTTGATGAAATGTTTGTTAAATTGAAGACTTCTAGAGGCATATGCAAGATTGTAAACTATAGAATTATATATCTGTAAGTAAGAGTCCTTTGATTTCTTTCGTATTTGTATGCCTTTTATGTTCTTATTGCTCTGGCTAAGACTTTAAGCACTTATTACGTAAGAGTGGTAAAGCAGACGCCCTTGTTTTAGTCCGGATTTTAGTAGAAATGCTTTCTGATTTTAGCCATTTATTATACTGTTGGCTGTGAGTTTGTCATATGTCGTATCGAGATTAGTTCCTTCTGTTTCTAGTTCCTGTGGTTTTTATCATGAAGGGATGTTGGATTTTGCAAAAGTCTTTTGTATCTATTGAAATAATCATGATTTCTTTCCTTGAGTCTATTATATAGTATATCGCATTGATTGATTTGTGTCTTTTAAATACTTTATTTATTTTATATGCACTCCCTGCATGTATATGAGTGCACCTGTGTTGTACAATGTCCACGAGGTCAGAGAGAGCACCAGATCCTCTGGAACTGGAATTATGGATGTTTGTTAATCATTATGCAGATGGTGGGAGCTGAGCCCTGGTCCTATGCAACTTCAGTCAGTGCGCCTAACCACTGAGGCATCTCTCCAGCCCCTGATTTGTATATTTTATTTATTATTTTTCCCTTTATGTGTATAAGTCTAATGCCTGCCTGTCAGTAGGTACGCCTGTGTGGTGCAGTGCCCACGGGGGTCAGAAGAGGGTATTGGATCCTATGGAAATGGAGGTGGAGATGGTTGTGAACCATCGTGTGGGTGCTGGGAATCAAACCTGGGTCCTCTGCAAGGACAGTCACTCCTTTAACCACTCAGCCATGTCTCCAACCTGATTTGTGTATTTTAAAACATCCCTGCATGTCATGAATGGAGGTGACTCAATCACAAGAAATGGTCTTTTTGAGATTTTTCTCAAACAGCAAGTATTTTATTTGTGTGTGTGTGTGTCTGTCTGTCTGTCTGTCTGTCTTTGTAACTCGTAGTGTCCTTTCCTTTTCTTTTCCTTTTGTGCTTTTATGATATAGGGTCCCATGTAGCCAAGGTTGGCTTTGAATCTGCCTCCACCTCTTAAGTGCTAGGATTATAGGCATGCACAACCATGCCTGACTCTTCCACTTCTGTCTTATTGTTTGAGAATCATTGGTGTTAATTCTTTTTTAGTAGTCTGGTACAGTTCAGGAGTGGATCTGTGTCTGGATAGAGTGAGTTGGGAGATTTTTTTTTATTATTAACTATTACTATTATTTATTGCTTCAAATTCTGTGATTGTCATAGATCTGTTTAAATTTCTTGTCTTGTTTTAACTTCAGTAGGCCATATATGTCTAGAAATTTATCTCATTTATTTTATATTTTCTAGTTTAGTGTGTATAAGTTTCTAAAGCATGCTTAATGCTTTTCTGAATTTCTTTGGCATTTTCTGTAAAGTGTACAAGTTTCAGCTCTGATTTTTTGTTAATTTCAGTCATTTTTTTTCTTTTGGTTATTTTGGCTAAAGGGATATTTATCTTGTTTGTCATTTCATTCTTTGTATTGATTTTTTTCCATTTTCATTTCCCTAGTTTCTGTCTTACTGTTAATTATTTCTTTTAGGGTATTGGTTTGGATTTGGCTTGTGCTGATTTTTCTAAGGCATTGTTTTTTAGTTGAAATCTCTCTGATTATTTGACTATAGGTGCTTGTAACTATAAATCTCTCTTAGGGTTGCTTTGAACTAAGAACTGCTCTGTATTCTCTTAGGTATTGGTATGTTGTATTTTTATTATCATTCAATTCCAGGATTTTTTCCCCCTCTTAATTTCTTAGGTGACCTATTCATCATTCAATAGTATTTTGTTCAGTTTCCATTCTTTTATGTATGTTTTACAGTTTTCCTGTTGTTGATTTCCAGTTTCATTCTACTGTGCTCAGATAGGGTACAAAGAACAATTTCAATTTTCCTAAGACTTGCTTTGAGATTGATTACATAAGCTGCTTTAAAGAAACTTACATGGGCTGCTAAAAAGAAACACGTATTCTTCAGTGTTTGGATGGGAAGTTCTGCTTTATCATAGATCCATTTGATCTATGATGCTCTTTAACACAGATATTTCTGTTAATTTTCTGTTGACATGACCTGTCTGTTGGTGAGAGTATTTAAGACACTCAGTACTGTGCTGGGGTTAACTTGCATCTTTACATCGAGCAGAGTTGGTTTTGTGAAGCTGGGTGTACCAGTGTTCAGTGAGTGTATGTTTAGAACTCTAAGGTCCTTGATACAGTCCTCTTAGTAGTCTGAAGCGCCTGCTTTATTTCTTCTGTCTGGTTTTGATGTGGTCTCTTTTGGAAGACATTAGAACAGTGACACCTTCTTGCTTGCTTCTTGTTCAATATGCTCAGAATATCTTTTTCCATAGTTCTTCCCTCCGATCACCTCTTTCTTTGACAATTAATACAAACATTTCTTGGAGGGAACCAATTGATAGATTTTGGTTTTTAATCCAACCCGTGTCTTTCATTGTGGAATTGAGACCCTTAATGTTGAGAATTGTTCCTGAAAAGTATGTATCAATTCCTTTCATTTTGTTGGTTGATGATGTTTGTTTGGGTTTTTTCCTTCTTATTCCTTGTTTGCCTAACTACTATTCTATGTGGCATGTTTTTTTTCTTTATGTTTGTTTACGAATGATTATCTTTCTTTTCAGTCTGAAGGATTCCTTCTATAGAGCTGACTTGGCGGTCATGGATTCCTTTAGTTCACTTTATTGAGAAAGGCTTTTTTTTCTTTTTCCTTCAATTATGACATATAGTTTTGCTAGAGTACTAGAAATTCATCATTCCAAGGCTACCTGGCCTCTAAAGTTTTTGTTGAGAAATCTGTCCTTATATATGAATTGATGTTTATTTTATCTTTTAATATTCTTTTGTTCTCTATATTCAGTATTTTAACTATAATAGGACGTGGGAGGGTTTTTGTTTTTGTTTTGTTGTTCTTTAGTATTCTTGGGCTTCTCTTTTCCTAGATTTGAGACATTTTTATGCAATGATTTAATTGTTTTTCAATGGCTTCAACATGGACTTCTTCTATGCCCATAAGCCACTGACTTGGTCATTTCTGGTTGTCCCATAGCTCTCCTGTGTTATATTTATACCTTCCTATTAATTTATCTTTGTCATTGAGTGTTCTGATTCATCTACTCTATTTTAAACCCAGTATTCTGTCCTTCCTTTGGTCCATTTTACTGGTGAGGCTGTTCATGGATCCTTTTCTTTGATTTACTGAACTTTTTATTTCAGTATTTCAGATTGATTTTTTTTGTTTTTGGTGTTTATTTTTATTGAGTTCCACTTTCATATCTTGTATTAGCTTCTTTATTTTATTCAGATTTCTATTTCTGTTTTCTTAAACAAAATTCAAGAATATATTTATGTCCTTTTTGATTTGTTGAACATACATATAATCCTTCTTTTGAATTCTTTGTCTGGGATTTCATCTATTTTGCTCTCATTAGAGTCCATTGCTATGAGATTAGTAATGTTTGGGAAAGTTATCTTGCCTTGGTTTTCCATGTTTCTTGTAGTTTTACCTTGGTGCTTACACATTGGGTGTTAAATCATTGTTTGGCTTTTTAAAATATACATAGTGTTGGAAGTGTTTCCAATGTTTAAAAGAGACTAGCTTGTAGGATTGAGATGTTTCTCTCTGCTTGAGCACCTATGCTTGGAAAATTTTGATTGGATGATGTGTAGTTTACCCAGATGGCTACTGGTTGTATATATATATTTTAAATTCTACAAATTGTTCTCAAATTTATGTGAGGTGCAGTTAAGTTACTCAGAAATAGGTTGATCCCTAATGTCTGGCTTTTTAATTTTCTTGGACAGGACTAGAGCACTGATGACTGTAGCGATAATTAATTCTTTTCACTGAGACAAGGCCTTTCTAAGTACTCTAAGCAAAGCCCTATAAATCTTGAGATTTTCTGCTTTGACTGGAGGTACCTGACTGTGTGAGAGCTGGCCCTGGTCTCTCTACTTGCCTGGGATTGCCCTCCTTTCTGGAGAGTCTTTGAAGGTTGATACAGCAAAGTCTTCAACTTCATGAATTACTTTGCTTTGTTTCTTTAGTTATTCATTGTTTTGAAATCTGTTTTGTGTTTTATGAACAATTTTATCACTTTCAGTAACATTCACGTCTACGTATTTTAAGTTTTTCTTATGGTTGCATTTGAATCAGGGTTAATATTTTCTATTTTTATGGAATATTCAGATTATCACATGAGACTAATTTTTTGCTCTTGTTTTCATGTGTTTTGTGATGCTGGGGTTTGAAATTGGGGCCTTACACATGTTAGGTGAATGCTGTAAAACTGAACTATATCACAAGTTAAAAGAATGTAATTTTTATGATAGTTTAAGGTTTGCTTTGTAAATTAGTACCTGCTTTATAGAATGTTTCATGTATATCTAAAAACAGTTTGTTTTTTTCTGATATGCAGTTTCTTTCATCTACATTTCTGTGACATTAGCCTGTGAACCAGTGTATTCAAATGTTCTATATTTGTGCTGATTTTTCCCATTCAGCACATACAGAGAACGATACTTTTCATTCTTAGTATTCACCTGTTTCTGACCTGTAGACTTTGCTGTGGTTTAGCATGTTTAAATACTGTGTTATTATGTACATTTTAATAACTTATATCTTTTTTATCTCTGATTCTCTGTGAGATTTTTAACTTTCTTCCTTGTCCATTGTGAATTTTTGAAAAATTCTTCCTCACACCCATTCTAATATAAGTGCCCTGTTTTATTTTGGTTCATATTTTCTTACTGATTATTTTCAAATTCTGCCTACTTTTATTTGCCTGCTTCATATAAAAAAAATGCATATTGGTAGAATTTATTGACCCAACTAAGATCTTTGCTTGTTCATTTAGTGTGTTTATATTTACTCTAAAACTATTATATTACTATGTAATCTTATTTTCATATTTTCTACTTTACACATTATACATTCTTTGTCCTCTGTTGGTGCTTGAAAGCCCTGCACACTAACTGCGTTATTCTGATAGCTCTTCTTGTTTTAGTAAGACCCACTTATACCACCATACTTCTTAACAGACTTCTGAAGCCTGCAAAAAACTATATATTACCCTGAATGAAACAGCTAGCCTTGTTCTTCCTCCTTGTTTACTCCCAGATCTAAGCCCATCCCTCATCACTTGCACTAATACCAAAATTTTATTCTTATTTGTTTTGATTGTACATTATTTGGGTTCCTTCTTTTATACCCCAAATTAAACTTTGTTATTTGCTTACCTTCCATTATCCTCTATGATATTCTCTGGGACTTGTATTCTTACATGCCAACATCATAATCATCTGAACACATAGACTGACTTAAGTTTTTAAAAGTGGACCCAAACTTGGAGGATACTAGTTCCCCTTTTTAAGAACTATCTATCTCTGGCTCTCTCTTATTCCCTCAACCAGCTCACATGGAACTGTCTCTGTCCTTACCCTAAGCTGATGGAACTGTCTTTGAAACCCTTATTCCCGTCCCAAGCCCTGCTGTGTCCCTCATCTGGCCACACCCATAGTTTATTCAAAACGGATTTCCCAGCTTCATTGAGGAAGTGTAAGTTCAAGTTCAGTTCCACCCTTGCTCCTCACTGTTCCCATTCAGGGAAGGTCCTGTGTCCTATGGGTTGATGTGATGCTTCCAGGGCTGTCATATGTTAATTCTCAAGCCTACCCACATCCATTCTTTATCTTTTTGGGTGAAGTACCAAACTGAGCTTGCCAAGGAGACTCCCAGTCATCAGACCCAAAAGCACGATTTAATTAATTAATTAATTAACTTAAAAGGCATTAGTCCAGATGATATCCATTAATAAAAGTCATTCCTACATTTTCCTTTTTTGTTAGAGTACTTATTCTGTGTTCTTTCAAAGGCTCTACAGTAGGGGGCTAGAGAGATGACTCAGCAGTTAAAAGCACTGGCTGCTCTTGTAAAGGAACTGGGTTTTATTTCCAGCACCCACATGGCAGCTATCAACTATCCCTAGCTCCAGTTTCAAGGCATCTGATGCCCTCTTCCGATATCCATGGGCATTGTACAACATGGGTGCATGTATACACATGCAGGCAATAAGCTCATACACCGAACAATAAAAAGAATAAATATTTTTAAAAGTCTTTTCTAAGCCCTTCATGTTGATCTAACACTAGTATGATAAGTAACTGTCTTTTAGAGCGATCAGGTTGTAGAAGTGTACTATTTTTCTCTCAAAATTTATGTCCCCCTATGGTATGTGCTAAGTTGACTAATGACGGGGATTCTGAGAGAAGTCATTGCCCAGTTGAGGGGTTGGGATGAGGCCTCAGTGCTTGACTCTGTAGTGTGACAGTACACTTGACTGTACCACACTTCCCATTTCCTCACTAGTTGAGGGCGACTTTTCAAGAAGGCTGCTTATTCTTCCAGTGCGGATGCTAGTCTTTCCAAGATTAGAAGCCTTTAGTTGAGATTTTCTATTAGTGACTAAGGAAGAGAGGATGGGGAAGAGGAGAAGGACTAGGAGGGGAATGGCTGGCAGAGGCTGTCTCCGCCTGAATTAACTATGACATGTTTTAGACTTCTACCTTATTGACGCTCACTTTCTTAGCACATATCCAATCTTGAGGCTCTCTGGAAAGGAAGCCATGAAAACTGTGCATGTTTCTCCTCCCATTTTAAGTTCCAGGCTCCCTTAAGACTGTTATCCAACCATCTCTCTAGTGTCTCACATCATTATCACCTACTAATTAGAGTCCTTTCTGGACAGGATTTTTTGTATGTCTGGGTTGACCTTGGGAAAACCAGCTGTGGTCCTTTCAGTTTGGGAGTTTCTGAAGACTTCCTTGAGGTCTCTGTCATCCATGCTCAAAGGAACACTGTGTGGGGTATTTGTAAGACCCACTTTATTGGGTGAGTGAGATGGCTCAAAGGGTCAAGGTTCCTGCCACCAAGACTGATCATAACAAAATTTGATCCCTGAGCCCCACATGTTAGAAGGAATGAACCAATTCCCGAAAATTATCTTTTGATCTCATACTCACGCCACGGTGCATGTCCCATCCCCCCACAATATACATATGTGCACAGACAAAATAAAACATTTTAAATGGAATAAAGATCCAATCATCTAGATTATAGTTATCCCTTTGCAAATGGCCCATTCTACCACTGATCAAGTTCATTTCCCTAAGGTGGTAGCAGGGCTCTGCAGCTGTTTCTCTCCTCAGAGACTCATAAAATAAACTGTTGGGGACTCTGAGGTTCTGTTTGCAACTCTTCCTTTTCCCAAACGAAGTCTGAGCCCAGAATTTCCTGAAGCATAAGTTGATGATGTTGCAGAGTTCCAAATCAAATATTGTCCATCTTAAACCATAATTCTTATGTATTAACCTAAGAACTTAAAATAATGCAAAATTTGTCTAAAACAGTGTCATCTTTGGAAACTATATCCAAATTGTGTATTTTTTGCTCACACCTTCCTTCTACCCGCTTTGTGTCCACGGCCAAGTTAGCCAGTCATCACCAACTGGATGTGGTTTCAGATTTCTGCATGGACAGAGATACTCCAAAAGTAGCTGATGGTCAAATGCCCCTAATGATGCCAATGCCTTTTCCTGAAACCAACTTAGAATATACTTTTTCTGGGGTGCAGCCAGTAAAGGCCATGGGGTTGCCTAGGAGGAGACCCACCACAATCAAATTTCCTCTAGACACAATCCATAGTGCATAAAAATTAATCAAGTTCTACTTTGACTTGCTTTATTCATAATACTTAATGGTCATGTAATAGGAGTTTTTATTCAGCAGTTAAAGTTCATCAGTGCGGGTTTTACATGGAGATAGGTATTATGCTGATGGTTTAATTACACACCTTTTTGCACACCAAAGGAAATGGCTTATGCAGGTTTTGTAATTAAGGAAGGACTTCTGAGAGAGAATGAACCTATGGTGAACTGAGCTTTGTAAAAATGTTTATTTTTAAATTAGTAAGTCTTTGAAAACAGGCAACCCAGGAAATGATTCTTGACATTAGAAGTTGTTTACATATACACACAGTGTGCATGTGTTCTGTGCCTCCAACACATCTGCAATTTTATAGTTCTTCCTCTACAAACAAGTACATTATGTTATATAAACTTAACACTAAGTAGTTACAAGAAATTGTTTCCTGAAGCCTACCATAAGAGGCATGTTCTTTAAGTACATCAGTCTTATGTTCATTAAGCGAGTTACATGCTGTTGGGCCAAAAATATTCCTCTGTATGTCCAAATTTGTGATTTTATGGAATGTAGACAATTCAGTTTCTCCAATTAGATTCTGTCTTGATGGAACAAGGATTTTTAGAAAATGCTCTGTTATTGAAATCAAAGTATGATTACTTGTTCTTTCCCAAACATATGCCGGCACACAACCAGTCTCAATCTGCTGCTTGGACTGCAGGAATTTCTTCACTCCAGCCACCTGCTCATCATCCCACACTGGATGGTAGCAAAGCCTCCTGAGCTAAAGGTCAAAATGGGTGTCTGGGCATTAACCTGCACCTGCCTGTGCCTCCTATATTGTCTAAGACTGGAAAATGACCACTCTGCCTTTGGAACTCATCATTGTCCTTTTCCTCTCTCGTACCAGTGCCATACTTGGTGGTGAATTCCCCTTGCTGTCTTCAGACTTTGCCTTCTCACTGTCCAACATTTCTTCTGCTTTTTAGGTCCTAGTCACTACCATCCTTTGGACGGTCTCTCTGCTTTTCTACTTGCTTCCTCACTTTTACAATGAAGCAGCCAAGGGATTCTTTAAAACCCAAGCAAAGGGAATGTCTTCACAAGGAGTCCATTGAGCTTGTCAGACCCTTTGCTCCCGGTGACCTCCAATAACCGCCTTCCTGAACCTTTCTGTTCTAGCCCCAGAGTTTTGCATCGTTTTCTTCTGCTCAAGAATGTTGTTCTCCCACGTACCCACCCACTTGCTTCCTTCAGAGCTGTAATTTGAGAGTCACTTTGCTTCTGAGGTTTGAGCTACAGCAACCACTCCTCACCCTCCTCACCCTGACGGCTTTCCACGCTCTTCCTCGCTTTGCTTTTCTGCCGCCTGCCGCTCGCTTATCTTCAACATGATACTTCCTGTCTCCCCTTTCTAGAAAGTGTTTCACACACAGTAGGCACTCACTGCGACTGTATGTGAAATGATATTTTAAGTCTAAGATGCAATTAAGTTATAGTAACTCGGGGCCCAGGGACTGTATTGTCCACCACTGTGAATGCAAGAGAGTGCTTATGCATAGTCCAGGAAATCGACAACTATTTTGGCCTCCTTAGCAATACTTGCTTTAAAGAGAGCTGTTTGGACACCTTCAATATGATTCTTTCTCCGTACAATATGAGTCTAGCAAATGAATTTCTCATGACCCTGGGTCAACCAGAAGACATCTCTTCTGTTGCTGATCCTTGTGATTGGTTGAATGAGAAGTGGATAGATAGGCCAGGCTGTGGAATCCTCCCCTCGACTTTTCTGATGTTGAGAGCAGGGGACATAGATTCCTAGGTCAAGGAACTGCCAGTGGTCATCTTTTATGCACAGAGAATGTCAGGGTACTATGCAGAATATATCCAGCTGGTATGGCATGGGTAACAACCTAACAGTGACATCACCATGAAGTTGGTGCCTCCTCACTGTAAGATATGGAGACTCGGCTCTGGGTGGAAAATGTGCTTTTATCTACATAGACCCAGGTCTTGGAGGTTGCATGGGGAAGGAGGAAGAAAAGTAATACTTGGCAGTGATCCCAAGTTTCCTTGTCAGTATATATATCATATTCATGTTAGAATATATCATATTCTTAGTTGTCATGCACATTTGGGACCATAAAGATGCATCATGAAAAGAATTCTTTGGAGAGACAAATAACACTAAAGATGTTTACAGAAGTCATAGGGAAATATTTTATGAGCTTACTTGAAAAATACAATGTGTGTGTTTGTGTGTGTGTGTGTGTGTGTGTGTGTACATAGAGTTTAAATGTAATTATACACACGGGGGTGATATAATGTTACCCCGAAGAGCCATAGGCTATTTAACAAAAACCCTAGTACCAGGCATGGGAAACTTCTTTTGAGTTGTTGATCCGTGGGGGAACGAGAAACTCCCCAAACAATGTTGGCTTTTGCCATTGCCCTTGGTTGCTTCCCAGAACTTGAAGGTAAGACTCTATCATTGAAAATACTGCACACATCAGACACTAGACTTGGAGGAATCCAGATGGAACTGACCTGGGAGCCTCCTTCTCACAGTATCTGAAGGTGCTATGCAAGCTGCCAAGGGGGAGAATGAATCAATAGTCCTACCTAGGTGTAAAGTTCATGAACCACAACTATGATGGCCTCACAATAATCCCCAATGGTGGGACTTGGGGGGTAAAGAACAGCTGTCTAATTGAACTTAAAACCTGCCCAATAGGAATTCTTGCCTGGTAACATAAATTTAGCTAACTGTGGCCAGAGAGGTCATAAACCCTAGAGGAGAAGCTACTACTGCATTTTCCCAAACCAGTAGAGTTTCTATCTGTATTCTAAACATGTATCCTCACCTACAGATCATTGTAGTTCTCATTCCTTATCCAAGAAGCTTCTTTTTTTCCAGCAGACGGAGGTTACTTTAGAGAGCCACACTGGTCAAAATGCAGAGAATAAGTGACTTTGGGGTCTCCATTTCTGACTGACACATCTACCATGAAACCTCTATACCTAATGCTTAAGAAAAATCGTGGAAGAGAGGGCAGAAAGATTGTAAGAGGCAGAGGATCAGGGCGCCTGCTGATAGATACTGTTTCCTAGACAGGACAGGGATGTTGCACCTATAAAATCTCAGCGATAAGGTCACCTAAACAAGACCGTCATAGTGATAACACTAGTTGGCATGCCACTGTGGATGAGTGGTCCTGCCTCTGTCTTAGTCAAAAGCCATGTAGCCCAGAATTCCTCTTTAGGAGCTGTGGTAACATAGACTTCCTTTCAGATTCCTGAAGTTGAAGTGGCCCCTTTTGCTCTAGGACGTAATGCATGTTGCTTCCACTGTGAACTGACTCTACCTCATAACACAGGTGATGATTATAGACCAGAAATCAGTGCAAACTGACACCAGTGATTTGTTGGATCATAAACCTGAAGGTTCAGGACTATGTGACTAGCTCCAGGACCTCAAAGGATGGAGTCAAGATTTGGCATGCACGTGTCCCTGTTTTTTGTTCTCAAGACTGGTGTGGTCCTCATTCTTGGCTTTGTTTCTTAAGATGTTTTAACTTTATTGTGATGTGTTTGTGCGTATATACTGCATGTGACAACATATGTATGGAAGTCAGAGGCCCCACTTTGTGAAGTCGGTTCTCTCCTTCCACATTTATGTGGGTTCTGAGGGAATGAACTTGGGTCTTCAGGCTTGAGTGGCAAGCACCTTTCCTTGCTGAGCCATCTTGTGAGCCCCAGTCCTGATTCTTTCTCTTGATGTCAGTCTCAGATCACAGTGGTGTGGTGGGGCTCCTCTTCTCTCTTCATCTCAAGTTGCTTTCTTTTCATTCGTCTAGGTGGACCCTTCCACCATGAGAGCGCAAATCATTACCATCAGGTTGGACTCGCTTCCTAGCCTGCTTTTGAGAGGAATCTTTCAGCATTGTGAATGGAGGTCTTGGGATAGGCAGCAAGCAGGCTGCAGCGCTCATCCTGCCAAAGTAACTCCCAGTGACAGAGTGGGAGAGGCAAACAGGGTATTTTATACTTGTTATCAAGCACAGCTCTGTGCCTTCCACACTCTCATAGCACTGGGCCCTTGCCATTTCTGGATGAGGTTGACTGTCTATCTAACCCATGCCAGGTTCCCAGCTACATATGTGAATCTTGTGGCCAGACATCTGTTTGGATTTTTCCAATACCCTACCCCATTATTGAGCCTGACCCCTTGTGGGTTTTTTTTTTTTTTTAATTATGTCCCAAAGAGGTATAAATACCTGCTCAGCAGTCATCCAGAGTCCGGGGGGCTGAGTTCCACCTGTCAGGGTCGAGAGCCGCGCCCCTATCTTACACCCAGTCTTGTTCACTTTCTCCCAGGCATACTTGTTTGGTTACCAAGACAGAGGAAGGCTTATTGAGGGATATATGCAGAGTCTGGATGCTCTCACATATGGAAGCAACCTTTTGTGTACCTCCTTAATGTCTCAGAAGTGTCAGGCTGCTCATCGTACCAGTCAGGAACAGATATGTTCCGAACCAGAGACATCACAATATCCCCAATGGCTGCTTCATAAACAAAGCCTACAAATCAGTCTTGTTCTCCACCGGCTCATGTTTCAGCTACCGTTGTGGTTAATAGTGGGAACAACTGGCTATGTAGGGCTCACATTCATACATTCCTTCTCTTTATAAGGTTAGCATTGACATTCATCTTTTAGAGCTAAAACATCATGTGCTCCTGTTTAGAGATCGATCTCTCTCTCCGTTCATTTGGCTCAGAATCTCTCTGTCATTAGACCAGTACTCACAGCTGGGTTCTAGAATCAACTGAGGTAAATCCCAGGTTCCCAGATTCTTTCCCATGCAACCGTAAGTATGTCATTTAGGAAGACTCCCATCTTCTCATCTGTCACATGCCAGTAACCATTCTCTCATCGCTTGTCTGGCCATGGATTATGATTGGAATATGATTTGTGTCGGCAAAGTCTGGCTTCTGACTGTAGGGTTCATGTTGACCTCTGTCCTACTGGCCCTGTAACATTTGCTCATTCCGTTAGGAACAAGCTCTGGTCTTCCTTCTTGGGAGATGGCAGTGAACAATGCATATAAGGTCTGCCCCCATGGAGATAGATAGTGAGCAGAATAAGAAATGTATGTATAATGTAAGGCAGTGATGAGACCAACAGAATCAGTAAAGAAGGGAAGGGAGGTTGAGGGAGGAGGGAGGATGGGCAGCTAGGGTGCCAGTTACAGTGTCTGGCCAGCGAAGGCTTCTCAGTTGTAATACAGGGTGTGTGTGTGGTGGGGGAGGGGGCTGAAGGGGAAGAATGCATGAACCACAAACAGAATAATGCCTACACAGAAAACAACTCATGACCGTTGAGGCAGAGTGTTCAGCCCAGGTACAGCAAGAAGACCAGTGTGACAGAGAAGGGATGGAGAATGTCGGGGAGGATCTTGCCCTTGCCGTACCTTGACCTCCTGAGGGAAGACTGCACCAGCCTGTGCATAGCATGTAGCATTATGAACAGTTAATGGAATACTTGGTCATTGGTGACGACTATATTCAGGGTCTCCTGTACCTTTTCTTTCTGATCCCCTGCCATGCAGTCCTTTGCCTCCTGGCCCCACAATGGTTGCATTCTCCTTGATTTGCCTTTTTCCCTTGCCATCTGGCCTGAGCTTAGACATCCTTTGGGTTTCAGTTAAACATTATATGTTCTGGGACACCTGGCTGATTGTCCCCAGTGGAGCTGTGGTCTTCCTGTATTCCTGAACTTTCCTTCTCATTAGCATCTAGCATATAGTCACACATCCTAACTCTTTTCCGTGTGAACCATTAGGGACCATGAAGTCAAGGGTTCTGACTCCCAGCTGGATCTTCAGGGTTGGGTTTGAGCAGATCCTTGGGCACTTATTTCTGGACAGATAGGTTGGATGGATGGATGGTTGAGAGCTTATTTCTGGATGGATAGGATGGATGGATAAATGGGTGGATGAATGTTAATGAATTTTTTTTTCCCAATGGACCATATTACAACAGAGTTTGCCAAGATAGTCTTAATATTGGTACAATATAGGGTAGTAAACAAACTACCAAGAAACCAAGTTTCATCAAGAAACTCCTCAAGGGGGAAGTTATTAAAATTTTAGAACAATATAATGGGAAAGAACCATTTTATCAGTTTATTAAATGCCTTTGACCAACAGAAAGAGGTAGTTGAGGACCAAAGAGATGGAGTTTGACAAAGTCACTCCTATTGTATACTTAGGGCTCAGGTGGTCGATCTGTTGTCAGTCCTGTCCTAGCGTGTGGCTGGCATGATTCCCTCTGACACTGAAGTCTCTTAAAGTATATGAGGCAGACAAATCAGACACTGGGCACAGGAAGCTGGGGTTGCTAAGTCCTGTTCTTGGGGTTTGGTGTTTAATATATCTGGGAAAAGGAAATGGCTGTTTTATACGATAGCTTCTAAAGATCCTTGTGAAAGAGTATTAATTCCTGGATCAGATACACAAGGCTCTGATCGGCTTGGTAGATATTTTTGTGTCTGTTGAATCCTAAGGTATTGTGTTTGAACTGAAAATAAATTATTAGTAAACATTTGCAAGTGAGAAACAAATTATTCCAGGAGCACTTAGCTCCTTCCTTCAAATACACAGCACTTGAAAACTGTTAAGACTATATTCCGTAAGAATGCTTGAATCTCTCCCTAAATCATAACACGGGTAAACTTAACCGAAATATTTTTACAATTTTATTAGAGGTTTTAATTCACTGCTTTATCTATCTCTGTTAGACTGCAAAATAGCTTTAAATATTCAAGTGGTAATTAATGAATCTTTTATGTTGCAAATCAAACATTCTCAACTGTGCACTAGCAAAAGAGCAGAGAGGAAGTCTTTAAAGAATAATCCTTTCTCCCTTTCCCATGCTGGTGACCAAGTGTTATCCGAGGAACTGAGAGCCAGATTTGCTTTCTCTGTCCAGTGTGGTTAATGCTCAGCGTGGACAATGTCTGCTGTCTCTCTGTAGGTCAAGATTTCTTGACATATTGCTTGCCAGAGACATTCCCAGCTAGATGGAAAGTCTCTGAATGTGGAATTTTTGCTTGAGTGCAAAATAATAAAAAGCATGTGTATGTTAAAAGTATCAGCTCAGTGGCAAATGAGCATTGCCTTAGATTAATATTCTATTACAGTAAAAACTTATATTTAATACATTTTCTCCAGGCTCCCCACTCCTCTGAGTCTTCCATATTTTTCTAAGTGGCATGCCAACATAAAGAAAGTATATATGATATATTTGATTTTTGTTAAGTCAATAGCGTGGGCTAGCCATTTAAAATTGCATTTTAAGTGTAGAAATATGAACCCCCAAGAAACACATATAGTATGATCCAGTGAGGAGAGTGAAATGTGTTAGTCTGTCAAGGGCTGAAATCCCTCGTAAATATTATTCTGTTTAGATGATATTTTTAAAATGTGGTGTTGTGTGTCAAGTCCCAAGAAAGCAAGCTCAAAATCCTTCGATTTCATTTGGAGTAAGAAACGGAACTGGCATTCAAGACTTCACATAGCAAAGTAGTTTTCCTCTCCTCTGTCTGTCGCTAATGAGAAAGGAGTCAGCGAGCAGCTGCGGAGAATGTTCACGAAAGGAGTGACAGATTCCAGATTGGAACCCATACTGGGCATCCCGTGTTGTTCCAGGGCCCTAATTAATACTAGACGTGGTGACATTTATGTATCAGAGCAATAAGCTAAACAGGAAACAATTTATGTCACCTAAAGCTTTTTAACAAATCGATGCAACTATTTGTAATTGCTTGTTTCACAAGATTGAAAGTACCCAGGCCTGATCTTCATGCATGGATTTGTGGTCAACCTGACCTGTGCTTCCGTTGTTTTTAAAAAAAAAAAAAAAAAAAAATCGAAAAGAAAAAGGAGACTTGGTGATCAGCACTGACTTCCATCAAGTAATCCATATTGCTAATATTTCTGGAACTTTAATGTAGTTACAATTTATAGCCGATCACATGTGGTTACCTAAATTGCTGTTGGTAGTAGACAGTTTAACTGTCTATATTAATTACAGTATAATTTAATGTTTGAGTATCACCACTTGTGTTGGTCATTTTTACAGCTCGAGCAGTTATCTGCCTTATGACGAACCATTTTAGCATTTTCAATGGAAATTTGCTAATATGATGAGTGATAAAAATGTCACAGGCCGGTAAATAATGATTATTGCTTTGGCTGAAATTAATTCTTGAAAGGCCAGTTACCTTCAAATTAACATTATAACTTGAAGCTTGTCTTTTCTTGGTATAAGGCTAGGGAAAGTAAGAAAAAGAAAGAAAAAGAAAGAAAGAAAGAAAGAAAAAGAAAGAAAGAAAGAAAGAAAAAGAAAGAAAGAAAGAAAGAAAGAAAGAAAGAAAGAAAGAAAGAAAGAAAGAAAGAAAGAAAGAAAGACAGGCTGCTGATAACTTTAGATGGGTAAATTAATGTGTGTGTGTGTGTGTGTTTGGTATTAAGCATCCAGTCTGATTCACAGAGTGGCAATAAGATGACAGTGTTGTGTTTTATAAAAAAAAAAAAAAAGACTTTAAAAATAAATAAAAGTTGGTTATATATAGAGTAATATAGTTCGTTCCACAGTTAAACCAGTGTTTTTGCATTTAATTCCCCCGCCCAATATGCCTTTATCAATCAGTGCCTCAAGTGAAGGTTTGAGACCCAACTTCACTTTGCTTGACTAAAGAATCTTTGACTCAAATACAATGAAAAGATAAATTGTGATTACTACTGTGTGCATTAATATGTTGCATCATTAAAGAAGACGTTCTCATGAGAACAGTCAATAATGCTTTGCTTTTTATATGTTTTGATGGGAGGTTGTTACTCTTCCAAAGCTGCCTAGGCTGCTTTAAAATATTTTATTATTTTTATTTTATGTGTATGAGTGTACTGCCTGCATCTGTCACGGAGGTCAGAAGAAGGTATCAAATTCCCCCCAGAACTGGAGTTTCAAGACAGTTGTTAGCTGCCATGTGGATGCTGGGAAACAAACCTGGATTCTCTACAGGGGCAGCCAGTGCTCTTAATTGCTGAGCCACCTCTCCACTCCCGAAGATGCTGGTTTTATACAGTTTATGCTTTTTCTATAAAAGGTACTTATTTAATAGAACCCGTAATTGGGGGTAGCTTCAAGCTCAGAATGAATTATATGAGTGTATTCCTTCTGTAAAATAGTTCCTGAAATACAAGTAAAGGTACAGTGCCAACCAGCCAGCAAAATATTTACAAACACATCATCTTACTTGTTCAGGTCCTGCAGTTTATTAGTAGGCACTCAGATGCATATCTAACTTAACCAGCATGTTCTGAGAGCAGTATTTATGTTTAAGCCTAGCAATTAAAGGGATTCAATTAACCCTGATATTATATTCTCAGTAGCCAGGTGAGAATTAAAGGTTCAAACGTTATGCTAATTATCAGACTAGAGGGCTTCCAGACAAGCAGAACTGTTGTTGATTGAAAAGAGGTTTATACCTTAGTAACAATATCTACTAGTTTAAAGCAAAACAAAAAATAAAGAGACGGTGGCATATATCCCAGCACTCGAGAGGCTGAGACAGGAGGACCACTACAAATTTTCCTAGGAGAATTCCAGGCCAGCCAGGGCTCTACATTGTGAGACTTTGTCTCAAAACATCAAATAAACAGTAATAACAAAACCCCACTCCAACCAGTAACACTGCAGAAAATTTTTTCTCATGTAGATTCTCCAACATCACTAAGAACCTTCACATAGTTCCTCAAGCGTCGGCAAGTGTGCTGTGGAGAGAAAGGTGTCTACGAGGTCACTTTTCAAATATTCTCCCAGCTCTTGTGATGTGCGTAGGATTATATATGCAATGGTTTTTAAAATATTTTATGTACTGTGCATGAGTGTTTTGCCTGTACTTAGGTAAGTGCTCCCATGTTGTGCAATGCCTGCAGAGACCAGAAGAGAGCATTGGATCCCCTGAAACTGGATTTAGGGAAGGTTGTTAGCTGATATAGGGGTGCAGGGAACCAAACTCAGGTCCTCTGCAAGAGTAGCCAGGGCTCTGAACCACTGAGCCATCTCCCCAGCATTGTGCATGGGTTTGTTATTTTTAGGGTGCTGTGGTCTGGCCGCTTACATTGACAGTGCTGTCAATACACACACTGCCAGGGTAATTTGTGTTGGAGAATGTACTCCAATTCATTAGTCATTACAATATATATGATAGACTAATGTTAAGGAGAAATAGCAATTAAAAAAAAAAATCTATAAAAGTGAATTCCTGAGACCTTGACGTTTTCCACCCAGCTCTGCTGTTCTCTCCTCCGGGTGAGGTTATCCAGCACTTTTGATGGAGTATTTTTATAAAATCATTTGTTCTAATCTAAGCATTTATTATTATATGCAAAAAGATTTCTTGATGAGAATATTATAGACGGTGTGTGTTTTTGACATTAGCATTTTATTTGGATGACTAATCTTGCAGATGTGAAATTTCAATGAATTATTCATGAAATTGCTTTCCTCTGAAATTTTAGTTTGCTCTTAATGCTAGTTATTAAACATTTTTTTTTTCCTTATCAAATTTGATGAGGAGTACTCTTCTAGAGCCCCTGTACATGGAAACCTTCTTCCGGGGACAAGAACTTTCTTTAGCCTTCCCCTATGTTGAAAGGCTTCAGTTAAAATTGATTTTAATTCTGCCTTGGAGTAGCTGCTGAGAGAAAGCTGAGGGACAGGCCCACTGCACAGTATCTGCAGGTCACAAATGGGGAAAAAACTTAGGCGGTGGCAACGCTGTCTACCAGTGTGAGCAACCAGCATTTTTATTGCATCTGAGAGTGCTATCGTGTCAGTAATTAGTACTGACTACACAACATTCTTTTTTTTTATTGTCTGTATCCACAGACATGGAATGATGGAATTACAGTTGATGTCAAGGAATGAGATTCTCTTATGCCTTATCAAAACAAAACAAAACAATCCTTATTAGTGGCAGCACATACCCACACAAAGCACCACGCAAACAGGCCAGAGGCACCATTTCCACATAGGTGCTCTGATAGCAGTGGTTGCATGAGCTGCGGTGGGCCCATGAGATGCCTTTAGAATTTTCCATTTGAATCTCAGGATAATGAAATGAAACTGAGTTGCAAAACTCTTCCAGAATGTCAGAAGGGTATGACATTAACCAAGAGGTACCCAAAAGATTCAAAATTCTTATAAGCACAGCCTGCTATATGCCCCTGGAGACAGAGGAGCTCAAATAGAATGTGAAAGGGAGAGGACATATTCTTTCAATTCTGATTTTGTGTTATTAAAAGAAAAACAACAAAAAAACTAGTGACATCATATTATGTTTTTTTATATATATGTGTATATATATATATATATATATATGTATATATATTAAAAAACCCAAGGTTTTCTTTATTAGGTCTGATGGGACACTGGAAATATCAAGTCAGAACTCATGTGAAGGGGGAGTTTGGTGGTCAGGTCACCCTTTACATACATAAATCTTAACAATTCATCCTTTGCTGGTCCAACATGGCAGCTTAAGTCTTCTCACAGGGACAGACTCTGGGAACAAGTGAAATGGGTCCTTATTCCTGACAGTGCAGAACACGCTCTGATATATGCTTGCTTTTTACTTAAAAAAAAAAAAAAAAAAAAAGTAACAAATTGTCTTTACACCTTGGCACCTTGTAAAGTATTTTTTTTATACAAAAATTCAATATTTTCAACACTTCCCATTATTAATCACTACTTTACTGATAAAACTTTGAAAGTGTGACCCTGGAATTTCACCATGCAAAAATATTGACTGCAGCAGGAGAAAACAGTTTTTTAAACAACTTTTTTTTTTTTTTCTTTTCAAACTTAGGAATGTGTTTAAGATAGTCAGGAAGGCAGTGCTAAGAGACACAAGGGACAGGAATGTATCAAAAAACAGATTAAAACACACACACTCACACGCGCGCACTCACACACACACTCACACACGCGCCCTGCCCCCACGAGCCTGTACAAAATGCTCCAATCAATGAAAATAGGAAAAAAAAAAAAAATTCAACTATGTTACAATTTGAAAGCTAAAGAAAAAAGTTAGGGAGTTTCTCCCACACGTCAGGAAAGGTCATCCAATATTCTTAAAGCAAGGAGAACTAAATAAAATACATGTGCAGCCTGGACTGCAAATCCATTACATACAGTAGGTTTTTTGTTTTTTTTTTTTTCCAAAGATAATTTTTTTTTTAGTATCATTAATATAAAGCAGTTTCGCAAAAAGCAAAGGTGTTTTGACAAACAGGTGTATGCATTTATTCCTTTTTTTAGGAACAATACCTAAAAAACAAAACAAAACAAAACAAAACAAAACCCCCAGCCCTCTACCCACCCTCCAAAAGACAAAGATTCACACAGACACATTGGGGTATATGTACAACAGAATTAACCCCATCCTAAAGAAGTGACCAGAACCCCCACCCCGCCCCCCCAAGGGACACAGAATCAGAACTGTAAAAATCAGAGTGAAGTTTGCTTGCTGTAAAGCCTGAGAACATTTTGTTTTCAGTTGGTTTTTCTGCCAGGCTGTGATACCTGCAAAGATATGTTGGATCTAATTTTTCTTTTTTTTTTTCTTTTTCTTTTTTTTGCTACAGTCTTTAGACTAAGCATGCAAGACATACGACTAAGTGCAACTGAGTGAAATGTTTATTTTTAAAAAATTTTTAATCATTCCCTAAAGGTTTGAACTGAGGTATGCGTACTAACAGTGTCTCATGCTGTTATCTTTACTCGTGTCTAGCTACACATGCTGAGGATGAACTAATCTACCAGATTTTTATCCTCTTCTGAATACCAAACTAACCAGCAACCACTCAGTTTAGAAGCACAGGGCCCCCTTCCCATGACCCTGCCTGGCTACTGCCTGTACATCATGAAGCTGCCTGGAAAAGTGAGAAAAAAAAAAAGAAAAAGAAAAAGTCACGAGTGACCACAGACCACCCTTTCTGCGGAAAGCAGAACAAAGCTTCAGGAGCAACCGGCCGAAGACGGCTCTGTTCCAAGCGTAGGCGTGGACGGGAGTGTTGCTTTTTTTGTATAAATGAAAACTGGATGAAATCATAATCTGAAAAGGGATAAAGTTTTTAAAAAATCCAAACAAAAAGAAACGAAAGGATATATACGCCAAGATAAACCAAAATCCATGTAATGATCACAGCACAACCCTTAAGAGTGGCATACAAATATTCTAGAAATGTCTTCGTTTTAGGATTAGGATGTGACCTCGTCCAGTCATAGACGCTGCCGTTCTCTGAATTTCATCTTGTGTCTCCTCTGCTGTCTACACTAATTTTCAGTATCATACATTCATTTTTTTTCCTTTGAGATGGGACCCCATTCTTTTTGCAAAAACTATAATACTGTATCCTGTTCTCTGCAGTAGTCCCGTATTTTTCTCTTTACAAGAGTCAGTTTTGGTCTCTGTACAGGTACAGAAAAGAAGGAAAAACGAAAACTAGAAAGAACTAAAAACTTTGGTTCCGTTGCCTAGGTAAGTCTCCTAAATATACTCGCTCTTTGACGAAGGGACAGTTATTTTTCCTCAGGTTTGCAATAGCCTGTATCTCACTGTTTTGCCTCTAAATCCTTTTGCCTCCTTTGATCAACAATAAGAGGATATTTGGCTTCATCAGATAAAGCATAAAAGAACATAATTTACCTTTGTGTAATATCTTTGGTAATTTTAGAAATAAAAGGTACAAAGAATATAAATTAAGCTCTGAAAGGCTCTCAAACTAAACCGAAACAAAAGCTAGGGCCCTAGATAAATAAATGCCAGGGAAGTGGGTGCAGATGGAAGTGTGGAGGGGTTGGGAGGTCTGAGGTTACACTGACCCAGAGTTAGCACGTTTTGAGAGCCCTGTGTGGGTCGCAGGAGCCTCTGTCTACCTGACGTCCTCTTCTGGTAGTGTGTGGTGCTGGGGTGTGTGACAGTATTGCATAACAAACTGAACTGCAGTACCGACTCTGCACACTGGAAACCCACACATTTGCGTTTGCTGAGCCCGGTCCTCATTAACTCCCATAACAAGTTCAATGTGCAGTCTCATTTGCATTCAAACAGATGAACACCACCAAGCAGGCCTCAACTGATGGACGGACTCAGTGCTGTCACCTGCTCAAGGAAGCTGGCGTTTTTGGTCATTTTGCATCCCACTCTGGTTAGGACAACACAGAGCCCAGTCCTGGCCACTTGGTTCTAAGAGAGGGAGCTTTCCACAGCCATAATGTCAGTTGTAATTGTTATTAAGGGTGGGTCTCTATTTTTTTCCCTCTCCCCACTGCCTGTGTTTTCCTTTTGCTATAGAATGAGGTGGCAATTAGTCATTCATAATGGTGGGTGCTACAGAAAGAAAAGCCTCCAACAGCCTCTTTTCACTCTCCCAATACTGCTTTATGCAACGAATCTGCATTGTTCCTAGAGTGTGTGTGTGTGTGTGTGTGTGTCTCTCTCTCTTTCTCTCCTTTTTTCTGTCATTCATTCTCTTTCTGGCAAGATGTCCCGTCTCTGTCAGGGGACCTTCATGTGTAGGGTGCAGCCTCTGGGACCTTTTTGGAAGAAGACCAAAACGGAATGGGTTTTGTTTTGTTTTGTTTTTGTTTTTGACTTGAGAGAAACGTGGTGATGTCTATAGGAAAAATGGAATGAGTGACGGAAAACTACAAATGAGGAACGACATTCAGCTTTGTATAATAAAAACACCTACTGACATTCATCACAAGGTACAGAAAACGTGAAGCCTCCAGGAGGCTGTGGGCCCAAATGGAGGCCTGAGGTCAGAACTTAAAAATGGTATAGTAGAAGCAAGAAAAGAAAAGCAATACATTAAAAAGTTTGGGATAATTATTTTTAACCCCTCCCCCGAATACACACACAAAGGCCTTCCCCATCCCACCTGAAAGAGAAAAAAAAGTAAAGGCAGTGATAATCAGCATGCAGTACTGTGCAAATAGTCGTCCACTGGAATCCTGGAATTCTGGGCGAAGGCTTGGTCTGCAGTTCAGGTGCGCAAGCTCCGTCGGGTGTCCTCAGGGTCCCGCGCTGGCAGGACGGCAGTTCAAAGTCTGCTGCTAAAAGTGAATCAGTTTAGCAAATTTACAACACTGATGTTGACTGTTAAAGAGAGGAAAATCCCAAGTACCAAACAAGTCCATCCAATGCACAGAGTACAAATTCCTTTTTTCAACAAAAAGTAGAAAAATCAAAAATAATCCCAAATGGGATTCTTGATGGCACTAAGAGTTAACACATTTCAGAGTTGTCAAAATGTAGCGAAAATCCTCCAGACTGTACAACGAGCGGAGAACCGTGTTTCACTGCTAACTTTTGACGTGTTTTGTTTTCTTTTCCCCATCTTCGGTCATGGGGTCCTCCCGCCCAGATGTTCACTCCATGTCCTCATTTACTGGTTCATCTTCATAATCTCTGTCATGGTCAAAATCTGGACTGTGGTTGGCTGTTGTCACTAAGGACAGAGGCCCTTCAGCTTCCTCTGGGTCGAGGGGTTCCTCTTTGACGTGTACGGGATGCCTGAAGAGAGAGGAGCAGCGGTTTAGAGGGGTACTTCAAGCACAATGCATGCCCTAAGTTAGGTAACTTAGAAGCCACAGGCTACAGTACAGTGGTTCTGTCCGGCAGAGCAGCCCTGGTCATCTGTGCTTCTGTTGAGTGCTGGGAAACCTGCTATGACCTGTGGCTCACTTTCACTATCCACAGCCCAAGTGGTCAGGAGCCACATGTGGCCAGCTGCTCCTGGACTGTACGGTGCAAAAGCAGCACAACATGGGGGCTGAAAGTTTGCTAGTCTAGAATGTTCTCTGTATAGGAGGTCTTTCCTGCCCAGAGCCATTTCTTTTCTGCACACACAAGTCACCGAAGGAGCTTTATGAATGCAGTGTGCAATCAGGTGTGTGCCTCTGCCTCTGCAATTCTAACAGCTCCCAGGCGATGCCCTTGGTCCCAGGACTATACTTTTGAGTACTAGGTAACAGGCCCCTGATGTGGCATCCTGGGTAGAATACCAACCTGCAAATAATTATGTGAAATGAGGATCTGTAATGTAGCTGCAGTTTGTGGGGGCCACTGAGCACAGGAAGCTGGGCTAATCATGGCTTGCTGTGTGTTCTGCTTTGCTAGTTAACATGCAGAACCTGTGAAAGAACTCTCCAGAGGACGACCCCAAGTGAGGTTGTATCATTAATCAACTTCAAGCAAACACAGCAAAGAGACACCATGATACATGCTTGAAACTCCAAATTAATGCATATTTTTACAAACTGTCAATAAGGCAAGAAAAGCGCTGCCAGGAAACACAAACGGAGAGGAAAAGGCTTGCTCAACACAACAATATGATAAGAAAGCAGAGCCCCAGTCAGAATAATAACACTGTCAGCTGTAAACACGGCAAAACATGAGGCCCGGCTGGTAGCCGCCACCAGGACGCGCTCACCGCTATGAGAACTGCCAACATGCTCATTATGGACTTGGGCTGGGATCATCCAAGGGGGGTTGGCATGATCACACAAAACCACTCTGATAACAACTGGGAAATGTTGTTCGTAAATCATATTTACAACCTATCCTTTACAAATACAAATTACTTTCTGTTGCAGGGGGCTTTTGATATGTAAAAGAACCATTCAAGCTAAAATGCTCCCATCTCTGAAGCAGGCGGCAGAAGGGAGGGACTTATAATGGACCTTATCAAGTATTAGTAATAAGACCTGGACTGGGGGATGGCTGGTTTATCAAGTATTAGTAATAAGACCTGGTAATGGGAATGGCTGGCTTCCTAAATAATTGATGCTATATGCAAGCCCTCAAAGGCCCCTGGAACCATTTGAAAACAGCAACTTCAGAGTCAACTGACTCTAAAAATTAACACAGCAGAGAGAGAGTCTGGGGCCTAGGTGGCAGAAAAACAGCTTTAAACAACTAGGTCCACCTTCTTAAAAAGGACTTGCCAAACAAGACAGAGAAGAGTTGCCATACAGCATACTTTATATGTGGGTCTCCATCTACTTAAAATTTGTAATAGTTGTGTTCACCTGTGTTTCTGTAGTAAGACCTAGGAGGCCTGGCTATATAATTTAGATAATTTGCAGGGTTCAGTGTAAAGTAAAAATACAGATTCCCTGGATTGGGGGGGAAAAAAAAATCACAACTTGAGAAATCCATTTCCAAAGAGAACAGTGGAGCTGGAGAGATGGTTCAGTGGTTAGACAGCAATGGCAGCTCTTACAGAGGACCTAGGTTCTGTTTCCAGCACCCACGTGGAGACTTAGAATCATCTGTAACTCCAGTCCCAGGGGATCTGACATCCTTCTTCTGGTCTCTGTGTGCACTGCAGTCAAAACACTCATACATAAAATAATGAAGCCCTTTAAAAAGAGGGCAGCGTCCTTCTAAACGTGTCATATGCCTGTGTGGTCAGTCTGAGTAACAGTCAGGGAGTGCGTCCTTGTCCCATCCCATTGGGGAATAAATATACTATTACGTATTGTAGACATAGCAGGAATATTGTCGTTTTTGCTTTGCTGACTTTTTTGTTATAATTTTTCTGGCTATGTGAGACTTTACTTCATTGGTAAATCAGTCCCTTAATGCTGAGCATTCTGTAATCACTTTCCCTTGCTTTTACTGTCTGCTCAGTACAATAAACCACTGTTACCCATTAATCTTTCTCCTTCTGTTGATTTACCTCCTTGGGATAAATGTCTAAGCATGGAATTGTTGGATCAGAGGCCAAAACATCTTTATGGTTCTCCTGATTTACTGTGATATTAATTTCCAAAGGGGCTCTATCAATTTGGACTCAATCTCAATTTGGAGTGGTAATTTGAAAAAATTGTTTGTGGCCTCGCAGGTGTGAGCTAGTGTCCAGGTACTTTAGACTGAGCCCCATGTACTGCTGACCGCAGTAAACACGTGTGTGTGTTCATTTTAGAGAACTGTGACTTGATCAGTTGGTCCACTGTCACTGGGATCATATGAGTTTAGCAATGCCTGGCTGACAGGCAATCTGCCTTTCTTTTTTAAACTTAACCAGTTACCAAGGAGTAAATGTCATTTTCAAAGTCACATTTTCCTACTTGATTTTTTTTTTTTTTAAGCTAGCAGATTTACTAATCTTTTTAGGTTTATAACGTGGAATCTGATGATACAATATAAAGCCTTGGACATTAAGGATGGGAAACGTTAGGAAAAAAAATAGAATAGTCTAAACATGAAGTTCCTGCTTTATAATTTTAGACTCTGGCCAATGTTTTGCTAGGCCAGTCCCCAACAACAAAAGACATAGATACATGTAAGGCCCCCACAAAACAAAGTTCATAATATCAGAGATTACTTTTGTTCTCCCCCAAATCCAGGTAATGACACTCTCATATCTACAGACTCCATCCCAGTGCTTGGCATAGAGTGACTGGACAAGAAAGACTGCCAACTAGATCTCCTGTGTGACAAGCTATGTATGCCAGGTTAAGAGTGGCTTCGTTAGCTTTCTGAACACGAAATCCAGTGGCAGGGTCTCCGAGGCTAGCAGATAGCCCTGGATGTGCGAAATGTGGTAGAGCCATCCAGTCCCTCAGGGGCAATATAGCAGAAGGAATTTCCGTGGGAAGATGCAAACTCTTAGAGGCCTCACCCTGCACACACACCCAGTTGTATCACTTACAAACTGGGCTACACAATGGTGCCCCTCCTGAGCCTCCACCCACCAGCCCCTCAACGACCCTTTCTCTCCAGCATCCATTACTTCCAAAACGGCTGCCAATGAATAACAGTACAAAACCTCCATACCTAGTCCCCTTACTTCTGAGTGATCCCTTTCTATATTCTAGAACACATGAGATTTGAAATATAGCCTACATGTGTTTAAAGGGATTGTGTTTGTGTTTGGGGTACATGCACAGTATTTGCTGTTTTGGTCCCTTTAATCCCTACCTGAGGGTAAGTATACTGTCTCCAAGCCTCACAGTAGGACAACCTTGTAGTGCTTTTTGAAAGAGACACGAGATGTTGTGGTATGTGTGTCACAGAAAAGGGAAGCGTGAAGAGTTGGGTCTCAGCACTACATGTCAGCTGGACCACTATCCTAATAAGGTCTTCTAAGCCTTGCTGTAAAGTTTATGGCTTGATTTATTCCAATAGACTCGAACAGTTAAAAAACAATTTGCATCATAGCAGGGTAATGTGTACTGGAGAAGAATGAAATCTCTGTCATTATAGAATTCACTTAATGGAAGTCTAGGGTCAGAAAGAGTAACCGGCTGTAACACTGACAGCAGGCACAGGGAGTCTGCTGTCAACACAGAGTTCTACAGGGCACAGAGCATAAACCTGACACTTGAGCAATACGTTTTGGTATCTCTATGTAGAGGCGCTTTTCTTTCTTTTAAGCAGTTGAAAATTGGGATGAGTGCTGTAAAACACAGGATTCTTGTGGTACTGGAGTTCATTCCAAGTTGTTACACAAATGAACTTTAGAGTTGATGTTACTCGGTTCAGAAAATCAGCAGGGCTCTAAACTGTGCCTTGAGGGGCTTGTCTCCTAGTATCTTTCCTTTTTGCTTCATCATTTTTCCTAGTGATATGGAATTAAGCCTTGGAGTTTGAACAGATTGGGGAAAACAGTGTGCCTTCCATCAGCAACTTCAGATACTTTTACTCCATGTGTGAGTCTTGAAGTCATTTATGGGCCAATATATGGTTGCTTTGAACTTCTTTAATAAACGAAGTCAAGTACCAGTCACGACAATGGTGAACAGAAGCATGATAATGATAAGGTCGGCGGCAGGGGCTGCTGGACGCAGGAAGGGACACGGCTGCCTTCGTGTGGGAATACATATGCTGAGAGATGACACACAGATGAAAATCCATCATTTCCACTTTGAAAGACCCTTTCCAAAGCACGTGGGGCAGGAAAGTCAAATTTCAGGTCCCCTCGCCACCCCCATAGGCTGGGAGATAAGATATTTTTTTTCTTTGTCATTAGATGCCAGTCCATTTTGCTCCTCGTTACTATAGGTCACAATTTCCAATCCTAAAATAAGATGCTGGTCAGTAATTCAGAAAGAATGTACTTGTACACAAGTGGCCTATTCTTGGAGGGGACATTACTGCAAGCACTGAACTGGTTTATTCACTTAAAGTGGGCCATGGTTTGGTAGAAACTCCCTGAAAGGGAGAGATTGTCTTTTGCAGCCTAGTCCCCTTGTGAATCCAAGCATCTGGCATCATGTGGTTTCTTTTGGGTCGTGTGACCGAGGAGGGACAGGGGCAGCAGCTCTCCCTGTCACCCATCACAGAGACACCCTGGTGGTATTAGTACCCCCTGAGGTTTGCAGGGTCCCGATACCATTCCCATTCAGCCTGGGTGATCATTGCCCATCACTTCATTCAGTTATATGCACTCTCATTATCCCGCCGTCTGCTGCTGTAATGCTCCTATTAATTTTCCTTTTGATATTTTAAGAGCAATCTATAAATCATGCCGCCTTTCATTTGTGCTATCATTAATGCTTGGTAATAATGCTTCTGCATCACACTCGTGGTTAAACTTAGCGCACAGCCAAGTAAACAAGCATTCTTTTTTTTTTCTTGCTGTTAGGTTCAGCTTGCCTGTAAGCTGAACACACCATGAGCTTTCTCAGACATGTATACTGATTTTAGGAGAAAAATCACAGTGTGTCTTAAATAATGGCCTGAGATGCAAAGTGGGGGAAACTTCCCATTTTCTTGCTGTGTGCACTTCTAGCCAGATGAAGCCAACTGCTTTTGTGGGAAAGTTAGTAACTAGTCTTTTTATACACTAACAAACGTCTCCGGGGATTCAAGGAAACCAGAAATGATAGGAAAGGCATATAGAAAGGCCAGAGAAGGGCTTGTCTGCATATTCAACAGGGAGACTGGGGTCAGGTGGCAAAGAGCACAGGGGTGGACAGTACTCACACAGCTTGCATAGGGGATCTGCCTGGACTGCTGTCGCTCTCGTTGCTGTTGGTGTGCTCCATGGCCCCGTTCAACTCCTCCCGGATGGCGCTGGCCAGGTTGCCCAGAGTAGGATTTCCCATGGAAGTGGTAGTGTATAGAGGTATACTATTCTCAGCCATGGAAGCCTATCAACCAAGAGAAACCGCATGAAATCATACAGCAGGCGAGACAAGGTGGGCTGAGGGTTGTGGGTGTCTTCAACAGCCTCCAGTTCAGGTTTGCTGTATCATGGCTGACAATTTCAAAGACGTATAGGATTTTGCTTTGACAGGGGCTCATGGCATGTGCCCCAGGCTCAGTCTGGATGAACTATCTGGGGGTGTGCCAAGGCGTTCATGGGTGATGTCCATGGGATTGGGTCCTGCCTGGTGGAGTCACATGGTTTAGACAAAGCTATCTAATACGAGGTTTATATCTGATGCCCTTTTTCAAGAAGAACTGAATATTTCTAGATCATAGCGAGATATAATGGAATTTTCATTTCTTTATCCATTTTGATGACTCCACTATTAGATATCCAAGATTTGATGAGATTATTGTTGGCCACCTGGCTCAAATTTATGAGGCCTTCTATAAACATTTACCTCTCAGATCCTATAGAAAAGGGAGAGATTATTGGAATCAATTTTATTCTCTCCCCATTATTCCTGTTTTAATGATTCTTGAGTCTGCTTAGTGAAGCCTCAGACCACCGGTCGAAGATAAGACCAGGCAACATTTCAGACTCTGGACCATCACCCAGGATTTAAAGAAAAATTCTTAGCAAAAGAAACGCTAAATCTTATTTCTTTTCGGTGCTTAAGTATATTGGTATTAAAGAGGACAAACTTGTTTTAAATAGGTATCAGCAAAAAAAGTGTGGGAAGTGAAACAGAACAAAACAACATCCACTAAACTCCAGTAGGGTACTGTCTGCTCTGTGTCCTACTGAATGCTGGTATAGTGGCGACCCAGTCTCACAATATCAAACAGCTGTCAGAGATACCACTGGACTGAAGGAGCCATGTTGGCCTCACTTGGGCAAGAGGTGTGGAGCCAGTGACTTTGCATTTTAATCATGTGGGAGGGCAGACTTGGAAAAACTGGCAGCTGGAATTAAACGAAGATTTTTCAGAATCATCCTCGACTACACTGTGCCTGGTTTTCCATCCTAAGGAGTGAAAGTACAATCACAAGACAATCTGGCAGAGTGGCATCAGTTGGCCCGTCATGCAAGAGTCCTAATTATTCTAGACAGCCTGGCACCAAAGACAAGGACAAAGTAGGACCAAAAACAGAGAAGAGGAGGCAAAGCTCTGCTTCTGGGAGTCTGCCTGCTGAGCCAGTCCCAGCCGCTCCCAGTGTCTGAAGTGCGTCTAGATCCCGTCCTAAGTACGCTCATAGCACTTCCTTCTTTCCCCTCTGAATTATCTATCTGCTTCCTTTAAAAAAGAGGGGGTGGTGTTAAGATCATCTCATTTTTATTTCCCAGAGTGGTGAATTCAATTTAATGAACATTCCTCACTCTCCTATGGTTGTCAAATTATTTGCATCAAGTACTTTTTGAATACATCTCTTATAAGTACAATGAAGCAGTTCTATTCTTTTGGGGCAGAACAGTTGGCAGAATAATAATTACGATCAACTGCGGCTGGACTGCCACCCTCAACCGCCTTATGTGCGACCTATACAGTGGTTACACGTCTTTGTCATGTAAGATCGGCTGAACTGCTTCTCACTGGAAATACTGTCAGATCAGCTCTCACAGGACAATTTCGGTGTTGTCTGGTCAGGATGGGGTAGAGGAAGTTGGGGCCAGTGCTAGCTGAATAGTTTAGTGAATTCCCAAGCCCCCAAACCATGGATACTGTTATATGAATGTGCATGCCGGCACGGGTGAGCAACGGTCACGTTTGGGGGATATGAAGGTGCTTATTTCTTTTTGATTCTCAAAGTATTATGGGTGAAAGCCATTTCTGATTGACAATGCACAGGGGTCCAGCAGCCACAGTGATGAAAGAAAGCTCATCTAGTCATGAGCTCTTGGTTGGTCTCTTGATTCTCAGACACAGTGTTAGTATAGAAAACTAGCTTTGCCTTTTTTAAAGAAAATACATCTCACTACCTTGAGATCCTGGGGGCCTGGCTCACCTTGCTGAGTGAAAACAGATCAGAGCCATTCACAAATTATCACCTATTGCTTCTAACCGACAGGTCTTCCTATAGCTGGTATTCTTTTGGGACCAGGTATCTGACAATTTTTAGAATGAACTTAATTAGATAAATGGTCCTGGGCACGGTATGTGGTTTCATATCAAATCGGCACCTGTGCCAACTCAGAGGTGCTTAAGTGATGGCACCCAAGTCCGTTAAGTACCACTGATTCTGGAATGTTAACTGCTCTGTACTCCCCGGGGAAAAGGCAGTCTATAAATACGAAGCTTTACGGTTACCCTTAGTTACTTCACTTTTTCAGAGCGTAACGCAATCTGTCCCGAGCCCTGTGTTTTATTTCTGTAGTGGATTCTGCTGTCCTATTTTATAAATTGTGTATCATGCCGTTATGTTGCTCTAGTAATTTTTTTTCCCAAAAAGACACTGTTGCGCTATTATTTTTTACTTGCCTTGAAAAAATGGGAAGTGGGTGATAATGGAAAGGAAGGCCTGCTGGTAGGGTCTTGATTTAATCTGCACGGCAGGAAGTTGTCGTGTATGACTGACTGTCTACTGACCAAGAATCCAAATTCAGAGGAGAGGCAAGAGAGCCATTCCTTAAAAGTGTTCCTGGAAAGCCACAGGGTGGTTCTGGGTGACTGTGGGAAATAAGGAGGTGTGCAGGGGCTGCGAAAACCAGTGTCTCAGAGATGAAAAATAAGAACACTTCTGTAATGATAAAGCACGCTAATTGAAATTAGTCACATAGTTAAAGAAATCCAGAGGACGAGAATCAATTTTTTTTTTTTTTTTTTTGCTTTTCTGCCTCATGAATGTAAAATGTGCTTGTAATTTTAATACCATTCTAGATACAGCCGCCTTTAAATTCAGACTTCATAAGACTCCAGGGAAAGTCAGTTACTAATGCACGGTATTTACAATGGCACCACCTAAGTACGCTTTTCATTTACTCTTGTAAAGTTACTGTGTAAACGACAAGTCATTAAAAGAAATGCAGAAAGTCGCTTCTCCTATTAAATTTAGTTCAGACTAAAAATAAATAGAATTACTGAAAGGCTAAGTTCAGTGACTCTACCCTCGAACTGTATAAGAGGTATATTATCTATCAGGAGCCTTGGATGCTGTCAGTGTGCTCTGAAGGCAGTTCTGTGGCACACAGCGTAGTGCTCAGTCAGTATCTGTTTAGCAAGTTGGGGAGAACCAGTCTGCTGTCAGTGCCTCCTCCAGATTCCAGTGCCCACAAATGCCAAGTGTCTCAACCCCTTTTCTCTTAGTGTCCCCTTTCAGAATCTTGCTTTTACATTTCTGCCTTCACTCAGAAGTATTATGGTCCCTCAGAAGAGCCTAAGACATCACAGAATCAAAGAGCTAATTGGGGGGTGATACAGTACTGATGATTCCTAGTGTTATGGGTGCATGATGACTAAAGTGAGATTGGTCTACAGAGTATGTTATGTTAAAGCTGTAAGGTTCTTTCTGGCATGTCTTCTACAATAGTCAAAGTATGGGTTTCCTGTTTTGTTTTGTTTTGTTTTTGAAATCTAAATAGGGATATGGTCTATTAAGAGGGATCTGGGTACTACATATAGGCATTTAAATGGGTATTGCCAGTTTTGGAAATAACTTGGTGGTGCAGGAACAAGAAACAAAAGGCTGGCTACACAGACTGCAGCTCACGCCCTCGGGCTTGGGCCCTACTCTAGGGCCCTCGCTAGGGTAACAAGTACTTCATAGGAAAGAAACATTCTCCACCAACTGGCTGGAAAACTATATTTTGCTTAATTAAGCATTCTATTGTTTAAACAAACAGTTGACTTATACGAAGGAAATAAACCCAAACTCCCTCCCCAGCCCCATAATAAGAAAAGATGTGGAAATGGACTTTAGGAGGCAGAAACACAAAGCTCTGCTTTCTCTTTAAACCTGTGAACAATGGAAGGTCATGTGACACGGTGGCCTATCATCCAGCACATTAATAGCTGTGCTAGAGTAATTACACTTGTGGTATTTTTGCCTCAAGTGAAATTCTGAAATAAGAGGATGGAAATTATGATACTGCTGATAAATATTAATAAGTGAACTTTTAATTTTTTTGCCACAATATTCAAAATGCTAAGCATCCCGCTAATGCGGAAGCAGCCCGATGTGTTTGCCTCCGGGGAGTACGATGCTTTGTGCACTTAAGAAAAAAGTTTAACGGAATTAAAATTTAATATCTAATTAGAGCGAGGCTAATATATTTTGAAATGAGTGGGGGAGCCCTATGCCTGTGCCGCGGATTCGGGACGGCCGTTAATCTCACCTGTAACGCTGCGTTGAGAGGTGTACAGTAGGCGTGGCTGCTCTGCATGTTTTTAATAAGGGACGGGTTACTGTGGAAGAAAAAGATAAAAACTCAAAGTTAAAGGCAATTGATCCCCAAGGACCTTGCCAAGTTTTGTTTTTTAAGCTGTCCGGCAGCCTTCTAAATTTGAAATTTCCCTCCCCAATTCCCAAACCAAAGGAAAGTGAAGCTTTCTATTAAGTTTTAAAGGGCTGGTCTGGGTGAGTGCCTTTGGGGGTGGACTTGGCTGTTCACCCTAGAAATTGGTTTAAATGATAACAGACTTGGGTATTTCCTCTGGGACCTGTCTGCAAAGGGTTAGTTGCTGCTCAGACTCAAACAGGAAGGCGGCAGCCTGGCTCAAGGGCAGGGTGCTTGGGATGGGCAGGGTGGTCTCAACTCAGAGGCTTCATTCTCACTTAAACTTGACCATGACAGCTAGAGGCAGGGCACATGTAGTGCAGGAGGGAGATGAACAAGGGTAAGTTTATTCCTGCTTTGTACAGCAGGATCCTAAACTGTAGTCTTTCTTGTATGGCCCAGTCTGGGAGAGCCTGTGATTATTTGGTACTGTCTCTATTGACAGAGTAAAAGAAGCCAAGATAATGTTAAAAAAAAAAAAAAAAAATCACTGGCCTAGTAAGAATTGAAAACACTAAGAAATTACATAGGCCATATGGAGGGAAAGTAGTTTCCAGGAGGAAATGATGTACATTTATCAACAGATTTCAAAGGAAGTGCCACCCACACCACACATTTTTTTTCCTCTGTGCTTGGGACAATTTGGTTTTGGATTTTTGAGACAGGGTCTCCCTGTGATGCCCAGGCTGTCCTGGAACTTGCAATTCTGCCTCAGCCTCCCAAGGGCTAGCATTACAGACATGCGCGCCAACATGCCAAGCTTGCTCGGAACATTGTGATTGTTCATTCTTCTTACTATATTGAGTGCTCACATAGAAAATTTATCCCAACAGATACACGTTGTAATCATCATTTCCTTTTCACTTTGAGGGCTTGTGGGCCATATACCAAATATCTACTTTAGAGGGTCCCCGTACATAAGCTGCTGAATCCAAGATACAATCAACAGTTTGCATTAAAGACGTCAAAAAAGCATTACTCCAGGCACTGGCGTTCCGAAGAGAAACAAGAAGTACAAGTACAGATCACACCGCTTCGTTTTGGTTGCACAGAGCTGTGGCACTGCTCTTGGGTGAAATGCCATACTACGTGGGATGAGCCAACCATGCAAAGCCAAAGCAACAGCAGAAACAAAAAACAAAGGCAAGTAAAGACTCTTACTGTGTGACAAGCTCGTCAAAGTTTTCATCGGGGCAGTATTTGCGAGGACGGCCTCGTTGAATATGGCGGCCACGTATAAACTCTTCATCATCAACTGTCCAAAAGGACCCAAACTCATCCTCTACTCTGATAAAGCACTTATGCAGTGAGAGGTTGGTGCGAATGGCACCCTGGGATAGGAGCAGCAGCAAAGGAGATGGAGTGGCAACAAAAGAGACGGGGTTGGGGGCAGAACAGACATCCAATACAGGGAACAGGAGAAAGAAAATAAAATGCAATAAGCATAAGCAAATGGTTTGTGAGGGTTAATATGCATCGCCACCTAAAAGCTACTAGCATGTGATGTAACAGAGTCCAGCAAGCAGGGCAGGGGGACTGGTGGGTACACGAAACAGGAGGGATGAAATGCTTTTTTGCTTCCCTTAACTGAGACAACATGAAACCAGTTCTTTGGTCTAACACCGTCTAGCAGCCAAAGCCTCTACGTCATACTTGTTAGCACAATCCAAGCTAGGCTAAGAAGTTCAAACATGGTGGACGTACCCACTGATCTTTTGTGGCCTTCGTTTTTGGAATTCTACTTCATCCACTGTCCATACTGCCCCTTTAACGTTTTCTACTCGCACAAAACACTTGTGAAGACTAAGATTATGACGCACTGCATTCTGCAGCAAGTATAAAAGAGAGAACATTGACATTTTTCTATAAGAAAAGACTCTAAAAACAGTAGTACATTCAGCTCCCATTTGTAAAACCATCCCCCAAGCCTTCTTATACCTGAGGGTGCTTTCCCAATCAAACCCCAAAATCATAAATTAATGGCACTTTGGCATTTAAGCCTACTTTCTGGTCACATCTAACCAGAAGAAATACTGGTCAATATGCATGCAAGCCCCAAGTAGTTTCCATCATAGAAATCTGATAATATTGTTAGGATGATATATACACGTATGTGCATATATATGAAGATATATAAAGCTGTTCTTTTAAAGCCCATCTATGTGTGATTTTATAGAAGGGTACTTTATTTTTTGAACATGAAAAATGAACATTTGGTTAACTTTGTTTAATACCCCACAGTATCTGGCTCTGAAACATTAAGAAGACTTCTAGACAGGATTTTACCATTGAGAGTATCACCCTGTATACGTGAGAGGATTTGGGGCGTGAACTCAGCCTCAACCATCAAGCTTATGTCTTACCTTCCAGGGATGTATGTTTAACTCTGAGGGAGGATCTTAACTGATCAGAAAAAAAAAAAAAAAAGCCAAGGCATACATACACAAGTAGGACTCTCAATGGCAAAATGACTCTCCTTCTGCAGCTGATGGTCTCTACAGGTGTCTTATGTTTACAATCATGTTGGCCATTGCTAATGGAGATCCTTCACATGTACCAAAAAGGAGGATCTTAATTCAAGTGTGAAGAACTGACTTTTAGCAAAATCCACACCTGTGACTGGATACTCTTGAGACCTGTCTGGCCAACTTACTGGTCCGGACATGTTAAGGGGTTGGAGGATATTACAAAGAGACACACGTTGGCCTCTTCTCATACACAGGTAAGTGACTCAAGCAGGGCATGAAAGTTGAGGCATTCTTTGATCCCTATGTACAGTGTGGAGAAGCCCTTATGTAACTCCGGTACTGCTGCTATTGTCAGACCAGTTACACTCTTCTCCTATAGTCAATCTTGATACACTGAGAGGTCTTTCAATTTTTGGACACTGATAATTGGTGACTAGGACTATGAGGACTCATGCTACATAAAATTTTTTCTTCTCTATGATACATTGTTTAGAAAATAAATAACCAGATGTATTTTATGGCTTGGTGTGATGTGTTGTTCACAAGGGGGATCTGCAGAGTAAATTTCCAGGGGTCTTTTGAGTATAAGTATGATATGCAAATAACTATCAAAGGATATCCTGGACTTAAAAAAGTTTCAATGGGTTTGCCTAAAAACAAAACCCTATAAAAACATCTGGAATGTCATAGTTACAACATCTGGAACATCATAGTTACACTTGGTAGGGCAAATCTGCATATAAATATATCCTCCTAGCTTTTAAGAAGATGATTTCTTTTTTTTGTTTTTTTTTATGTGGCACAGGGAGACTGCTGTAAGATGCTGAGAAGGAGTCTGAAGTAAATAAAGTGACTTCCCTCCCAAATCAAGAGAGATCGTGTAAACGAGGCAGTGAGACTTCCAATCACTGATGGTGGCATTTTACAGTATCAAAAGTATAAAAATGGAAAGACTCGAGAAGCTATTCCCGCATATAAGGATCGCTGTATGCCTCGGCGGACTGTCTACTAAAGCAGAGAGCAACTGGGAACGCAGAGTTTAAAGACCAGAGACCCCCGCTCTCAGGCCTCACTGTAGCAGACAGCTCAGAGTCCTAGTAAGGACTCACAAAAGAGTGTTATCTGCCCTGATGAGAAACTGCTTCCTAAGGGATTGTGTGCATAAACGATACCTTCTCCTGTACTTTGCACAGCTGAAAAAGTGACATGTGAGTTTAAGTGTATATTCACAACTGGTTAAGCATTTTTAAATTTGATCATTTGGTACTTATAAAAAGGCAATTTGAAGAAAATGTTTAAATGTTTGCTTCCTGCTTCCACTTCCTAGATTTTTTTTTTTTTTAAAGTATTTGTAGATCCTTTGTATTTTATCTCTCAAGGAAGCCTGAGGAAGAGACTGAGATCTTCAATACAGTTTCCCATCAGCCCTCAACTGTCAGGTCCATGACATTCCCTTATAGAATGTTAATTTTAGTTTTCTCCCATATAAATATAAGGAAGTTCTGTCCTATAATAGCTGCGGTGCTCAAACTGATGACATGTAAGTATCATTAGTGTGGTACTAAATGAGTCTATTTTGGAGTTCCAGGACTCTAGTAACACCAGGTAGTAAAAATACAAAAATATATCTCGCAGAATTCACCTATAAAGAGGTCGAAAGTAGGAACCTGCAAACATTTGTGAAACCTTCTATCTTTCACCTCCCCGCCCTTTGGCTTTTTGAGATGAGGTCTCATGTAGTCCAGGCTGGCCTTGATCTCCTGGTCCTCCTACGTTCCGAATGCTGGGATTACATGCCCATCTGGGAAGGATGACTTTAACATGGTGGAATAAATGCAAGTAAAATCTAAGAACTGACTCCTAAGCTAAAAATAAGGGATGGGATGGGCTCCTGTGACTCCAAGCATTTTAGGGAGCATGTAACTGAGTTATGGGATTTGACGTGTTCTATGGCAAATTTGACATTCCATAATTTTTATGGAAATACATTCCATAATTCTGTTGTCCATGAACGCCTCTATTGCAATTTTAATAATGCACTGCTTTTGGCAATAAGCACCCTTTTAGGATGCGAATTTGTGGATTACACAGCTTCCTCTACTGATGGAGTTGGTGAGCTCTGATCTGACCAATGAAGGTTATGTTCAGAATTGTACCCCTGTTAATGACTGTCTATAACCCCTAATGACATGAGGTTTGTGGATACAACAAGGCCACCTCAGAGCAGGGTCACTGTCATCTGCTAACTGCTCCATGCACACTTCCCTGCCAGGGAAGGCTCTTTTTACTTGGAACATTTCGACTATAACAGAGCTCTTCTCCCAGTCAACATTCCTGGAGGAAGTGGAATATTTGCTTGCCCTGGAAATTAAATTTTATAGATAACAAGGTCTGTTCTATACAGGCTTAAATGCAAGAGTGAACAGGCTTTGAGGGCAGAGCTTACCTTCCACGTGGCCGCATTGCGTCGGAAGTAAGCAAACATTCGTGTGAACCAGTTGTAGATTTCATTTAGTGTTAGCTGCTTTTCTGGAGATTCAAGAATGGCCTATGAAGCAAAGGAGGATCAGAAGATAATTTATGACCAAACAGGCAGAATCCTCATTTGACGGTTTCCATGAAAATACAAAATAACTGAGATTCAGAGCAAACTCCTAAGACACGTTTCAGGAAACGATCTAAGATTAATGGTTGTATTTAACAGTTCAATAGCAAAACTCAAAATGGAATTATCTAATTGTTTTGAGTTTTTATTTCTGTTTCTGTACAGAAATATTAATTTATTAGTCATTCATAAAGCAGAATCAAAGAGAAATGCAAAACATTTCACTAGCTGATTAAAGCTCAGTAATTATTTAGAGCTCAGATTAATTCTAGGGATCAGAGATTACTGTAGCTTGTGATAATTGACTTGCCATCTTTAAACAGGCTCATTTTCACTGTTGTGTGAAATGAATTTCCTAATAATCACATCGCATTGTAATACTTAATCAAAAGCAATTATGTTATATATTGCAGTTTTAAAAAACCTTATAGAAAAGGTTTTAGCATGCTTGCATACTAAACGGTTTTAAACCTACTTCATCAATATAATATATCCATGTACACGTATACCTTTTGAGAGCATTTCACATACTGTGCTATTTACTTACCTGCCTAATTAAAGATGCATATGTAAATGGTGGTCTAACTTCTGCGTTCTTATAAAATTCTTGGTTCTGCGCAATATCTGCTAAATAAGAATCATTGTCCTATTAATTATCACTTTTTAAAAGGGGGCTGTCAATGAGAACTACAGATGATCATGCTGTACTAGGCAAAGATGGGGTAGCTACCTGAAGAAATGGGCACGTTGTATTTGTCTGAGTACCGCCTGCGGATCGGTCCCACCGTGTGCATGCTGGTGGTGGTGATGACAGAGGGGCCTTGGGTGACGGGAGTTAGGGGGGCGGTTGGGGTCGTTGGAGTATGAGGTAAGCTCTGTGGAGAAGCCTCTGATGCAGACTTGGAGAGCGTGACACTTGATACCAGATTCAACTGTGAGGAGAACAACATTGGTTAGGAGGACTTCAGAAAAACAGAGCAACCAAAGCAAAACAAACAACAACAACAAAAACCCCAGCAACCAGGAAAGGATCCCACAGGAATGACACAAGGGGCATCCGGCGAACGTGGCTTCTCCAAATCTGTGTTTATACACGATTCACTGAGGAGTTAGGTTACCTCCTGCAATCCTCTCCTTTCCATGAGACAGCTTTTTTCAAAGGCTGCAAAGGGATGTTTACAGATGCCAAAGGGATTATTTATCCATGAGAGTCTTGAGAAATTCTGAGTGAAGACATTTCTTTAATCCCAATCTCTCCTTCTCTCTGAAATAGTAAACCTCAACAAGGTAGACAGAGTCTCCAGCACCAAGAAGGATGAGGACTGAAGGAACCCCAGCTGGGATACAATGACATAGACCTGACCTGTCCAATCTGACTTTCTGTAGCCTGCTACCACAACTGGGAGGCTATGTTGGTTTTTTTTTTTCTTAAAATTAGCTTTCACTTAAATGCAATGAATGTACTAAATGGCCCCAACTAGGCTAGCAACGGGACAGGCAACTTGAGTCCATCATAAAACTTAACAGAACACGGACATGCACATACATGATCGACCCATGCCTCACAGCGAAGAGTGACATTCATCCAGCAAGCCAACATCTATTTCTACCATTGTTCAGAAACAAATCTTCACAAGCTTCATGTACAGTCTTCGTTAAACTTGATCAAATTGTAATATTCTGTTGCTTATTGAAAAGTCCCAAACAGTCCATGACAATCATTTAGTGGGCCGACTGCTGAAACTATTATTTGAAGGGGTACAGGGTGACACAAAAACACCCTTCTTCTAAGCTGCCTGGAAGAGGAAAACTATCTTAAGTTTGACAAAGCCAAAGAACCTGTGGTTTTCACCATGTTTATGGTTGTGTCAAACACCCAGAGGCACTTCAAAAACCTAAGAAACTCGAGCAAAGCACATTTCAAATCAGTTACCGTAATGTCTAGTTCACCATTATTAGATTCAACCTTAAGCACATGCATTATTCGTGGTAGGTATTAAGTGAGTCCTCTGCTCCAACACTGGGAAAGACTCAACAAGCTAGAAATAAATGAAAAGAGGCCATGAGAATCCTCACTATTCCAAGGGAAGAGAAAGGAAAGATCTGAAATAGCTAAAGGAATATTAATTTCCACATGCAAATCTGATGCTAAAAGCTAAATGTTGGGCCCTGAGTTTTCGGCTCTGCTCTCCTTTCTATTTTCAGCTTGAAATGTTGACTCAGCACACCACAGGCCTCCAGTGCCCAAGAAAAGCAAGCTAGGGAGGTGGCATACCCTTGCTGACCCTCAGCAAGCAGGGCAGATGTGGTGAGCTGTCCTCCCAGCAGTGCTAGAAACTTGACCGTGCCAACAGTTCAGAGTAGAGGCCAGGGGCAGGGCAGCGAGAGATGCCAACGGGAAAGAGCAGAGGCTGACCCATTCTCCGCCTCAGGCTTTAACTAGTGACCAAGTGAAAGGAATGCTCTGTATTAGCATCAGCCGAAGTAAGGGGTCAAGAACGTTAGTGTAGAAAACTCACACATTCACAGCATTTACTGTTCCAGTGCTGTAAAGCCATTACTAAATTCATGCTCCTAAAACCCCTTCCCCTGTGGATTCCTTTATTTCACAGACTATCACAAATATCTAAGATGCAGTTACTTGACTTTACAAAATGAGGTTTCTCCAAAGCCAAACCACACACTTGTATAGTTCTACAGCCTCTGCTTGGTTTTTTTTTTTTTTTTTTTAAATGCCCTATTGATGGTTAAAAGTAACACTATCACCAGTTCCACTTACTGCTAGGCCTCATTTTGGGAAAAGATTCAGTAAACAGCTTTTATCCCTGTTTACAAATGACATTCAATAAATTTTACCACAAACTTCTAAAGGGTTGGAACTGGGAATCAACCCCAGAACTGCTGCCCTTGAAGCGCTTACAGTGGGAAGCAGACACGGCCAAAGGTGGTCCTCAGGCAAACCCAGGCGACAGCTCTGGGGCCTCACTCAACTTCTAGCTTTCCCTTTCGCTGAAGAACACCGTCCCAATTACTGTGACTTCCTCAGGAACATACAAAAAATTACGAACACAGGAATCCCTAAGAAACATACATGCTCCCTTTCCTCTCTGTGAGGAAGTCTCACCAAGTCCACTGGGATCTGTATTCGTTGTGAAAAAGTCAAAACACATTGGAATCATTCAGCAAGTACAAGCCCATCGTTCTGGATGCTCACATCTGAGAACACACGAACCCCACACAATGACAGGCCATTAAATAGAATTCAACTCGTGCAGCTTCTGCAAAGGTCTTACTACTGCAACATTTCTACCAGAGCTAGCAACAAGGAAAAGCAGATTCCCTCCAGGCTGGCTTGATCCAGGAAGACAACAAGGCAGGTCGAATTTTCTGGATGCTTTTGAATGTAGGTAGCAACTGGAAGTAAACACAGAGCCTGAAGAGAAGGGTTTACCAGGCTTGACAAATGACACCGTGCTTCACACCCACTGCTGGGCTGTCTCTAATAAGCCACAGAGGAAGCAGCCAATCTTGGCTAATTACCAGATAAAAATGTATTGTAAGGACTCTAATTAGGAGACGAGGATGGAGGTGATCTAATGATTAAATGGCGCATTCGACTGACCCCACCATCAATGTGCAGCGGTGCACGATGTCACTGGAATAGTTTGTAGAAACAGTCATTTTATTTCAAGGAGGGGAGACAGTAATATTTGTAATGATGGCTATGAGGTAAACTAATTAAAAGACAGTTCCTAGAGGAAGAGGGTGGCTCGGAGCAGCTGCGGCCATCCCAAACCCAAGTGCCAAGTCTCAATAGAAGAGATGCAGTCAAGTGGAAAATTTCTGCCTGACCTCTGCCCTTGCTATTAATTTGCAGGAAAACTAATGACACATATACATATTCCCACAAAATTGTTCTAATTGCTAATTTGCCAAAGGAGCCCAGATTCTAAATTAAACATGACTGTAGCCTGTGCGAGAAGGAAGAACAAAAAAGCTGCAAGCTCCAAATACAAGGAGCTTTTGCCACGCAAAACCATCTGAACGCTGAACCAACAAGTTAATGAAACATCAACCCTGTCGGCTGCTGTAGAAGTTTCTCAACTTTTAAACTTCTGTCTGGTGATCACGGGTGCCTTGAGAAGTCATCTTTGCAAGAGAAAAGGGGAGAGGGAGATGACAGAACACCAGGAAGGATTCAAAACCCACAGCATTCACATAAAACCTGCTCTGAAAATGATGGTCTCTCAGAAAAAGGTTGAAAACAAAATAATGAGCCACCACGGGCTTCCGAGAACAAACTGGGGGGAGCTGGAGAGATGGCTCAGTCAGGATATAGCTTGCCACACAAGCATGGAAGACCTCAGTTCATACCCCAGCACCCACAGGTATGGTGGTGTATGACTGTAGTCCCAGCGCTAGGAAGGCAGAGACAGGAAGATTCCCAGAGCTTGCTGGCCAGCCGGCCAAGCAGAATCAGTGAGCTTCAGGTTCAGTGGGAGACCCTGCCTCAAATCAAGGCAGAGAGGAACTGGGGAAGATACCCAGTGTCAGCCTCTGGCTTACACACACACACAACTACTTAATTAAAAGAGCAAATATAAGGAACGGTGTGGATTTTGCTGTTGTCTTGCAATATTCATCTTAATTGTAATCTATCAAAACAATATCAGAGAGAAGGAAAAACATCTATATGCTTTGTGTTTCTAAGTGAAGTTACGGCTGTAAAGAGAATTTTCTTTTCCGGGGCACGGAGCAGGAAGGGATTGGACTGGGAGGGTTTCTTTTCCTGATGGAAAGCCCATTTTCTGCATTGTGTTCATTTTCTATTTAAGAAGAGGTTGCTATGTTTAGAAAAGTTAGTAACGCTGATATTTTTCTCCATGGCAAGTTTCCACTGCAGGGATGATTTCAGCAAAGATAATCTCCTTCAAACTCTGGCCAGGACGCAAAATTTTTATGTCACTTAAAGTTGCTGGAGGGTTTTATTTTTAAAATAAAAATACAAATAACTGTGTTCTCAAGCATCACTTTCTCCTTCAGTTTGGTTCCAGAAGGACTTTCCTGGAATCTTTTGCCACTGAAGCCATTGCAACTCTATCAGCTACCTAATATTGTACTTTGTCAGTCATTTTTAAAAACAAAAATCAATCTCCTCTTTTTCCACAGCGTCCTCCCCTCCCGTGTAAAGACGATGAGTCACTGGCATTTTTTAAAAAAATAAACAAACGGCTGATGCAAACCCCAGACAGAAACAGACTTGTTTGGGAATATTCCCACAAGAACTGATTTTTTGTTTTTGTTTGTGCTCTTGCTTCTCATGAAAACAGATTCTGAGAACAAAAGACAAACCTGAAACCAAACCCCAGAGGCCAGTGCTACACAGTAGGAACTTTGGGGCTCACAGAACTGGTTTTTCTGCTGTCTGTTGGAATGGCCTTGAGAGGCTCAGGGTCCTGCCCCAGCTGTAGTGTTCAGAGGCTAGAGGGCCTTTGTGGGTATGAGTCATGGAGTTCAGACTCCATGGAGAGAGACCAGGGCAGTGGGTGCAGCGGGAGGCCTTTTGGAAGGACTCTGCTCACTGATGGAGCCTGGTTTATACCAGAGACTCGTGTGGCATTCCTGGCAGGGATGTGAACAACAACTTGAGCTGAAGGAAGGAGATGGATGTAACAAAAACTCCGTCTACAAAACAGCTTTCCTGTACTGGGCTTGAGAGTCCGTCTTTATGACAGCCTGAGGTTGCTGCTGGAACTCCAAAGCCGAAGCCCCTGCAGCTCATACATGACTTCTGTAGGGGCTAAGAGCTATTTCAAAACAGTCCTAATTGCTATGGTTAAGAGTCAAAGAGAATGTACAAAAAGTTAAATCTAGAGGTGCATTTCATTCCAAATGTGTTACGATATTTTCATAAAGTAGGCTCTACTACCTACGCTGTAATTACTTGCCCACCAAATCTGAAAGAATGTGGTTTCTCCGGGCTGGGGAGTGGTTCTCACAAGTGCAGGAATCCCTGAAGCAAAGGTGTCCCTCCTATTAAAAAATGGGATTTACCACGTACACACCACACATCATGAAAGCGAAGGGCTTTTTAAGAAATCATTGACTATAACAAAGTCCTGACACAGATGTGTTTCTTTCTTCTTGTCGTTTGTGTGGAGTTACACACTCCTTCCTAGATCAATCTCAGCCAGTTCTTAGCACAGTTAAGTCCAGACATGATATTATGTTGTTCACTCTGGGAATGGAACTAAGTGTGGAACAGAGGAATAGCAGACTATTTTCTCCTTTCTGCTGTTGCTTCTCTTGTTCCACCGGAAACAGAAGAATCTTTTAAATCTTAAACTACAACAAATTTGGCTATTGTATACAGATGGCAACAACAGCTGTTTCTCTCTAGGTGCCCAGCTTTTAGAAGCTGCAGCTGCTCCAGCAAGTTCTCCAAGCAGTGCCTGGTTCTAATAAGAGTAGAACTACAGGGCTGCTTGCTCCTTCACTTCCTCCAAGAACAGCCTCATCCCATACATCCCTCTCCCAGAGTCCATCCTTACACACAGTTCTGTGCACTTGCTTTTCACCTGAGCAAGAGCCTACAAGCTGACCTCTTCTTTCTACAAACCCATTGTCTTTCAGGTTTCAGCTGATGTGTCCTCAATAGCGGTCACTTGTTCTAGTCACATGAAGCATTCTCCAAGCAACAAATAGCATGTATGTTCAAGCATGTGTGTTGGATGTGTGTATTGGTGTGAATATGCGTATGTTGTGTGTGATTATTTGGTACTTTGTTCCACACTGCCATGGCAAAGACAGGTCATCCTCATTTGACCATATACAGTATGTAGCCATGGTCAGTAAGTATTCCCTAATGAAATAGTTTGATAGGGAATTCACTTTCCAACTGTAACCTGCCCTCTGCATTCAATTCTGAGAGGTCTTTTTGGATGTGATGGCCAGAGAAAGACCTGCTACCTAGGGAGTAGGCAGGACAGGAAGTCTGGGATATGCTGTTCCCGTCAACCCTATACTTCCTGCTCAAGGAGGGTGGAGCTCAGAGCCTCCATCTGTGCCCTGGGGTACTGTCCTGGGAATGAGCACATCCTGTTACTAACTATCCACATCTGAAGATGAGCCCCATACTAGGATCCAGAAAATGCATCTCTGAGCTGATGTAAGAACCATCTGAGAATGTGTTGGCAGCTCTCAGAGGGGATGAAGTGGGGACAGGGTGGACCACTGGATACAACAAAAGACACTTACCACCCAAAAGGCATTTAGTGAAGAGCAACATTTACAGCAAAGCATTCTATCACTTAGTGACTAAGAATTTTTAAATAAACACAAAGTTCCTTTTAAACAGACATGGAAAAAGAAACAACTTCATAAACTTACTGGCAAGGTTAGAACATGAAAAGTCCCCATCTACGGTTAGATATGAAGCACAGTGACTACTTGTTTCAAGCCACAGATTCTGAAAGGATTTTCATTCAAGCACACACTCGCCATTCTATTATTTAGGGTGGAATAAATTAATTACAGGCTGTAAGGAATATTTTGAATGTTAGGATCAGTCACCAGATAGCTCCGAGTCCCTAAAGTTGAAAGCATCAAGGGTCTGAAATATGCATGTGGCTTTTCTTTCTTTCTTTTTTTTTTTTTTTTTTTTTTTGGCAAGGAAGTGAAAATTTATGCAAAACATTACACGTCTATCTTTTATAATTAATTTTCCAATGCCTCACCTATACATATTTTAATAATTCCCGATTTATAAGATGGTATCTATAATAAAATTTTCTATTTTCCAATAAATGAATAGAAGGCAAGTTCACTCCGACAACAGAGTGTCACACAATATCTACTTGTCAGGCACCAATTTTTACTTCTTACATGTAAGTTAAAGGGTAAGGAATTTACAATGCTGCCTGTGAGGGGAACCACTCTTCACACACAAATGTGATCTTTTTTTTTTTTCAAAGGGTAATACAACAGTACATTTACATAAACTAATCCAAACAATCTATGTATTTGACAATGGCAAACCTCACACAGACGGCCTATTGTTGGTTTACATCTTGGAGTTCTTTATATTGGCTTGTAGTGCTGCTCTAGCTGTCAAAGGTTTGACTTGGACTCTAAATAAATGGTTATAGAAGTGCTGTGCAGCGATATTGGACTTCTTTGCAAAAGAAAACCTGCTGTGCATGAATTCAAAAGCTATTAATTTTTCAGTCAAAAATATTCGTGCCTATTTCTTTTAATAAAGAAATACTGTGCTGAGCTACTAAGAGATAATGTTGACTAGTGGTAGAGAATTTTCAATAGAGCAGTTAAAAATAAATTTAGTAGGAGGTCCCCTTCAAAGTTATAATTTTCTAGAATGTAAAACATTTTTTTTCAAGACTAATCAAGACAAACCTTCCTTCCCTGTTCAGTCCTCACCCCCTCCCCCACCCCCAGCCCCACTTTTCTCTTGTTTATTGACTGCTTAGCATTGGTCCACATGTAGACTCTCAAGGGTCCTCTTGTGCCCATGTGGGCCTACATATATGGTGTTCCAGGCCAGCCCCTGGCCCCATTATCTGCTGAGCACCCTACAGAGCTCCGCAGTTCCATCTCTTTATGTGGATTCCTCCTCCTCCTTGATTCAAAACAAGGCCATTATTAGAGCGCTGCATGCAGTCAGGATTCTATCATTGCTGTTCTTAATCCATGGAGGAAGAGGGGTTAACTCATTCTCTTCCCCTTGTTGCCAGGTGTAAAGACTCAGACCCTTCATATCCTAGGAGAAAGTACTTCACTAAAGCCAGAGAGGTCCAGGGTAGCCATTCCCCTACCCCACCCACCCACCCACACGCCACTGCCACTGGCCATGACTCTTGTAGAAGTCAGTCAAGTCATTTCAGGGTAGCATGACTTTGCTCAGCTGGGTTCATGTTCTTCCCAGTACCCTGCTGACAAGGAGGGACAGGTGAGAACCGCACTGAATGGCTTTGGTTCTCTGAGCTGTCCCTGCCCCCACCCCCTCTCTCTTTTGGTAGGCCTACTCATCCTGTCCTGCAGCCATTTGCTATCAAATACATGGAAACTAAGGACTCTTTCCTAGTAAAAATGGATGCATGGAGTGTTTAATGATTTTATGTCCTGTGTCTCAGTAATGTGTTCTGCTTCAGACATTAATTTTGTCTGCCAACTGCATCTTGGCAGGCTACCATATTTGCCGGGTTAATAGTCTGACTCCGTTTTATTTCTATCACCATACATCATACATATAGGGGTGTATGTTTGCTTTATTTATAGAAAAAAATCAGTCAAAACAGATAAACCAATACTTTGCCATTATGCTGCATCATTGCGTGTTGATTAAAATTGCTGCTGCTAACTATAGATTGTCAACGCTCAATTAATTTTCACACAGTGTCTCCCCGCAAAATCAAATAAAGGCAGTGTACCTTTAAATTTTACAAATCTTAAAATCAGGAAGCAATGCACTGCCTCCATTTTGAATAATCAGCTACAGCTATGAGGAGATTTCTAGAACTCTAAGTATGTGAGTGACACCACTGCTCAAAGAGACCAGCATAAGACAAAGAAAGAGGCCCCATGAAGGATGCTTGGTTTAGATATCACACCTCTGCCTGGGCTGGGATGACAATCTTCAAGGCCCAGTAAAAAGAGAAGAAGGCAAGCAACAGGAACCTCCCGGAGATCAGACGTAATCCACTTTCCTCCCTGGGAATGAGTCACTTTCACTTTGGGGTCCTTAGGAACCCTTCCATGCTAGTCATAATCTGGCTTCTCACAGTCTCATAGCCTGTCCTGTTTTCTTTCCGGTTACAGTCAGGAACGCTGATTCTATGCCTCTTTTCTCACATACCACTGGTCCCTCAGTCGACCCAGATTAAAAGGCTGCTTTCTCCTGCTAGTTTAATGGTCTCGCTGCCTGTGTTCCTCCCCTTCACAATGATTTCCTTATCCCAGGGAGCTCTCAGAAAGAATTGGAATGCCCATCATTGCTCAGACCTCATGGGCAAGTACCACATCTGCCCCCATCCTGGTTCTCCCCCACATGCCTAGCACCCCAAGTCAGGTCAACAGAAGGTGTTTGAGGTGGGAGGCAGAAAAAGACGCCAACCAGTTTGTTTAGTTCTTGCCCCTACTGGGACCAGTACTTACAGGCTGAGGGGCGGCTTTGGGTTCTGTAGACTTCACATGCAGGTGGGTCATCATGGCTTGCAGGCGCTCTTTGTCTTTTGCAAGCTGTTGGGAAGAAAAGGCTTTGTTATTTCTTTGGATACAGATGCGTGACTCTTAAACACCCAAATTATACATAGTCCAAGTAACTGTGGCACTATAGCACATGACAGAATCATTTTTAATTGCTTCATCGTCTTTGAAATCTATAGGACCCCTGCCAAAGTCCAAGTAACTTGAAGTTTCAGTGTGAGATTTCTCAACACAAGGTACCTTAGACTTTAACTGGGACATTCTAGACCTGCTGGCACCAACGAGTCCCAGGGAACACGGACAGCTCAAAGACAAACATGAATCATGCCCATTAGCCAGGCTGATTCATGAGGAGGCCACAGGAAGACGAGGAGCTAGCTCACACTCATAAACTCATCTGTTGTGGTTGTTGTGGATAAACTCCCAGACACACAGATACACTTGTGAAAAGTTAGCTGTGATTCTCTTAGCAGCGCTGGCTAGTGGCATTAGCAGAGAGGGGCAGGGACATGGACTCCCGGGTTCCCGTCTTTAGGTGAACAATAAGCTCTCTGTCCAGTATACAACGTCTGAGTTGTTGCCATGTGCTCGCTTAGTAATCCCAGTATCTTTACTCCACAAAAAGCTATGTTCTGATGTCAAGGACGCTTCTAATTAGATGCACGCAGTGCATTCATGAACTACTGTACTACTGGATGCTACAACCTTTCGGCTTGCTGTGGACCGCTTAAATACAGTGATAACTGTTATTGCAACAAAAACTAGGGGTGGGGCCCCCTAATGATGACTGTTGTAAAATTAGTGGGCAATACGATCACCAAAAATAAAAATGTAGTTGAGGAAAGAGATGTAATGATGGAAAATGTAAAAGAAGGCGGGCAAAGAGTACAGGAATATATATATGTATATATATATATATATATATATATATATATATATATACACACACACACACACATACACACATACATACATACACACACACATACACACACATACATACACACACATACATACATACATACACACACATACACACATACATACACATACACTTTGGTACTTTAATAGATTATTTGTACAAAAAAATGTCCTAGAAGCAGCGGGGGACAACCCACTCCTTCTTTGCCACTCAGCTTAGTTTAAATCTTTAGAAAATATTTTGGAAGCCTAAAACTATGCCAATATTGAACATACTTCACATTTTGGACAAAGTTACTTTTGGGTAGTGGGGAGAGAGATGGGAGGCACGGGTCAGGAGTCAGGGGAAGGCAGGGAGGAAGGAATGCGTACAATGGCAGAAAAAAAAAGCTTCCGGTTTGTCCCCACTGGCTGACTCAGTTGTACGAGCCATATCGCATTTGAGGTTTTCTTTCTTTTTATTCCCTTGTGGTTCAGGGAGGAATAAATTAGAAGAAAAAGGAGAGGAGAAAAAAGCCTTACAGTGTTAGCATTTATCTCTCAACAAACAGGAAATGAAAATGATACCATATTAGGAACCACTCTATGTTATTTGTCCTCTGTTCCTCTGTATGCTATTGAACTGCCAAACTAAGATTCTCTGAACACATAATGCTAAAGGAATTTGGGATTTCAAAGGGGCTCAGATAGAACAATTAAAATGTTAGAAATAGCATTTTTGTACGGTTATTCATTTTCCACATTAAGTACCCTAAGGTTTTTTTATTTTAAAACCAAATACTCTGTGATGCCTTTTAAAAAAAAAGTTTGTTTTAAAAATTGTCCTGGGGCAGAAAGGACTTAAGGTATGCATGTCACTCTTTTTAAAAAGAAGTAGCCTGCCATGTTGAGGAACACAAATTAAAGTGTGAGAGGTGATATTTACCAAAGAGTCTACAGAATATTTAACTGTGACTTAATTTGGGGGGAAACATTCCTGATGTAGCAATTATAAGAAGTATTATAAAAGGAAAAATCTAAAATTTCCATCAAGAGGGACAGTGTTCTTCATATCCATCCAAGTCTGTCCTTTTACAAGCAAATACACAAACAGTATGCAACAAATACACCCACAAGGTGCACAGGTCACATCTACACCATCAAGCTTGCTGATACTGGGAACATTTCTCATGAACTCATAAGCCCCATCCATTTTCCCAGCATCCTTTCATTTTCAAAAAAAATTATTATTTTTATGTGTGGGGGTGTATCACCTGCATGTATGTAAGTGTACCTGTGTTGTATAATGCCAAAGGAGGTTAGAAGAGAATTATCAGGTCCCCTGGGTACAGATGGTTGTGATCTGCCGTGTGTGTGCTAGGAACCAAACCTGGGTCCTCTGCAAGAATAACTACTGCTCTTAAGCACCTAGCCATCTCTCCAGCCCAAATGCCTTTTAATTTATTTTTAATTGCTTATTTCATGTGTATGTGTGTGAGCATGGGTGTGTGGCGGCATGTGGAGGTCAGAAGACAACTTGCAGCCTTCAGTTCTCTCCTCCCATGTGGAGTCCAGGGATTGTGTTGTCAGGCTTGGCAGGAAGCACCTGCTGAGTCATCTTACTGGCTCGAACCCTAACCCTTTTGAAAGACAGCAAGATGGAAATGGAGATGGACATGGATGGACACATTATTCTACTATGCTGTGTTCAAATTCTGTCTAGGGGCTCCGGGCACAGTATGTAGTCCTTTTGAGCATTTTATATTTTCTAAATACAATCATCTCTGAACTCCGAAGGATTGTTCTGAACATGAGTTCTGCACGGAACAAGCTCAAAGTGGGGTCTAATGAGAGCTTCATAGAAATTAGAAATACTTAAAGAGAAATTAAACTGGTCTAATCTAGACTGGCTGAGTATATGTTGGAATCTGGGTCCACACAGAGTCAGCAACGAGGCCAAGGAGAGAGAGAAATAATTTCCATGTTTTGAGGAATGAGATGGGCCCATAAGCACAGGAAAGATGAAGCTTCCTTCTGATGGATTTATCTCTGGTTCTGACTGTTATCCTCCCCTCATCCTGGGCTCTCCTACTGGCCAACCCTCAAACTGACCTTAGCCAGGTGAGGGCCAGAAAGCTCAGAACTTGCGTACTGCTGCTCCATGCTACTGACAATTACCAAAGACTAGGGGCCTTTACTCAACATTTTCAGAGACAAAAACCCAGGGAGACCCCATGCATTCTGTATCAGAGAAAAGGGAATAGAGCTTGGAATTCATTTAGTATCTTCCTTCTAAATGCTGTGAGGAGTACCAACCATTTTATGGGATAATCTGACAGTTCTTGTGAGTCAGGAAAAAAAAAAAAAAGATTCCACTAGAATGAATAAGTTTGTATATACAAAAATGCCACAGTTATGGGGGCCAGTAAGAGGAAGGGGCAAGTCACTCATCTGATTTGACAGAGAAAAAGATGGCTTTAGCTCTCTCAGGTTCTAATGTTCTGTAGATGGGGAAAGAAAGCACATAGGACCTATGTCTATAAGACCATACACCCAAGAAGGACAAGAAGACCAGGATCATCAGGTTCTTTTTAAAAAATTTATTTATTGAGACAATGTCTCCCTGTGCAGCCCTGGCTAGGCTGTAACTCACCAGCTGTAGCCCAGACTGGCCTCACACTCCCTGAGATCTACCTGCTTCTGCCTCCTTAGTGCTAAGATATGTGCTGCCACCACACCTGGCCCTAGGATCCTAGTTTATGAAGCTTAACCTGACTTTCTCACAATGGTCTGATGTTAAAATTCACCTGGGAACATTCACTACACAACAAAAATGTGTCCTGCCACCCATCTTCACCCTGGCCTATGACACAGAACCCTGAAAAAGGAGCTAGGAAGCTAGGAATGGATCTCAATTGGTAGAGTGCTTGCCTAGAATTCACAAGGCTCTAGGTTCAATCCCTAACACCTCATTAACAAAGTAAGGTAGCACACACCTGTAATCCTAGTCTGAGAGAGATGGAGGGAGACGGATCACCAGTTCAAGATCATCTTCAGCTACACATTGAGTTTTAGAGAAACGTGGGATACAAGGAACGGTCTCAAAAATAATTTTTATGGTGCTAGAGAGATGGCTCAATGATTAAGAGCATTTACTCCTCTTCCAGAGGACTCAGGTTCAGTTCTCAGCACCCACATAGCCAACAATAGTTCCTGACCGGAGTTCCAGGGACTCCAACACCCTCTTCTGGTCTCTGCATGCACAAGTATACTTAAATATAAGCAAAACACTCATACACATTAAAAAAAAAAACACATACTTTTTTTTTTTTTTAAAAAAAAGCTGGGATTGAGAGTGTTAATAGGCACTCAAGATGATCAGTATTAAACTCCCTGAGGTTTCACTGAAATCTGCCAAAGGCATTCCTCTATGGGAGGGATCTGGAAGTCAGGGTTTTCATAAGGACTATGAGCATCCAAGTGAAAGTGAGTGAGCCTGGGAGACATCACTCTGCCGTGGACTGATATTGCCTTCCACTGTGGCTGGCTGTGCTTCCTCAGTAAGTTTTTATGCACTGATGATCCAACAGGGGAACTTGACTTTGGCAGAGGGCATCTGGTTGCTAGTCTCTAATGTGCAGAGGACCAAAGCTGACCAGAATCGTACCCCGAGGATTTGAAATAAAACTCAGGTACCCTAAACAGCAGTCAATGGAAGGAGATCAATTCGCACTCCTCTACGGACCTGGTCAGTTACCAAATAGTAGCTCTGAACTCAGTCTACCGCCACTCATATGCTGTATTCGGCACCATGAAAACTTGTAAAAATTTCTTTACCACTGACTACTGCGCTCAGGTGGTGGGCGATCCATGGCTCATTTCACCCCGACTCAAGAATTTCCCTCCTTTTATTGTGTTCTGTCACCATCTTAACATTCTTCACGTTATTATTAAAGACTCTCTTGACATTTAAAGCAGACGCACACTAATACTCAGTCATAGTCTAGGAATTCTAATGCTCACGGAGTTAGGCAGGATTTTAAATTATGAAAAATCAGTGTCTTGGTTTTCAAAGAAGGACGTGGAAGTGAGAAACCCAGACGTTCTCTCTTGCTTTCTCTGGCTCCAGTCTCAAAGAGGTGGCTACAAGAGGCCCATAGGGCTGTTAGGCCCTCACTGTCCCTGACACTTTCTGAGCTTTGGGGAGAGGGGAGAGATTCTGCTGGCCCCTGCTGTGAGGAAATGTCCTGAGCATTGCCATGAACAGGGTTAGAAAGGGGCAAAGGAGGATACATTACAGATAATATATTTGCTGAAGTCTAGGAAGCTGGTGTGATTACAAATAGCCCTGCTAATGGCGGAGTAATCACATGCAAAGCCCATACTATAATTGATTTGTGTTAGGATTAATGTCTCCCCCTGCTACTGAAACTTGTGCACTTTTCTCCCTGCTGACATTTCCTACAGCTTGCAGTTCCCAGTGGGGATGAGCTACAAAACTTCAGACTGTTCCCAGAGTTACTGGGCAGGGGGGCTTGGAAGCTAGCTCACCAGGCAGGCAGGGAGATAGCCCCACGGGCCCATATTTTAAAATCAGCAGCTGGTACCTGGGTGAAGGTAAGTTCAGAAATCCATGGGGCCAAAAGTACCCTTTGGGCAAAACTGTAGGCAGCACCAACAATAAAAGGAGTTTGGGCAATCATGCTGGGGCGGGGTTTGTTGGGAGGCAGTCTCTTACTTTTTTTGTACCTCTCATCACTGGCTTGAGACTGTTGAACCTGACCTTCTAAATAATCTGTGTCCTTATCTGGAGGGAGGGGGATGAAAATGCTGTCTTTCACTCTCAGGGGCCAATGATGGCTAAGATCCTGACAGACTGAGTATTACCTTTCAAGAAAAAAGCAAAAACATTACACTAAACATGTATCTTAGATATAACCTAAAGACTGACATCCATGCCTTACAATTTTCTGTATAAAAATGACTCTTGAGTATTGAGGGAGGAGGTCAGCAGCTACAATCAGAGGAACTTGATAAATTATAAGTACAAAGCTCCCAGGACAGTGCCTTGCATGCAGTAAGTAGTCATTCAAGCGACTTGGGGACCTCTCTATGAACTACTTACAAGCAGAACATGGAACAATTTATAGATCTTTCCCATAGTCTGTGGACTTCCCAGCTCATCCCAGCTTGCCCAAGACTTTCCCAGTTTTTAAACTGGAGCTCCTAAGTCCTGGACACATCTTCAAATTCTGGGGAACAGGCTAATATGGCTGATTGCTCTATTTGGTATGGAATAGCTAGATGAATTTTGAAGAAAATGCATCCTTCTGACGCTCCATCTCTTCCGTACAGCCCGGGCACATTCCATAGTGGCTGCCCTGAACTGGAACCTCCTCGCCAACAGTCACTACCACTGTTCCCTGAATAGTACCTCTGTCCAGACTTTCCTTCCTACCAGACTGCATGATACTGCAAAGCTCTTGGCTTTTCTCTATTCAGGGCATCAATTACAGTCAATACATGGTAAGTGGTGACTATGTGCATAAAATAAATTTATTGACACGCTCCTGTAATCCAGTATTTCAAATGGAGGCAAACTGACCTCAGTTCAGTTGCCTCCTTTCATTTTGGGGACTGGGAGGAAGTGGGATCGAACCCAGGGCTTCATGCATGTGAGGCAAACACTCTATCAACTGAGTTACATTCCCAGCCTTCATGTGTTTTTAGAATCAACATAAAGGATCTGAGAAGCTGGAGGAAGCCTGTCCTGAACCCCATTCCTCTGACACCCGATGAAAACACAGCATCTCCAACTGGATTTTGCTTTCATTCAAAAGACATGTTCTATGCAAGAGGATAAAAGGCAAATCACCTGGCAGTGTACTGTAATAAAAACCAATCTATGTGCTCAAGATGTGTTCGTGCTACTCATGTTTGCCTTCCCAAGAGAGCTCAATGCTGGCAGATTGTTTTTGTTCTGCAAATTTAAGGATTTCCCCTTCTCCCAAGGTGGAATTAAGAGACCCTCACTGTACTTTTTTCATGTTATCTCATCCATATCTTGAAGAGCTGGTACCCATGTTCCTACGTGGGAAACAGAAATGATAATGCAAATCTACACCCCTCAGTCCATGCCTAGTAGACAGTGGATGCTGGGCTCTCTCAGCAGTTGTGCTCCTGGCTGTGCTACATAGGTAGGCAATCCCCAACACATTCCTAGTTCCTAGCTGGGTCCCTGGGTCCTGGTAGGGGAAGGGCAAGGGCAGCTTCACAATATTTCATGACCATGTGTATTGTACATTGGTGGGGAAACTTTTACCCATGCAATTATAGCCACCCCACCTTTTGTCTTTTTGAGACAGGGTCTTTCACCTGTCCTGGAACTCACCATATAGACTAGGATGGCCTTGAACTCACAGAGATCTACCTGCCCCAGCCTCCCTAGTGCTGGAATTAAAGGCATGTGCTATGTACAACACCTGGCTTCCAGCTCATTTTTCTGTACATCATTCCAGAAAAAATTCCAATCAAAGAGAACATTTAACAGATGAAATAATGAAAAATATCACATTGCCTCAAAGCAACAACAAAAACAACCCACCATGGCCTTAACCCAAATGACTTCCATGGCACCTGCCATTCTTGTTATTACATACCTATATCTACAGCATGAAGAGCTCCTATAACAGCCTTGGATCATAATGTTGGGCTCCCAGGTAGTAGCTGGAGTTGGACCCCATCCACTCCACTGGTAAAATATCAAGAAATTCTAACTGGCTTTTTATTAGCAAAATAACTTAAATGTTTAAAAGACTCAGAACGTCTAGTCTGAGAACTTTTTGACTGTCTTCTCCTCTCACTGAGACCAACCCATTCAAGAACAGCTTCAGAAGGGCATTAACCAACCTTTCTCTGATTGCAAAGAAACGGTCACTGTCTACTTTTGTGCTGTCCAAAAAAAAATTTCAAAATTACACACCTCCCTTGCTTTCATAATTGATATGCCTTTGAAAACTGGTTTGTGTGAATCCAGACATATTTCCCCTACATAAGGATGGTAAAGCTCTCTTGCACAGTGCTGATGAGATAGATGGGTCTGAGTGAGACACCATCACCCATCATCTTAAATTTCAGTCTGTCTGAAATCTCACCATGAGAGTCTCAAAGGCTTTGTCATTTGATCCAGATGGAGTATTGCATTGATAGCCCTACGATCATCTCCAGTCACCATCTCCTAAGGCTCACAGTGGTTCCTTGCTTTAGGAAGCCATCAGGGATAGAAGAGACACACAAGGACCTTCTGCTCCAGGTTAGAGTATGCCCCTAGGCCCCTATGTTAGGGTACTGCCCAGACACAGAAGGCAGCACTTGAGTGGCCTCCACTAGCTTTAGTCCCTTACTGATCTGACTCACCCTTCCAATTTTCCTACAGAGTCTTTTATCATCCACTAATTTAGACATAAGGAACCACCATCCATGCATAGTCTAAGATTCAGTGTGAGCTCACTGGGTTTATTCTTGCAATGGGGTCAAATGTGTGGCCTCTATGTCTACCAACATAAAGCCAGTAAGTCCAGTGGCAGGCTATGGAAGATTTGCAATTCTAATGCAGTTATCACCCTTTCGGGGACTGTTCAAACCTTAGCTGTTCTTTGGTGTGGTGCTACAAATATTTCTCAAATCTAAGTTAATGAACAGCCATTTTATACTAAACTTCCAGAAACGTCGAGGTTCAGGAATTCCCTGGACTATGGAATGCATCTTTAAGAGGAAAGAACTCACTCTTGGGCTGGTTATAATTTATCTATTCTAGAGCGAGTGGTGCCTGAGTCTGAGATTGAGAGTGGGAGATTGTGTTTAAAGGAAATAGCAACAGAGAGGATGAGATTCTCTCCCCAGAGTATTCTTACACTGCAGGAACCTGCCTACCCCACTCTCTCAAGGTATAGTGACACGATAACTCAGAGTTAAAATACAATAAGAGGGGCATTCCCAAAGCTGAGTGTGGTGAGGCATGCCTATAATCACAACTCTTAGGGAGGCCGAGGCAGCAAGACCAGCCTGGACTACACAGCAGGAACATGCTCCCAAATCGAAACATGACATAACAAAGTACACTTCCAACACAAGTACATGTCATGACAAAAAACATAGAAAGGTTGAACTTCAGAGAACAGGAACTCAACAAGGAATCTAGCTTTAAGCACAACTGTTCCTTGTCCCCCAAAGCACCCAAAAGTGCTTTCAACCCAACATTGTTTTATTTGGTCTTTGGGAAAAGCTCTGAATTCTCAGAGCAAGGGCTGCTTAAACACTAAAAATTAGGGCTGGGCGTACAACTCAGGACAGAGCATTTACTAGTCTGTGTAGTGTCCTGAGTTCCATCCCCAGCACCAAAGACACAGAGCAAACTATAAACTGTTGACCTTTTATGTCTGATCAAATAATAACTAATGGTAATGTCTGGTTTTGTCTGGCCCCTTTCTAGTACTAGAGCCCTCTATAAGTAACTTTCTATTCCTGTCAAGAACTAGTGAGTGTCCACTTGTCATCTATTTTTTTTTAAGGTTTAAAAAAAATGTGTTTCTCTGTGTGCCTACATGAGTTTATGTGTGCCATGTGTGTACAGGAGATGGCAGAGGCCAAAAGAGGTTGCCAGATCTCTGCAAACGGAGTTGCAAGGTGGTGGTAAACTGCCATGTGAGTGCTGGGATTGGAGCTGGGTCCTCTGAAAGAGCAGGGAATGCTCTTAATTGCTGACCCATCTCTCCAGCCCCGTGTGTCATCTATTTCATAGACCAATTTTCCTTACAGAATATAAGAACCAGAAGGGCAGCCTTACCCCTTCCAATCACCATTGTTTTTCACAGAGCTTTCTAACAGGTTCTTGGTAATGTTTTGGAAATGAGTAAGGAGATAAATAAACAAAGCAGTGTCCTTGAGCCAACTTTTTCATGACTGTCAAGGTGGTAGAGCATTTGGCCTTTGAAGCTACTAGAAGGGTGAACTGACTAGTCTTGAAACTACAGGTTTTATATATCATCATGGCTAACAAGAAGGAGTTACGAGGGGCGGGGGAGCGGGGGGGGGGGGGAGGCAGAACATTAGACAACCAGGAACCCAAGGGAACATGGGGCTAATAACAGTACTAATATTTCTTTCTTTCTTTTTTTTTTTTTTTTTTTTTTTTCAGCTTTGTAGGCCATAGGGGATCTGGTGGTGGGACCAGACTCTGCTACTGTAGAGTATACACAATCACAGGTCATCAGTAAATAGGCTTTGGCCCATCTATTTTTCAATACAACTTTATGTAGAGAAAATAAAAAGTGAATTTCATGTAATTTTCACCTCTCATGAAACATTTCTCTTTTCTATCCCCAATCCCTTAAAATTCTGTCTCAGACTATGAGGTCATATGTCCGGATTACTAACTCCCAACCAGTACCACATCAGCAATTACATCAATGCTTTGAAGCTGGGAGAACCCACAGAATCCATTTTCCCATTTCAAGTAACTCTCAAGAAAAAAACAAACAAACAACATATTAAAACAACATCCCAGATAACTGTACATCACTGACTTCCAGCTCGATCATCTGTTTTTATACTTCTCCAAAAAGCTTGCCTTTGAGCTGATCAAGGCTGAATGATGAAAATAAATCTACAAACACACAAAATCTGCCAACAGTTCAATATTCCTCTTCTCCGTTTCTATTTCTTCTGGGCCATGCCCACTAAAAATCAACAGGGGAGCTGCGGGGAGATAACTGCCCGACTGACCTATGGACTCACTCTGTTTATTCTCCTGACCTCCTCTGTCGGGGAGTGGGCAAAGATTAAAAAGTTAGACCCTCAGCTCCTGAGTAGTTAACAGTGGCCCAATGCTCACCCATGCAGACTCGAAGAGCTACCTGAGGAAACTGCGACAACTCTGAACTTATTTAAGCCTATCATGAGAATTTAATTTTATATCAAATAAATTCATCGAGTCACATGCATCACTTAAAAAAATACTGCCACCAATAAACACACAGGTGTTCAGGTAGTGAAGAGTTCAAAGGTGTTTATTCTGTAGAATCTACTTCTGCAAGTGCTTTCGTTGTTCTAAATGAATTTTGGGGGAGTGGGCTGAATCTATTATTCTTTCAGCTTCTCCACAGGTATGCTCAAGTTAAACATGCTTCCAAAGACTGATATCAAAATGAGGGAATTTTATGACATGCACAATGCTTGTGCAACTATCTTACAGTTCTACTGTGTTTATATTAGCTGTCTGAATGGAAAATATTAACTAGCTTGGGAAAATAACTTCTAAGGAAAAAAAAAATTCTACCAAAATTGTAGTATGTCATATAAGATGATAACTAATTTGTAAAAATCCTTTCTGTCCTAAAAAGGCACAACAAAAAGTTTAAGAGTGTTTGGGCTGATTTTTCTCTGCAACTATTTGAAGCTGTAAATGACTTAACTCAGTAAAATTCCAAATGTAATTATCTTCTGTACTTAGCCTAGGGCTCTCCATATATCTCGGCATTGCTGTCTTGCATACAAAATAGGCTTTCCGATAGCTCGTACCAGTATAATGTACAACATTGTTTTAATTTCCCCTCATCGGCTAACCTCTTGCCTACACTGAACCAGCCAGAGGAAGACGCGGCCCAGTCATCAGGCACTCAAAAGCATTCTGGAACTCAGTTGCATAAATGGGGTTTGTGGGGTCAGGCTTTTGCAACTGTACATTTTAATAATCTCCATTTCTGACCCAATTTTTACTTTCAGAAACTAATTTTCTATTAATTACACCAAGAAGGGGATTACTGTTAAAACATGGTGGTTCATCAACAAGTTCCACCCAGAAGTTGAACCCATATTAAAAATGTCCCCAGCTCTCTCAGCTGAGATTTTCCCCGGAAATCCTGCACAGATTTACTCTCTCTAGTCATAGAATAGGTTCCACATAGACCAATGTATTTCCAAGTACCATGTTATAGACATAGTCATATGCATGTACATTATATGCATTATATATGAATATATGTGTGTATTGAAAATATATACAGTGAACTAGGTAATTTGCAGTGATAGAAAGGGGGGAGGGCAATGCCAAATAGGGACTAAATCCTATATAACTTCTACTGTGCCTTGGGAACACATGTGTTTTTGTGTGTTCTCTTGTCCCACTGTGATCTCACACTCATTCTCTGTCCAAGCACACACATGCTCTTTCACTCTCACTCCCCACTCTGGGCTTCCTAGCTCCACTTCAGTAACAGTAGCAACTTCTGGGATGTGCACTAACAACAGATAACTGGAAAGTTTAAAGGAGAAGAGAGAAGGGAGGGTGAGGGACTGGGGAGATGGAGAAGGATGGGAGAAGGAATAAGAAGAGAGAGAAAAGGGGGAGGGAGAGAGGAGAGCAAAAAAAAGCTCAAGAGAGCAACTGACCCTTGGCTGTACAATGCTGCTTAGAATCCTGAGAAACATTTGCGCATCAATCCCAAAGAGTGAACTGAGGCTGAGCTTCCCCAAAAAGGAATGAAATAATAAAATACAATGGATAGCACACTATGGAGTTTCCATTTGAGAATGTGCACACAGAAGTCATTATAGAATGCTAGAGAACTGTGGGAGGTGGGGGTTACTGAGGTAATATTAGAAATAAACGCGGCTTTACCTGTAGCTCTAACTGCTGTACAACCTGCATTTGTACTCTACATTGAGCTGTACTTCTATCGTCCAGCGCATGCTCACTGTTGAGATGTCTGCAACAATACATAGAAAACCATTAAGTGAAGTGGAGAAACAAAAAGAAAAATATCAGTTACCAG